>SJYV01052979.1:723470-782420 GCA_006410875.1 Neotragus pygmaeus | reverse complement strand
CTGCTTCTCCCTATTCTAACTACCTAACAGGAGGATTCTCCAGGCAAGAATACTGGAGTGGGTTGCCATTTCCTCTTCCAGGGGACCTTCCTGACCCAGGGATTGCACTGGCATCTCCTGTGTTTCCTCTATTGGCGGGCGTAGTCTTTACCACTACGCCACGAGGGAAGACCCAGAGGTAGTGGAGTTAAATACTTTCTTTTGTGGTCTTTGGAATCCAACAGACCTGAGTTAAAATGTTTCTTTCTGTACTTACTTTAGGACTTTAACTTAGCCAATGATAAACCTCACTTCCTTGTCTGTAAGATGGATCTCTTGATAGCACCTGCCTCAGAGTGACACAAAATATTCCAGGCAGAGCTGTTTGCACTTATTAAGTACCTGGCACTCAGTAAGGGCTTCACCTGAGTTTTTGCAGTAACACTCCCAAATTGCTTCCATTTCCATCTTCTATCTGGTCTAGTCAGAGAGATACACTCTCTCTATTCCTGCTCGATTCATTGCCCTGAACTGAGTGACAGGATGTCATTCCTCTTCTCACCAACCCTCACCAGCTTCCACAGCTCAGCAAAGAGCATTGGAACTTTCCCCTGACCACTGGTTTGCTGTACATCCCTCTCTGGCTAGTACTGCTAGTGTCCTCACACCCAGGGCTTCAGCTGTGCTCAAATGCGGGCTGCACCCCAGGCCCACTCCCATCATTCTCTGCTTCTCGCACTTTTGCTGTTTCCTCTGGCTAGTCCTGAGCTGCCCAGTACTGTAGCCACTGGCCATATGTGCCTACTTAACATTCACTAAAGTTAAATTTAAAATTCTCTCCTCAATCTCACCAGTCATACTCCAAGTGCTCAGGAGCTACCATCTCAGACAGCACAGATTAGAGTACATTTCCATCATTGCAGAAGGTTTAATGAGACCCCATCAGCCTAGAGGGCGTGTCTAAATCCTAACCATCCTTAGGGACGAGCCCAAATATCACTGACGCCACAAAGCCACTTCTGAGCCTCCCCAGCTGCAAGTTATCTCTCCCAAAGCAGCAGAGACCCTGCTAGCCATGACTCACCCGGCTGCCGGGTTCCCACTGAGACATCTAGTGTCCCTGACCACATGTCACTTCAAGCGGCTCTTTGGTTTCTGAGCCACGTGTGGTAGACAGCGAGGCATGGAGGCTGGAAGCTCCACGGGACTGAAATATAATCTTATTGGTCTTACATGAGTTTGGCTCCCAGTTTGGGGTACATTACAAACATTATCTTACTTGACACCTTCAACTTTAATGAGTAGATATGATTGTCCCTATGTTACTATCAGGAATTAATCAAACCATATGCAGAATCCAGAGCTTGTGACTCAGTGTTTGAGCTTGTTCCATACATAAACTGCCTGCCCTCAAGCCTTCATTGCTTTCAAGCTGAATCGAATGATTTCAGGCACAACTGGGGGAGGGAAATGAGAGGAATGGATGTCCCTGAACAAAGGACAAGATTATTGTGAGAAGACCTGCCTTTCATTCCTATAAACCTGTTATCTCATTGTCTTCTGGTTTTCTTACCTCTCTAAGGCCCCAGAAAAGAAAGAATAAGTCATATTGTGACTACGAGCGTGTGTGTGTGTGTGTGTGTGTGTGTGTGTGTGTGTGTGTGTAGTCTTAGCAGGAAACAGGGTACAGGAAAAGAAGTTAGGAAGTGTGCAACATAGTGAAAAGACAAAAATGAAAACCTTTCAATATCTCTTCACTGATGTCTGAAACCGTTCTGCAATGTTAGATCAAACCATAAGAAATTGCTGCATTGATAAGCAAAAAATGGTTGAATGTTGGCAATTTCTTATATTCAGCTGAATAAATTTTATAATTATTGATTAGTTTATCAACCTTGCTATCAATTATTTTATCAATTTTCATCAATTAGAAACAATGGCTATTTTAGGGGCCCAGCCTTGAATTTAGCACAGTCCAAAGGATGAATGCTTTCACATGCTTGTCAGACACCTGGGACCCAGAATGATACCCTTTGCCTGAAACCCTCATTGAACTTGTAATCAGGGAAGCCAGGCCACACACTCAAGTCAACTCCATGGACTCTGTAAATGATCCCAGTAGAGATATAAAATCCCCTCCTAAGAGGCTGCCCCCAGGTAGCTCCCTGGAGAGGACATTAACATATCTAAGGAAAGAATGTGAAGACCTAAAGAGAAGGAGTGGGGCTTAGAAAAGGAGAATCTCACCATGAGCCAGAAATCTGGGGACACAGCTTTGTCGGAGCTGACTGCCTTGCAGAGATATCTCCCCTAGTTGAGATAAAGAAACCAGGCTAACTGCCATGAAGATAGCACAACCCACCTTCCTTGCAACTTTCCTTGTTGATTTTTCTGCAGAAGGAACGCCTTGCGCTCTGCTAACCATCTCTGGAAATGCAACAGTTTCATTAGGTTTGCACAGAAATAAGGTGATCCACGCTCCAGGCTCCCATTTCTGGAGCAGGCTGCATCCTTCTCTAGACAATATCTGAATCAGAATGGTCAAAGTGAAAGTCAGTTCTACTTGCTCAAGAACCTGGTATAAAACCAGAAAGTTAAATTATGAGAATATTTACTTAAAGGGGGAGAAACCTATAATTCCAAATGTGTTTGGCTGAATTCGTTAGTCTGTTCCAGAGTCAAGTTCCTCGGGACATTTCACTTCCTGTGAAAATTATGTCCACAGTTGAATGGACACATTTAAACAATCACACCACAAGCCAAACTACTTTGAAATGTTAGGAGCCCTATCAAACACAAAAATGAAAGTGAAGAAAATTTACCCTTGTAAATATGAGTGGTCACGTGTCCTCCTATACAAATGGTTTACTTCTGACCCACAAAAAACAGTTCACTTTAAGATTTAAATGTACACAGAAGTTTTTAAATAGTGTATGATATTTATTTTAGTTATCTTTAAGAAAAGACTTTGAAGCCTTGTAAGAAAGATCTCCATAAATTCAAATACATTTGTTTAGTGATAAATTGTCCTCGAAATGCTGAACCAATGTTTCTGCTCATTTCATTTAATATTTTTTAATCCTTTGTGGCCAAATCATCTCATCTCTAGAACTACCTAAAAATCTAGAGATAGNATAAATTCAAATACATTTGTTTAGTGATAAATTGTCCTCGAAATGCTGAACCAATGTTTCTGCTCATTTCATTTAATATTTTTTAATCCTTTGTAGCCAAATCATCTCATCTCTAGAACTACCTAAAAATCTAGAGATAGCCTTAAGTCCATTTTAAAATTTAAGATGTCAAGATAGACCTGTAATGAAAATATACAAAAGATTTCATTCCCCACCTCCCCCAGAAAATGTTTAAATAAAACAGTTGAGTGGCTTGGATTTCTTACAATTCCTGATCCCCAAAAAAAATGAACAAACAAAAAAAACCCTGAAAATGCAATATCTAAAGTCTGGTTAATATTCAAAAATATCCTTTGAATAACACAATCCTCCTTTGAATATCACAGTCCTCCTTTGAAAGATGGAGAAAATAAAACCAAGGACAGGAGCTGACTGGCCAGCAACGCCTCCGTGGATTCTAGCAAGGATCACTGTCATTAGCTAAAATTACCTGATGGCATCTGGGGTCCTGGGGTCTGGCCTCCACCCCCGACTGTGTCTTAATTCCATTCTCACTTTCTCTCAGGTGCCTCTCAGGCTGGACCACATCTGCAAACCATTAAACCAGAGATTGGTGCTGCTGGTCAGGCAGTGGATAACAGTGATGATGGACCAGAAATGACCTTATCTCTTTCAAAACCAGCAATCCCTCTTTACCTGACTCCAGGATGTTCCCAGTCTCACCATACAGCGCTGTGTTCAGAGGTTATAATCTATNTGTCAGTTTTCCTTCCTTTTTTTTTTTTTAATGGAAGAAGTTATTTATCAGTGAAAGGAATCTGAGTGTTTACATTCCATAGACCAAGAGAGGAGACACAGCCCCTGGGAAAAGGCTAGCCAGAAAGCTGAATGAGCTGCATCCTTCCTGTTTCATCCTCTGACTTCTTTGAGAGGTTGAGGGTGTCATCTTTTTGCTCACGTTACCCCGTGTCTACACTGTTTCATTGACTTATGCCTTCAACTAGCATTTAGTGGGTGTCTGTTCTATGTGGCCTGTCCTGGAAACATAAAGATAAATTAAACAGGATCGAGTCTTTGAGATGCTTCATATATATTATGGTGGGAGGTGGTGGGATGGCCAGACACATGAGAGCACGTAATTGTCATCGAGTAGCCAGGTGTTGCAGTAGGGCCCAACAGTGCTGCCACACAGGTGGACTAGCAGCTTCTGGTGATGAGTGAGTGATGGGTGAGTGGGCGCTGGCTGTGTGGGAAGAAGCAGGAGAGGATTCCAGCAAGAAGGGGCAGCATGCATAAAGGCATGATGCAACAGGACTCCCTGCAACAGGTCATTGGGTGCAAGAAGGACTCAGCCGGAAATGTAACGAGCTTGCTGGCTAGGCTGGGACTTGCCATGTTATAGAATCTGGGCTTTTCTCCAACTCTCTGGAAAGCTGCTCTTCCAGAATAGAACAGCTGGCAGGCAACTTTCTGAAGGTCACGCTCAGGGATTCAGACCTGTTACTGTCTCAATTTCCCCCATTTGCAAAACACAAAATGACTGAGTCTCCAAGCCCTTGAGTAGCCTGGATGAGCTACACAACGAGCGTCACGTGGCTTCCAACTTTCATTTGCTTTATTGGTTCAAGAGTGAAAACACTCATTTATTTTTATGGGACACATGGGCTTGGTGATTTTTTTTTAATTATTAAAAATGAAATCCTTGAGAAAAATTCAAAAGTTTGGTTTCACAGCTTCCTACAATATTGAGTTTGGACTGTGTTTCTCAGGCAAAGCCAGAGACTGAACTATGCTGAATAACAGTGCACCACATGGGTTTCTTTGGGGACAAAAATGAACGTGTGCATTATTCTCCCCACTCCTTCTCTATGTGTTCCCCCAAAAGACTTGTGATCATTTTGTTTCTCTGTGGTTCAAGGAGTTAACATTCAAGTAATAAGCTGGCTAGCTGGCTGATTAAGTAAGGCTTAGAACTGGTTGTTTCAATCTGTGGCCACCAGGATGTCCAGTTGACAAGTGAAAAAAATACTGCTTAAGAAGAGGGGAGACTGTCTCACTCCTCCTTTCTAGCTGTTCTCACTTCTCAGCCTCCAATCCCAAAGAATTGGGACCTGATGTTTTTTGTGAAGCTAGACCCATGGCTGAAATCATTCTCGTGTTGAGGGTGATGGATAGGATGGGAGGTGTGGATGCTATAGTGAAGTCAGCCCAAAGCAATGGGATGAAGAGTGGGCTTTGGAAAGAAATGAACTTGGTTGAGGAGTTGGATAACATAGGCAATGAGTCTTAAAAGGGGATCCAGGAAGCCCTTGCCCCAGAACTGTTGCAGGAAGGGGGACCCCTTCCAGGGCCTGAAACTGGGCTCTTGTCTAACAGTCGGAAATGAATTGTCTGAGGAGACACATCTGCTGACAAAGCAAGAGATTTTATTGGGAAAGGGCACCCAGGTGGAGAGCAGTAGGGTAAGGGAACCCAGGAGAACTGCTCTGCCATGTGGCTCACAGTCTCAGGTTTTATGGTGATGGGATTCGTTTCCGGGTGGTCTTTGGCCAATCATTCTAATTCAGAGTCTTTGGTGCACGCATCTCTCAGCCAAGATGGATGCTAGCGAGAGGGATTCTGGGAAGTGGACGGACTTGCGGTGTCTCCTTTCGACCTTTCCCGAACTCTTCCGGTTGGTGGTGGCTTATTAGTTCCGTATTCCTTATCAGGATCTCCTGTCATAAAACAACTCATGCAAATGGTTACTATGGTGCCTGGCCAGGGTGGGCGGTCTCAATCAGAGCGCTTCCCCTAACAGAACCACCTGTACTGCTGGCTTTATGGAGTTTCCTACTACCTGACCTCAGAGTTACTGAAAGGAATCTTTTGGTTTGAAGCAGAGCAATCTGCATTTTTAACAAGGATCTCAGCTGAAATTAGAGAATTACTATGAGGGGGAGTAAGTGTTCTGAGTCTGGAGTCAAAAAGAGGATGATTCCAGTCCAAGCATTGCCACTCACTAATGTTTTACCCTGGGAAGCCTCAGCTGTCCCCACATACACGATAGAAACAATAACAGGACCTATTCGTATCAGTAGGGTATGGTCAGCTGCAATGAACAGAATTCCCAGTAGTGTCTTGAATGATGAAAGTATTCGATTCTCTCACATAACCAGAAATCTGGAGAGGAGTCCCAGAGGGTCTGGCTCTGTACCTTTGCACTTCTTCTGACCTTGCCTCCAAGCTCCAATATGGCAAGATGGTGGCAAAAACACCACCAATGGCACTTCCACACTGAGGTCACAAGAAGAAGGAAAGAGAAACTTTAATGGCTCTTGCCAGAGAAGATTCTGTCCTGTTATCTTGGGAGACTTCCCCTTACAAGTCACTGGTCTGAACACACCACCTCCTCTGCAAAGGGGGGCTGAGGTTAGCATCCCAAAGCAAATGGAAACTGACATCCATGATGGGCTTTTTGCAGGGTTACCTGGAAAAGGGTGACTTTCCCTGACACCTGGACATCTTTACTGCCTGAATAAACTTGGCTCTGTGAGCAGGAACAAAAAAGGCGTACATACCTGAGAACAGGTGTGTTTTTCATCTTCACCAAGAACCTGTAGGGAATCCTTTTAGAGTTTTGGTAGGGTTTTTTTTTTCCCTCCTTCATGTCCTTTTGTGCCACTCAGTGAGAGCCACTAAATGGTCCTACATGTTCTGGCCCAGGACCTTGACTTCCTCCTCCATTTATATCAGATTGTAAGACTGCTTAACACTTTTGTGCTTGGATGAAATAGGTGAAGACAAACACAATCAGGAGAACTCTGGAGTGAAAGAATATGTCTGTTCTGCTGTAACTGCACAGTGCAACCTCCCTCAACCTGAGTCAGTGATTGGCTACCCTCGTTCTGAAGAGTTTCCTGGTTGCAGTTAATAAGAATGAAAATCAAAACAGTCCAGATTCGGGACCTCACCCCATCCCGTCTCCACCCAGGGAAGGGCTGGGAGCCAGGGTGTTCAGTAGGAGATCAAGGTAATGGTCTACTGGATAAGTAGGGAGGGGACCGTGGGCAGCTCTCTGGGAGCCCTGAGGCTGGCACTCAGAGATAACCAGTCTAGACTGCCTGCCGGTGCCTGGGAGACAGGCACTCCCCAAGGGCAGCCCTGCAAAGTCACCCGCCCCTTCCCTGTGGCTTCCCAGCTGCTGCCACCAAGGAGTTGTCAGGAAATTGTGATAATTCTTTTTATTGATTGCCTATATTGATTTTGTCTATGGTGAAAATATACTGCAGACACGTTAAGTAGCTATTATAGGCAAATTGTCTTTTAATGAATTGTACCAACAGAGAGGATTTTACATTTAACCCTAACTGGGACTTGGACTTCTCAGGCCCTGAATGATGACAGAGCAGGTAGAGTCTAGTACAGAACCCAGGCTAGCATTTGGCTGTGGAGATTTCCTGGATCTTGCTGGGGAGTACCAAAACCTGCCCAGAGGGAAGGGCTGAAAAAAGTCTTGTTAAGAGATAAACCAGATCATCAACAAAATCACACAAGAATCAGTCTTGTGACTCAAAAGCATGCAATTTTAGCCGTTTATCCAAACTTTAAATATTAGTCTCTGAATTTCAAAACTCCAGCAAAAAAAGGGAGGGGGGCATCACTTTGGATGGACTCCCTGTTCTCATCCCACATCTTCAAACAAGATTGTTGCTTTTAAGAGGCAAGAAGAAAGCAAGACGTCATGCTTTGTCAAAGTGTGCTTCTTCCTTCTTTATGTGGTTTTTTGAGGCTTGTTTTCTTACACACACAAAAAAAGTATCTGTGTATGTGTATTCATGGGTGCATGCCTGCATTTTGGCAAAATTGTATTCACAGGAATGCTTGGAAGCTTAAATCTAATATGCTAAGCATTAGCCAGCAGCAAAAATTTCCATCTCTGTTATCACAGCCCCCAGCGAGGGCTTGAATTGGAAGAGTCACCTTGCAGTGGTGCTAGCAGATACTTAAGTGGTACTCTATGACCAGAAGCACGATTTTGACTGTTGTTATTGTACAATATCATGGACAAAATTCACAGTAAAAATACTATCTCTGTTTGAGAAAATACTTCTTTAGGCCAGACTCTTCAAGATTGTAATTTCCACAATTTGGCAGAAAAGGCAGTATTTTTGATAGAAATGAATTATGATTACAGGCAGTGATTACGGAGGCCGGTGTCCCAGTTGTACTTGAGTTTTGGTTTTAAGGAGAACAATCACTTAAGGCTGATCACATGATAAAACTGCCCTTCCCTTACACAATATACGGGAAATAGAGTAGCCCTTCCAATCCTCACTGGCCAGTGCCCCAGAGTCGTTTTGGTGCAGATTCAAATGAGGGTTCCTCTCCAGCTCAACAGAACTCAGGCCGTTGCTCAGTTAACACACACCAAGCACTGAGGATCAGTCAGGCTCTAAGCTCTGGCCCTCAGCTCTTCCGACTTTCAGCAGAGGTTCTGTCCCACAGCTGTTTTGCCTTTTGGTTACAAGATGGCAAGAAGGAAATGGCAACCCACTTCCAATATTCTTGCCTGGAGAATTTCATGGACACAGCAGCCTGGAGAGTTGTAACCCATGGAGTTGTAAAGAGTCTTGGACATGACTCAGTGACTAACACTTACTTACAAGATGGCTGCCTTTAGCAGTGAGTGTTCATACGATTCCTAATTCACAATCAGCAGGAGAAAGAAAAAAATGCCATTTTTTCCCCCAACATGGGATGCAAATCATTCCTGCTTGTATGTCTAGGTCAACTCATTCTCGTGCCCTCTCTTAAACAATTGTAGATGCCGAGGAGGAGCCATGGTCTCATTGGTTTACACTTCTCAGGACACTTCTCTTGAACTGGAGACAATGTGGGTGTCTGTGTACCCACAGGCTTTTAATTTAGGGTGGTGGCTGAGTGATGGCACAAAGAGGGTAACATTGAAAGAAGATTTTCATTACTTAACGTTTCCCAAGAGAAGGGGACACACCTTCTGCAGTGGAAGCTCAGAGTCCTAATCACTGGACCACCAGGGAATTCCCTAGAATCTTTCAAATGGTCATCGAACACCTTCTTCAATCAGAAACTAGCCTAATTTAGGGTACAGAACAAAATTAATACAAATATTTATCATCTTGAAGTCCATGTTGAAATCTCTAAGTCCCATATGATCACTAATATTTTCGTTTAACTTATCAGATAGGACTTAACTTTGTTTGGAGGGAAGGCAGAGCAGGTTAAGGTAGAAATAAATAGATCTAAGCTTTAGAAGGTTTCCCTGGTGGCTCAGAGGTAAAGAATCTGCCTGCAATTCAGGAGACGCAGGTTCAGTTCCTGTGGGTTGGGAAGATCCCCTGGAGAAGGCAGTGGCTACTCATTCCAGTATTCTTGCCTGGAGAATCCCACAGACAGAGAAGTCCATGGGGTTGCAAAAAGCGCTAAGCGACTAACACTTTCACTTTCAAGCTTTAGAAAGTTGGGATGTTTTTGGATTATAAAATGTTTAAACCAACAACTAGATTCAACACAAAGATACCATGTGTTTATTGAGGTTGCTAAAGTCGTATCTGGAACAAGACAGTTGATATTGAGGTCATTCTTTCTAAGAAAATAGCAAAAATATTTTTGTCTATCTTGAGTTGAGGGAAAAGGAAAAACTGAAGAATTACTTCTGATGAAAATAATCTACTTTCTCCCTCTCTTTGGTATTGAAAAACATAAACTGTATATTTCAATAAAAAAGAAAATATATGTATTTGTGATGTAATTTTTTTAAGCCTGACATGAAATAGACAACTTGTGCTGTGAGACTTAGTTAACGCAATGACATTTTTTTTGTGTAGACAAGCTTTCAAACAAACTTTCTACCAGCCTGTTTTGTAAAGAATGGTGGAAGAAAAGATTATAGACTCTCCACTGCTGGACCAGATTAGGTTTCTTGGAAACACAAGATATGCTTTTATCCATTGCTCTATTCAAATATGCTTTGGATAGAAAAATCTTTCTTGGGGTACACAAACCACAGAAGGCTTTTGGATAGAACACAACCTTCAAAAATTAAATGATTCCAATCTTGCAGAGTTTCGATTGGATTCATGTCCCTAAAAAAGCCATTTTCCTTCTGTTTGGTAATTGCAAGGTCAAAAGGAAAATGGACAGATTATAAAGTTTTAAACAGTATCTATAGGCAACCAAACATACAAAATGTCAGCTGATGAAGACAATGTACAGCTCACTCAGTATTATTGGTAAAATCATCTTATTTCAACAACAACAACAAATTTGTAAAATGGTTCCAATGAAAAGCAACAAACAAACAACATTCAATTTCATCAGTTTTTGGAAGAAGAATATTACTGTCACATATCCAGCCATAAGATGAAGATTTCTATTTGTTTTTGATATAATTGATAGCATCTTGATCAATGTCAGATTGGCTATTGAATAAAATCCATGTCAGTCTATCTCACAAAAAGACATTTTCTTCTGATAACCTTATGAAGTCAAGGCATTCCCTGGCCATGAAGCTTGTTCCAGTGAGAAACAATAAGATCCTTATGCAGCTATTCATTCTGAGGTATAAATAACCAGAACCCCAGATAAGAAATTTATATTTACAGCCTATCTTTATTATTTTTCAATTGTTGTTTTTCTCCTTAAACAGGTCAGCTGACTGTGGATTGCTGGAAATCCCTGCACATTTTATCATGCCTGGGTCAGCAATATATTCTTGGCTTCAGGAACATTGATGTTGAAAATTGAACATCTGGTCTTCCCTTTCCATTGCCCCCCCTAACCCCCCTCCCACCATTTCTCTCCCAAGTAATCAGCATTTCCTTCTTTGTCTCTCTGGCTTGAATAGCATTTAAAACTTGAATTTGGTGTATGTTATATTTGTTTGTTTCTGGAGCCAATTTTATTCTGTTTCCAGTTCTGAGAAGTTACTAGCAATGCCATTTCCCGTGGTTCTCGTTTATAAACTACTTAAAAGTGAGGACAAATGTTATTCTGATGAGTTGGATTAATTGGTCACTAGTTAAAGGAATTATATCTCTGCCCAAGGTTAGAATCCTATTTCTTTCCCCCTGTCTATCATAGATATTTTTAAAATAAAAACTCTCCCATAATGGTGTTCTAGACCTGGAGTTTTGAGAACCCTGGAACAGAAAGTGATGAGTATATGATAGGTATGTACCTTTTTACTTGTCTTGAATCAATTTCTCAAAATGATCTCTAAACCTAATACAGATGACCTTTGAAAATCATAGTGGACCTACATGAGTCCACTTATAGAAGGATTTTTTTCCATGAGTAATTTCTTCAGCACTACACAATCTACAGTTGGTTGAATCCATGGATGTGGAACCACATATATTGATAGAGGAATCATGTACATGTTGACTGCTGGCTATAAATTGTACTAACATTTACGATTGGGCATAGTGTCAGTTCCCTTAGCCCCTACCTTGTACCAAAGATCAAATGTATTTTACAAGCTTCATTTCTAAAACGAGAAGGTTTGTCAAATAAGCACCCAAATTTCCTCCCAAGACCACTGCTGGTTTTCAGATGGTGTGAAAGATACTGCTGAACAGGGACTTGTTAGACGGACACATCCGGGTGACCCTGTAGCTTTCCCCAGCACTTATGAAACATGAGGCATGTGCTGACTGCAGAGCACACCATGATTACTTGAATTCCATCTGGATCCCTCCTCTGCCAAATTTATTCTTTGCAAAAATAGGTCATTCTTATTATTATTATTATGTAAAATTCTTAATAATCCTTGCCTCTCCAGTTGAAGACACCTTTGAAAAAAAAAGTTGTCTATATTTTTCCTGATTCTCTAGCAATTTTTGCTGTAGCTGTTGAAAAATACCACACACTATCTGGAGTCTTTGAGGTACAAGGCAACTAAATTGTATGATCGAGGAGTAAACTTCTTGCAGACTTTTCTAGGGTCACTGAAATGTGAGCAGAACCCAACAGAATTCATTACTGCTGATCCACTTTACAGTAGGGCAGGGAATAGAAAGAATCCCTTTTAAGAGATGCTGTAGATTTTTGAGGGCACAAGGGCATGTATCTGGGACCCAGCATCTTCATGTGGTTTTCAGCTTCTAAAATTTTTCTCATGTGTTTTACATGTTTAGCATAAATTTGAGGGACTCCACATTTCCACCCAAGGTGTTAACACTTAGATTAAGATCACACTTATACACCTTTTAAAAATTCATGAGCAATTAAATGATGCACTAACAAGAAAAGTGACTTTATAGTACCAATGGGGGGAAAAAGTCAATGTGATAATTCAATATAAAAATGTGACTTCTTTTTATACATTTCTAAGCTAACTTTTAGAACAAAATGTGTCTTTTTTCAAGGCAAGGCCCTTGGAACCTTTTGGTGAATATATATTGAGTACTTTCTTTTTCCTGTGATACAGCAAGAAGTTCATCCAAATAGAACCATGCCTCTACCACATAAATCATTGAGAAGATCTGGTAACTTTCCATGTGATTCAGTTAAATCCTTTAAATCCCACAGGAGAATTTACTTGCTTTTGGCATATTTCACCATATTAGGAGGAAAACCAGTCTCTAGGGACATGGTGGTTAATGAGAATGGGCCAAAAGCAGATGTCCTAAACTCAGTTTTGTTAGCTGAGGCATTTTCAGATGGTGTTTCTCTTGGTTCCTGAAGAAGTTTCCTTTCTGAGTGCTCAGTACCTCCCAGGTTTCCCACAATGTCTTTAAGAGGGCAGAACCTTTCCTCCCCTAATTAAAAATAAGACAAATACAGGAGAAATTAATATGTTGGACTAAATCCATTGACACTGAGCTGCAAATCCAACCATACCTAATACCAGAATCAATGGTTTTGCAGGCAGCAAGAAGAAATAAAGGGAAAGGAAGAGCAGGACACTTGTTGGGAAGTGGAAGGGGCTGTGGGAGGCAAACCGAGTTTTCCCACTTCTGGATTTTGCTCAGTCTCTATATGTGTGTATAGTCTCTGAGCTGAAGTGGAAATCCACCTTCTGAAGGCAGTTGGTATTATATGGGTAATGCAAACCCCCAAGTGAATTTTAAGCCAGAAGACTTTCCCATTCTCTATATTTTTGCATCTACCATGCCCAGTCCTGGGCCCTAAAAAGACTACAGTGTGTTCAGAGGTAATAAGATCATAACACACATTTTGTTCAAGAGATTCTTCTCTCCAGTAGATGGAAATAAAATGCAAGGGGGAAGAGGAGACAAAATCAGACCTGAACACCATCTATTACAGAGCACAGTGATGCCATCATGAAAGGAAGCTTCTCTTCTGAAAGACTTCACTATTCCAATCAATCAATCAAGAGATGGTGTAAATATTTCTCAGTTCCATAAATTGGAGGGTAAATTTTAGAAATCTTACCGGGGTTCTCTGCTGAAATATATAGCAAAGTCTAGTTTCTCCTAAGATCAAACTGGTCATTAATCATCCCCACCTCAGGGGAGTTTGATGAATCTGTATCTTTAGACTGGAGAAGGGAGGACATGGAGTGAAGAAGGAAACAAAAAGGGAAGTTGTCAGAGTATGGCCTCTAACTCTAGAGTCATTAGTGCTCTTAGTAGTTCCTGGTGAGTTCCTCCCCACTTCTGTGCCAATATCTGCTATACAAAACTTTGCAGAGCGGAGGTACCAAATTTGTAGCATTTCTACAAATACGCTTGCTTTGAAATGCAATAGACCGCTCTGCTATCCACGAGGAGGAAAAGAACTACATTCAGTCTAACCTAAAAGGAACATGGATCAGTGAGGTGTTTTCTGTACCTCACCCAGCCCCCAATGAGGTTCTCACTGGGGCTTTGTTGTTTGTTGTTGCTATTTTAGTTGTTAAGTCATATCTTACTCTTTGTGGCCCCATGCACTGTAGCCCACCAGGCTCCTCTGTCCATGGAATTTCCCAGGTAAGAGTACAGGAGTGGGTTGCCATTTCCTTCTCCAGGGGATCTTTCCAACCCAGGGATTGAATTCACATTTCATGCATTGCAGGTGAATTCATTACCCCTGAGTCACTGAGGAAGACCTCACTGGGGCTTATTCTTTCTTGAAATGAAAAATAGACTGTGCCTTAAAGTCTGTATGCAAAGTTTCAAGTAAAATACAAGATACTGTTTGTTGAGGAGGAGAGAAGGAAAGATATAATAGAGGGATGAGAGTATGTGTCAAGTAACGTCAATGGATGGACTGTCAACTTTTCAACTGAGTGTAGCTCGGTAAAAAACTTCAAGCCTGCAGCTGTGACCTGAGCTCCAGGCTCCAAACTTCAACAGAACAGCTCTTTCCAAAGTCAGCACTTAAACTAGCTGTTCCCACCCCCATGCCAGCCCCAGATGTCACAAGAACTGGATTAATCTAAGGTCTTTCAAGCCTCTCACTTAGCATATGTATTTAAATGCTGGAACTCCAAGCCAAAATTCCCTAGTGGACTACCTTATCCCTCATTAATTAGAAAAATAAGCAGTTTTGTAGTAATGGAGAAGGGCCCCTTTCACAGAAATGTCTTTGATATTAAGGCTGCTTTGAGGGTACATGTCCCTATGCCTCCTGTGATAAATAAGACTTACTAAAAATACTTTTACTGGCAAAAATCAAAATCACTGTTCTCCAAGTTTAGAGATAGATTCAGAGTAGAGAGGGGAGTTGCCTTCAGTAACCTGCAGGTCTCAAATCAGTAATTTGACTTCTTGGGAGCTTAAAAAAGGATTGTCTAGGCCAGCAATTCTCAAATTATTTGGTTGCAGGACCTCTCTACATTCTTAAAAATTATTGAGAACACCAAGAGCTTTAGTGTGTAATAAAATTATGTCTCTGGGTTGGTCTACACTGGAGAGAAGCTCTTACCGTCCCCAAATGTTCTTCTGTATTGTTTTACTTTCTCTCTCTACCATAATGTAAGCTCCACAAAGGCAGGAATTTTTGTCTCTTTTCTTCACCATTAAGTCTCTGAATTTGATGTTCTAAAGCTAGAACATTGTCTAGAACAATGCCTGGTGCACAGTAGACACTCAAGAAATGTTTCCTGAATGAATGAATGGAGAAAGACAGGATGTTCCGTTTTCACTCAAACACTGTGGAGTGTTTCATATTTCTCACTCCTCCAATCTCCAACCTTTAGGTCCCAGCATGCTAGGCAGGCTCCAAAATTATATTTTGATCCTTCAGTACTGCCCTGACTCAAGCCCTTGACACAGCTTTGGTGTTTGGTATCCTGGAGATGAAACAGCAGTAGCAGTAGCCTTTGTTTCCAGGGCTCTGTCACTCAGAGACATCACACAACTGCCCACAAAAATGCCATCTTGTGGAACTGTTAAGGAGAATGGGGGAAATATTTTCATCACTATACAAATAAAAATGATCAGACATAAACAGAGAGCTGCTGCTCTGGGAAATAGCTGTCAACCATCAAGAGAAAGTGACATTGTTTACTTAATATTCCCCATACACTCCATCTTTAGCAGGATTTGCTAATTTTTTCTTATAAATAACTTCTGAATGAACATTTTAGGATATAACTTTTTTATATTTTGTTTATGTCTTTATGGAACATACTTAAAAGTGTAAGTACTGAATCACTCTGTAAATTTTATTCTTGGTCATTTTCATCTAGTTCCATTTCCTGAGCTCAATTATTCAGATTTAAATTTCGAAAGACGTTTTCATTCTTCCATCAATAGTTCAACTTCAGACTATTTTAATTGAATATTTATACTGTATTATTTACTTTTGGTGAATTTTTGTAGCTTTCAACATTATGAACAAGGGTGACTTTTTAGGCAGTTAATTCTTTAACACTTTATATTTTATATATTATCTTTAGTAACATATATAATGAACTGAGTAACAGTTTGAATTATTTTTTAGCTAAACTGTAATAAAAATGTAAGCAATTCTCAGGTATTGGAAGCTTGCTCTATTATGAAAATACTCTTGCTGCTGCTAAGTCACTTCAGTCGTGTCCGACTCTATGCGACCCCATAGACGGCAGCCCACCAGGCTCCCCTGTCCTTGGGATTCTCCAGGCAAGAACACTGGAGTGGGTTGCCATTTCCCTCTCCAATGTATGAAAGTGAAAAGTGAAAGTGAAGTCGCTCAGGCGTGTCCGACCCTTAGCGACCCCATGGACTGCAGCCCACCAGGCTCCTCCATCCATGGGATTTTCCAGGCAAGAGTACTGGAGTGGGGTGCCATTGCCTTGTGCTCAAAATCTTCTTTTCAACTTTGATGAATTTCAGTAGGCTCTGTGGTATGGTCAACATGTCCTTGGGTCAAAATGGTAGGGGTGAAAGCAGTGAGGGCAACATGTCCTTCTTTGGATCAAAAAAAGAAATCCAATGAAAGATGTTAAATTTCAGTTAGGCATTGAAGGATAATTAAGATTTACTGCCAGAAGGAAAGAATGCAGATTTTTCTCACACAGCTGCTTTGCTCTGTATTTCTGACTCCACCGTTTTACCAGGTGGACAATATGAGCTCATCCTTCCAGCTTATTTTAGCTCATATTTATGAATTTCTTATCCAAATTTTGCCAACACTGATGAATCATCTTCTCATGAAATCTTTCTCAGTTGAAAATCATTCTTTGGATCAAATGTCATTAAATCACTTTACTTCTTTGGTGAAATTCTATACCACACATTCAGACTTTTAAAAATATTTTTTCCATTTTCATTTTTGTTCTACTGAATTTTTTGAATCAGATTGTATTTCTGTACATTTTAAGATTTTGTGCAACACATTTTTAACTGAGATACTATTATATACTGGGCTCTGCTGCATATGCTGGAACATATAGTGAATAAGATAGATAATAATTCCTTCACAAGGAACTTAATATTGAATCATTAATCAGGATTTCTTGTTGTCTAGAAATAGACAACAAGGAGAAGGAGTTTGGAGGAGTAACCTCTGCATGTGTGAGCTTTTTTTTTGAGGCCACTCTTTCTACCAAGTTCAACTTTCTGGGACCAACTTTGCAGGTTTCATTTTTAAGAAGACCTGATTCTTCTTTCAGTATTTTTTTTAAAATCTGTATCTTGCCATGTGTAATTTTAGCTGTTGACAGTTTTATTTCATGTTGATTATTTCAACCAAGTTTAGTTTTTGTCCTGAGCCAATTCTTGCAGTATCCAATGTGACTGACATGGGATGACCCATTAGGCAGGTTTTCATTTATAAGAAGTTTTACCACTTGCATCTTTAGCCGTTGTCAGTTTTATTTTGTGTAGATTATTTCAGCCAAGCCAAAAATTTGCTCAGCAACCTAGTAAAAAATGCCCTTTGGGTCAAATTTGTGTGATCAGAACTGCAGAATATTAAAAAATAATCCTTGATTGAAATGGGATCATAAAAATTGTGATTCAAGACTTTCTATTTTGAAAGAAACAGCATGAGAAAAATCTGAGAAGTCCTGATTGTTTGGAATAGCACTACTTACTTCTTTCATGTGTATTTAAATTACCTGAGACCTTGAGAAAATGAAGATTCTGATTCAGTAGAGTCTAGGGCACAACCTGAGGCTTGACTTGTCTAACAAGCTTCCAGAGTGATGCTGATACTACTAACTGTGGGCTGAGTTTGTCGTTGTTGTTTAGTCACCCAGTTGTGTCCGACTCTTGTGACTCCATGGATTGGAATTTTCCAGGCAGGAATACTGCAGTGGGTTGCCATTTCCTTCTTCAGGGGATCTTCCTGACCCAGGAAAATCCAACCCAGGTCTCCTGCATTGCAGGTGGATTTTTTACCACTGAGCCACCAAGGAGCGGTTTGTAGCAGAGAACTGGGTTCAAGCCCCCTGCTGTCCTCTAAACATGAGCAAGTTACCGAACCTTTGAGTCCAGTTTTATTCATTTGTAAAGTGGAACGACAATACAGTTATCTATCTAAGAGGTTTCTGGTTAGAATTAAATAAGATGATTTATGTAAAATGCTTAGCACAGGGGTTCACACTTAGTAAATAATAAATGGCAATCATTAAGTGACGAGTAAAAGCACACTGCAGTTTCTGAGAACTTAAAGGTAAGCGGCCTGGCTGATCAAAATGTGGTCCATGGACCGGCAACATCTGGGAGCTTGGTAGAAATGGAGAATCTCAAACCTGCTGAATAAGAATCTGCATTTTAATAAGAACCGTGGAGATTCATGTATCTTTTATAGTTGGAGAAGCACTGGCACTGAATTGAAAGAAAACAGATGAGTCTAGGAAGGCATCCTAAGAACTGTCAAATGCCTTAAGTTCCCACTGAGGACTTTGAAACTTTTTTGGAGAACTGGGGTGGCAGATATCTGCCCATCCCATCCCACTTCCTTGCCACAGAGCCGCTCTGGGGACAGGCATTATTAATCAATCAGGCACCCTTCCAGCTGAGCCCTGGTTCATGTCAGGATCCCTATCTACACAATGCCCTGGGCCTGTCTCTTATACACATCNAGATATCTGCCCATCCCATCCCACTTCCTTGCCACAGAGCCGCTCTGGGGACAGGCATTATTAATCAATCAGGCACCCTTCCAGCTGAGCCCTGGTTCATGTCAGGATCCCTATCTACACAATGCCCTGGGCAAGGCCCTGTCGATGGATCTGATGTGACAGAAATGAGAAATTGCCACTACTACAAAAGACCATTTGAAGCCATCAAAGAATTTAAAAAGGGGGTGGGGGGGGGAATGAGATAGCACATGTCAGGGCTTAAAAGAATGCCTAGGATACCTGGAAAACACTCAAGAAAAACAGGTCAATATTTTCTACCTAGCCGAGCAATCTGCCAACATTTTCTCCAGACAGTGAGTAAATTAGAAAACTTGGGAGAGTATTCACATTTTAGGTGTGACTTTTATTGTAACATGATAGGGAAGTAGGGAATTTTTTTTTCATATGACAAAATTAAAAGGAAAGCAACCCCTGTTTTTTATTTTTTGTTTTATTTCCATAAAGAATGATATCATAAACACCTGGAGAGGATTGTGGCCTGTATTTCCGAGCCTGTGGGCACTCAGGCCACTCCAGCTGGCTGAAAAGGCCCAAGTAGAATAGATTCACCTTTCAAGGTCTGCCTTTGAACAAGTGAGAATGAGAACGTTCTCTTCTGTGAATAGCACGAGTTGTACCTCTTACCACATCACACTAGAGTTAACTGAATTTATAGAAATACTGTCGACAGGAGTAGGAGCCTGTGGCAAGTCCAGGGGTGGTGGCAGGAAGCCATCATGGAACAGTAAACGCCAACTGTCCCCATGAAGCACAGTCCACTCTACATATCAGCAATCCTCAGACAGGCTAAAATTGGGTAGGATTAGCACAGAATCCAAGGCCCAGATTTGAAGAGGGTTGCTTTGCACTAGATGACCCGAGAGAACTTTTCCAACGCTAGAATCAACCCTTTGGACACAACTGAACTCTTGGCTACATTTTCTGGACACTGCGCTGCACCAGGATACCCTGAGCTCCTGGAGCCAGCCCTGGCTTTGAAACTCATGTGCCGGTTCTTCCAAGAGCTCAGCTCTCCCTGAGAGCTCACTCAGTGATTCAGAGACCAAGCTGTTCTCCCAAGCCCAAGAAGCAAAGTCTGTTGAGATTTAAAGTTCTCTTTTTTAAAAAATATGTTGTATCTATTGTTTTTTATTTTTGGTCAAACCCAGGAATCCATGTGTGGTAGAAAACCACTCACGCCTTCATACCCTCCCTGGTGTCATGTACGCAGTTGCATTGCCATCTGATTCTGGAAAATTAATATTCAAATGGCAGTAACAATAGTGCTATATAGTGAAATACAGTGTGATGTGTAAGTTTTTGACTGGCTTCTTCTTGGCAGGGCAAACCAAAAGAGAGAGAAAGAAGGGGAATCAGAGTTCATGTGGGGTTGCGACAGGAACACTCTTTATACCACAGTGTAAGTTGGTTCCAGTGGGGAACTCTCCTGACATCTTTTTGAATACCCAGCTTACCCAGGCTCATCATTAATTCGCTTTCAAAGTGTGGTATCAACAGACTCTGCATAAAAACATCTCTCAAATAATGAACGCTTTGGTTCTACTAGATTGCTTTGAAACAGCAGCTTTTAAAAACATGATTAAAAGTTTCCATTGAAGTTTATTATCAATGAATAAGGTTTTGTACTTATGAATATGAGGCCTTCTACAGAGAAAGACTTCAAAATCCTTTCCAAGTGAGGCCTGGGACAAATATAACCACTTCCCTTTAGGAGTAGATAAATGAGGGCTGGTCTATGTGGTGAAATAGGGGCCATGACTTAAAATGTAAAGTGTTTTAACCTTTTATGAAAGGTTTTAAAAGAAAAAGAAAAAATGGTGCTCACCACCTTCCAGCTGGCTTATGGTATTAACCATGTCTTTTATTTTCTCTATTTGGATGCTCTGAGCTTAGGCCACTGACCACCTGTACTAATCACCCCAGGACAGGGTCCAGACAGTAAGGGACAGTCTTGTGCCCCTGAGTCCACTGAAACCATTCGAACTGGCCAATCTCAAGCCTGCTTACTCTGCCTTGCCTGTACCTCACTGCAGAAACCAGTTTTCTCTCTCTCCTGTCTTCTAACTAAACTTGGTGCCTTTTCACGTGCTACCCCCACACGCCTGCCCTTGATATGCACCCCCTCCTCTTGGGAACTGTAAGTAACAAGCCATGTTTTCTTTTTCAGCACCACCCAGCATATGGGATCTTACTTTCCCAACCAGGAATGGAACCCAAGGCCCCTGCATTGCAAGCACAAAGTCTCAACCACTAGACTGCCAGGGAAGACCATAAACCATCTTTTAATGACAATCATCTCTGGACCTGTTGATCTTAGTTCAGTTCAGCTGCTCAGTCATATCCAACTCTTTGCGACCCCNTTTATAGAGTAGCTTTTTTTAATATGAAAATTTGATTTATTCATTTCTATTTCAAGCTAGCTATTTTTCCAGGCTAATAATAATATGATTATACTAATAAAATTCTTTTGAAATATAACATTTCCAATATTTTTAAAAAGTTTTTTCCCCTCTCCCTCTATTCTCCATCCCCTCCACAGTCAGGCAGTAAGGCACTCATAATGACTAGGAGTTTGGAGGGCAGATTCAAATTTTGGCTCTCCATTTCCTACGATATGACATTAATCAAGTTACTTGACCCCTCTAAGCCTCGATTTCCTCATCCAAAAATGGGACTAATGAGAATTCCTACATAACAGAATTTCTGTGAAGATTAAATACATGCAAATTACTTAGCAGTTTGGCCAGCACACGGGAATTGGCTCGGGTAATTTCCTGGCAGTCCAGGAAGCAGAGGGCACAGGTTCAACCCCTGGTTAGGGAACTAAGATTCCACATGGGGCAAAAAAAATAAAAAAAGGTTGGCTCTTACTCCAACTTCCAATAATTCAGCATAGGTACTTCCTCCTCTGAGAATCCCCTCCCTCTCGCTTCTGTGGTAACTGGGGATCCGGGCCTCCTGGCTGCACCCCTTGATTCCTGCATTCTGGTCTCCTGTCTGGTTTCTTTAGCACTTCTCTCACCCTACCTGCCAACAATCTGTCCTAAGAACACCTCTCAAATGTCATCTTCATTCACATCAGAAGCTCCCTGTTTCTAGGGTGATAAGATCCAAACTCCCAAAATGTGACAATTTGGGTCCAACACAGTCTGCTCCAATCTCCTTTTCCAGTCTTATCCGAACTCCAAATATGAACCACTAATTACTCTCCCACCCCCACAGGGACCACGCCCTTCTCTCTTGTGTGCCTTTCCTTTTCTGAGGGCCATCTTAGCCCCTCCTCTGTAGAGTCTTGTGTGCCTCCTGCATCCTCACTCACTCGACCCGGTGGTAAGTCCACTCCACTCCCTGTTGCCGGAGCTCACATAGTCATAAACTGTCTTTGACAGCTCAGCAGACTTTCAGGGAGCAAGGAATACATATTTTATATTGTTATAGATTTCTGCCACTTCCACATAGGAGATGCTCAGTAAAACAAACAAACAAACAAAAAACTTCCTGAATGAATGAATAAGTAAATTAAAAGAAAAAAATATAGAATATAAGTGGTCAGCAGTTTACAATCTAAAAATCACACACTACGATAAAGGCCCTAGTTTATAATGACTTTAATAGACTTTTCTACCCTAGAAATATGTAACATGCTATCACTCGTAAAATTGATGTTGAGAGATATGGTGGACATTCCTTTGGGCCACTTCTTGTGCATGACTATTCCAGAGAATTTGGCCAAATCAAAAATAAATGCAAATATATATATATATATATATATATATATATATATATATATATATAACTGTTATATTAATTCCATCTCAGGGGCAAAATCCCATGAGATCAACCTAACTTTTACAAAAGTCTCAGGGAACAAATTCCTTTAAATGATTATCTATATATACCAACCCATCAAATGCAATGTCAGAGACTCAAACAGATCTTTATTTTCTGAATATATGTAATGTACCTCACAGTTCCCTTTAAGCCTATATTTGCCACAAAGGCAGAGAATTTGCTCAGTACACGGAGAAACTTGATAATGTCTCAACATTGCCCAAATATCCAAGACATATGCTACCCATCAGACCTGAAAAATGTATAAATGCATCTGTTTTTACTCAGAGCCCGCTTTTACATCTTTATGAAGTGAGCAAAACCGAAAAGTCACAAGGAATAAAAAGATGGTTGTAACATACACAGTACTAATCGCTTAATCCTCTCTCTAGTGCCCAGGCTGTCAGGGCCAAGGACGATAATGCTGACGCTAATACGTGCTGTCTGCAGGAGCTGTCACTGCCGCCTGCGTCCCTGCGTTCTATTTGTCAATACCAGAGGGATTACAGAGAGACAAACTACATAACTGAGCAAAGCTCATGTCCAACATGGATCCAGTTTCCTTGTTTGTCAGTGAGTGCTGATGGATCCAGGAGGACGGTGATGACACCAGCTGAGCTCTCAGCAAGCAGATGCTGTGGAATTTCTGTTCCAACACAAAGTAACAGGCAGAAGAGGCCAGGGAGAGCAATTCAGTGAGCCGATCTCTGAAACAGCAGGGCTCACTTAACTCACACTTCACCAGAAAGTGCCAGTGCAACTGAAATTCCATAGGAGAAAGTGTTGGCTTTTAAATTACCTGGGTGCTTGGGAACCAAAAATCAAAGCCCACCTCCATGGCTATGTGAACAGAGCAATCACATCCCTTGTGTAGACTCCCTCGGCTCTGTAAGAAAAGCAGCAGGAAGATCAGCTACTCAAGAATATGGTGAAACTAAGAGAAGAAAAAGAATTGAGTACCCTGTATGAGTCCTGCAGCTCCCAGAGATGTCTTGCAAGGTGAGGAAGCAGAAGCACATAGAGTGGCCCTGAACTGTTTGAAGAATTGCACAACTCTTTTTCTGCGTTGGCTGGGGCATGTCCAGCTTAGGTATGTGGCCAAGCTCATGCTGCAGTGTTAAGTCACTTCAGTCATGTCCAACTCTTTGAGACCCTATGGACTGTAGCCTGCCAGGTTCCTGTGTCCATGGGATTCTCCAGGCAAGAATACTGGAGTGGGTTGCCATTTCTTCCTCCAGTGGCCAAGCTTAGTTCATCTTATTTAAAGACCATCATCTAAAACAAAGTTCTACACCTTCCCCCAAACCTCAATTCCAATCCAGCTGGCATTTGAAGAGAAAGTGGATTAGGTCAAGGAGCCACTGAGCAAAGGTTGATCATGTTTAGAAGAATAACAAGGAGGCAACAAAAGGGAAAATTCCCCTCACTTACCAGTTCTATGACTGTAGCTGCGTCACCTGCACCTCCCTGGCCTTACCTGGAAAGTGGGCTTATCACATCCACCACCACAGTCTAGCACTGAGGCTGAAGGATACGATTTATGTAAAATGTACCTGGCGCTGTTTCTAGAACTTCACAGCCACTCAAAAAATGTGTCATTAGTATCTTCTTCCTGAGCACAAAAATTTCCAAAACATGGAAAGGTTAGGGACAGTTTGATTAAATGAGACCAGAGTGGCTAGTCTTAGACTCTACTAGACCTTGGAAGGAGGCAGTCAATAACACGGAAAGAAATATTCTATCAATATCTTCACAGCTGGCTCTGACCAATAGTGGCTTGAGTTTGTAAGGACATGGGAAGCCTTAAGCATAGGTCTTTTCACCTTGATAGATAATTGAAAATACAAAAGTTGAACTTTGGGGGTTCTCAGCCTATCACAGCAAGTGCCCAGTCAGATTTTCCAGGCCCTTTATTTTTCCCTTACATAATGGAAAAACAGATGCTCGGAAGAATAGGCTGAGGGCAAATTCAGCTTTGGAAAGGGACAGATAGACTGGGGAGGTGTCGTGAACACATGAACAAGATTGAGGCTTCCATTTCCTCAAGATTTGCTTCCTATCACTCTGCCCCATTTTCAATGGGATGGAAAACACCAGCTTCTTACTAAACGCAGTGTGTGTGTTCCAAAGCTCCGAGGACCGTTCCAGGTAAAAGGTAGAGCCTGGGGCAAGCCCTCATCCCTGAGAGTACCAGGAATAACAAGCCAGACATTCAGACTTCAGTGCCTCTGTGTCTCTGCCTGATGGTCTCTGAAGACTGTCTGCCTTTGCCCTGGATGAGGTTTTGACACAGCATCATGTAAAGAGAGACTGTGAAAGGCCAGCACCCAGAAATTAGATAAGTCTCAGATGGTCTACGCTCCTCTCTAGGGTTCCCGTGAAAACCTGTGCCAGACACAGATGCTGAACCAATGGTGCATTATTCTTTTTACCTTTCATAATTCTCTGCTTCATCTCTTACTACTCTTTTCTGGCTCCACACAATCTAGAGCCACACTGGTCTCCTTTGATATTTCTTCCAAATGAGCACGTGATCCAACCTCAGGACGTTTGTACTAACTGTTTTCTCTGTTCAGAACACACTTCCGCAGATAACCACCTGGCTTGTTCCTCACTCATTCAGGTTTCTGCTCACATATCGGCTTACAGGAGAGAGGCTTTCCTGACCACTGCCTCTCAAGTAGCACCACGAGGCACTCCCACATCCCACCATCACCATCATTCCTTACATTCCATCCCACTTAATTTCCCTTCCCAGCGCTTACTACCCCTGACATGCTACACATTCATTTGTGTTTCATTTATTGTCTGTCTGTCTCTCTGATATATAAGTTCTATGAGAACAGAGGCTTTGCTGTTTTGTTTATCGCTGATGCCCTAATTACTACATTGCACTTGGTACTTACTAAGTGCTCAATAAATATCTGCAGGATAAATAAAAGAACAGTATTCCTCATACTACAGGATACGGAGCTGTAGGGGACCTCATAAATTATGTGGTTTCCTTCTTTTCTTTTATAGATAAGGAGATTGAGTCTACAAATAACTAACCTGGGAGCTCATAGCTAGTAAACTGAACAACATAGGAGGCTGGAGCAGTGATCAGCAAGATAAAGCAAATTAATCTAGTGGAGAGAAAAAATGGATTGGGCCAAAAAGCAAAAGGGGAAAATAGAAAGCTTGAAAGAGCAAGGGGAGGAGGGAGAAGGCAGGGGGGAGGGAGAAAGGAATGAAGGAGGGAAATCACATGTTTTACTGGCTGAAAAAGTGAGTCTACAATCCAAGGATGTTTTAGATGGCACTGAATTAATATTGAATATTCTTAAAGCACTTTGCAAATCACATTTTTTGCAATCAGACGGACAACATTTAAAAATGACCCCTGAGATGTTCAGCTCTCCATTCATCACTGTGATGTGGTGGGGATATTCTAACTGCTGAGGTTTATCTGAAGAACAATTATTGTTTTGGTTCAAATCTCCCACCTGCAGACTGAACTCTACTTATCTTAAACTGAGAAGAGGAAAGAGGGAAGAAAGAGATGCACATTGAACTAAGCACTCT
Organism: Neotragus pygmaeus; assembly: GCA_006410875.1. Classification (NCBI taxonomy): domain Eukaryota; kingdom Metazoa; phylum Chordata; class Mammalia; order Artiodactyla; family Bovidae; genus Neotragus; species Neotragus pygmaeus. The sequence continues at coordinate 756,374 of SJYV01052979.1, read as the reverse complement.
GCAAGGGGCTTTCAAGTATCTCAGTCAATTTTCATAGCATCCCTATGGCCACTTTACAAATGAGAAAACTACATTTCCAAGGATTGAGTAAACAGCTCAAAACCTCACAACTGATCAGTGGCAAAGCAGGACACTAACTAAGGTCACTCCATTTGGCTCTTTTCTCTAAAGAATTTCATGAAAGAAAACTTCCCTATGTGCGTTTTCACCTAGCATTTTTACAGTCACCCTAAGGCAAGGCACGATGGATGTTTAGTCCCCAGAGTATCTCTGGGCTCATCAGTTTTCACAGACGGATCTGATTCCACCACCCAAGCACTGGACTGCTAAATCATTCCGATTTGGCAATGCAGAACATGTGTGTTGGCTTTGGGGAGAAATCCATCAGTATCCCCCAGAGCCACCCCTAAATAAACATGCAATCTGAGTAAAAACAGTGTGCTTATTATGTTAGTGTGGCTTTGGAACTCCCAGCCTGGCACTAGGGTGATCCACTGCTCCAATTGCTGAGGCCTGAGGAGCATCTAGGGGTGTGGGATTTTTAATCTCCAAACAGAACATTCTTGGCAAGCTGGACAAGTTGGTCACTCTACCCAGCACCCCCAGTTCCAACCAGTCTGTCTCCCTTAACCCTTCACACCATGAAGAAATTCTGAGGCCACTGTTGTCTTTATATAACCTCAAACTGTCTTCTGCCCATTGCCCAATTTTTGATCAAAACTCCCCTGAGAAAAATGTGCCTTATAGAAGATACAGTAAAATGTATGCATCTTTTCCATTTTTATTTTAGATTTTAAAGTCCTGGATTTGTTGGCACTCTAGAAATACATACCAGTGAATCACATTCATTCTTTTTTTTTTCCCTTGGCCATGCCACGTAGCCAGCGGGATTTTAGGTCCCTGACCAAGGATCAAACCCATGCCCCCTGCATTGGAAGCATAGAGTCTTAACCACTGGACTGACAGAGAAGTCTCATGAACCACATCCTTTTAACTCCTGTGCAGAATTCCTTTCAGAGGACTGTGCTTTGGTATTTTGCCTCTATTGTAATATTGAATTTAAGAATTCTTTTCTTGGGTCCAAAATCACTGTGGATGATGAGCGCAGCCATGAAATTAAAAGATGCTTTTTCCTTGGAAAAAAAGCTATGACAAACCTAGACAGCATATTAAAAAGCAGACATTACTTTGTCAACAAAGGTCCATCTAGTCAAAGCTATTTTTCCAGTAGTCATGCACAGATATGAGAGTTGGACCCTAAGGAAGGCTGAGAGCTGAAGAATTGATGCTTTTGAACTATGGTGCTGGAGAAGACTCTTGAGAACCCCTTGGACAGCAAGGAGATCAAACCAGTGAGTCCTAAAGGAAATCGGTCCTGAATATTAATTAAAAAGACTGATGCTGAAGCTAAAGCTCCAATACTTTGGCCACCTGATACGAAGAGCCAACTCATTTGAAAAGACCCTGATGCTGGGAAAGACTGAGGGCAGGAGGAGAAGAGGGCAACAGAGGATAAGACGGTTGAATGGCATCATTAACTCAAAGGACAGGAGTTGAGCAAACTCCAGGAGATAGTGATGGACAGGGAAGCCTGGCGGGCTGCAGTCCATGGGGTCACAAAGAGTCAGACATAACTGAGCAACTGAACAACAACAGCAGTTGAATGTAATGGAGGGAGGGGAGTGATGAGGACTGTAGTCACTTTATCTTCCAGTGTCATCCTCAGTCTTCTAGAGAAATTGATTACCTCTCTAAGTGCCAGGGAAATCTCTCTGCCCCTGAGAAACTATATTTTCCATAGTTTTTCTTTATGAGAATTAATATTACACATTTGTTCTTATTTCTCTTCTTCCTTTGACCAGCAGGAAATTCAGAGCCAAATTTTTCTGCTCAGTATTAGAAATTGTGTAGGACTCGTGTCTGTATATCCATATTTTAACTTCCTGTATTTTCCAGCACTTAATTTTTTATATAATGCAATGAAGTGATAAATGAGAATGTGATCATTTGCAGTTTCTTTTTACAATAACCCAGCAAAGTGGATATTATTGGGGGGAATTAAAGTTCATGTTGCAATCTTTCAGACAAAGGAAAACTTTGGTTCAACATTGGAATGAGAATTTAAGACAAGAGACAGCTGAACAAATATAGCAAGGATTGGTTGAAATTTTTCTAATTTATTCCAACATTTGTCAACACCTTCTAAATGCTACCTAGGAAGACAGAGAATGCCTAGCTGAAAATTTCATTGTTCTTGTCCCTAGTCCACTTTCTTTGCATGATCTCAGGTGGAGTGGGAAAGAGCTTGGTTCCTACTGACCCATGGGTGATAAATAACCAGCCTTAGGCCATCTGAAAGAAAGTGAAGTTACTCAGTCCAACTCTTTGCTGTCCTGTGGACTGTAGCCCACCAGGCTCCTCTGTCCATGAGATTTTCCAGCCAAGAACACTGGAGTGGGTTGCCATTTCCTTCACCAGGGGATCTTTCCAATCCAGGGATCAAACCCAGGTCTCCCACATTGCAGGCAGATACTTTAACCTCTGAGCCACCAGGGAAGCACTAGGCCATCTGGCTCTGTGTTCTTGAGTCATCTTAGGGGCAGCCTGGTTCATAGCAGTTAATGGGTTTGGAGTGGAATCTCAGCCCCAATGTGATCTCGAGTTTGTCATCTAAATAATTCGCAACTCCATTTTACCATGATAAATAGGAACAATGATATCCACATAAGAAAGATATTATGAAGACTAATATTAATATCCACATTAGAATAATATTATGCAGACTCCAATACTTGGGCTATCTGATGCAAAGAGCTAACTCATTGGAAAAGACCCTAATGCTGGGGAAGATTGAAGGAAAAAGGAGAAAGGAGTGGCAGAGGATGAGATGGTTAGATAGCATCACCGACTCAATGGACATGAATTTAAGCAAGCTCCAGGAGTTAGTGGGGAACAGAGAAGCCTGGAGTGCCCCAGTCCATGTTGTTGCAGAGAGTTGGATGCAACTTAGCAACTGAACAACAACATAAGACTAACTGAAATCATGCAGATAAAAGCATCACCCTCCATCCCCACTCCCACCACCAGCACAGTGACTGGTATGTAGTGAGAGCCTCCCCCACAACCTCCCAATAAAGGTCTGAGCTGTTACTACAGAAAAGCTAATCCTCAGACTGACAGGGCTCACACTGTCCCTGGCAGTGACTGGAGATTTTATCATAAACCTCTGGCAGCGTTGCCTAATATAACTTTGGCCACTTCTGCTCATTTGTTAAAGGATACTCCACAGGCCCAAAGCAGAGGCCCCACATTAAAGCAGTGGTTATAGGGGGTCACTGGGGTTCTTTCTCCCCAGGCAACAATGAAACTGAATTAACAAGCATTCACCAGGGCAAACCATAGGCAAGGAACATTAGAACTCTGCAAAAATAGTAAATTTTTAAAGAGATGCACTGCTACGCAGGCCAAAATTTGGGGCGTCTTGCTTGCTTCTTGTACATACTGAGCTGGCTGGAGCCAACACAGGAAAGCAAAAGTGTGCCAAGAAACCCTGGAGTGCCCACCCCTGGGATCCCTGAGGGCTAACCTTTGAGAAGTCGCAGATCCTCTCCAATTTTTGGTAGCCAAGGACACATAGCCTCATCCTGTCCGTCTCACCTCTGCTCAGTCCTTCCCTGTCTCCACTCAGTATCTCAGCCTGACTAAATTAGATATTCTGTGAGCTTCCCCCTCCTCACTGTCTCCAAATTCAAGGGCTACAATGGTCCAAATAAGCATAACTGATTACACATTTGACCCCAGTCTCTGGGTCACAAAGTTCAACCACCAGAAACAGAGAGACCAATGGGGTCGAGACTCCCAAATCTCCACCAGAGATGCTTTTGAAATGCTCCATGGACTGAAGATTCCAAGAGGGCAGGGACAGGACAGTGAACAGAATGACAGAGCACCTCCCGATAAGTCTATTCCAGCTGTGCCTTGAATACGTGGAATATTCAGAGCACAAATTCCCAGAGCTGACTCTCAGAGGTCATCTGGGTCAACCTCTGTCTGATGTAGGAATCCCCTGTAGATGTATGAATCTCTATTCATTAACAAACATGAACCCACCCGAGGCAGCCCACACCCCACTCCCCAACCCCAAGAACAATTGTAGTATATAAGCTGGTCTTCATTGTTACCCAATTTCTCTTTCATCTTGAAACTTTTTATGTATTAATGAGCACCAGCTGTGGTGTCAGGCATTGGGCAAAGGGGGTGCAGTGGAGCGCTGAGTAGCTAGAGATGCGTCCCCGTCATCGAGGAGCTTATAGTCTAGTTGTGGAGACATGCGTGAATCGCACATAACTGATGAGTGTGGTCAAAGCACTCAGAAGAAAGAGAAAGGGTAGCTCTCTGACATGGTACGAGGAGAAGGGGTACAGAGAAGGGAGCAGGGAGAGGGTGGCTGGAAATCCTCCTCAGAAATCATGGAAAGTGGAGACCCCATGGATGAATAGCAGTTAACTCTTGAATGGGGGTAGCGACATTCCACAAAGATCCTTTGTGGCGGGAAGGATCATGGTATACTCAAGAAACCAAAAGAAAGCCAACATGACTCCAACACAAGGCAAGTGGGCAGGAGCCAGTAGGCCATGCAAAGGATTTTGCCTTTGTTCTCAAAGCAGCGGGAGCAGCTGAAGGAGTGTGTGTGTGTGTGTTAGGCCCAATACATACACATTTTCCTCAGATTCCTGCCTCAACCCCTCCCAGACCTCGGACTGCTTACTAATGAAGACCCTTGGATGACACCCACAGGAGTTGCCACCCTGCACCACTGCACCCTCATCACCACTCAGATGCTATTCAGACTAAAGGATATAGGCTGCCTGGAGTGTGCTCTTCATATACAGACCAGAGTAGTGAAAGAAGCCACGCCCATTGCCCCAGACTCCAACAAACTGCTCCCATAAAAGCAAGAGAGAGAGAAGGAAAAGACGCAGAGAAATACAGAAGAGTAGAGTGGAGAAGGCTGAGTGAAGACTCCTGTGAAGACGGCAGGGATTGAAGTGATGCATCTGCAAGTCAAGGATCACCTGGACCCACTGGAAGCTGGAAGAGACAAGGAAGGCTCCTCTCTGGGAGCCTATAGAGGGAGGACAATGTGCTGAAACCTAGAGTTTGGACTTCTGGCTTCCAGATCTGTGAGAGAGTAAATCTCCACTGTTTCAGGCTACCACATTTGGAATAATGTGTTTCAGCAGCTCTAGGAAACTAATACAGATTTTGCTGCTGGGAATGCAGATGGTGGCTGTAACAAGTACCTAAAAGTGTAGACGTGGCTTTGGAACTGGGTAATGGGTAGAAGCTGGAAGAATTTCGAGGCACATGATAGAAAAAATGACTATGTTGCCTTGAAGAAGTGGTAGAAGCACGGACTTTAAAGGTGATTCTGGTGAAAGCGCAAAAAAAAAGGGTGAAGGGCATGGAAGAGAAAGCTTCTATCATCTTAGAGAAAACATTTATCATCTTAAATAGAATCTTGTAAGAAATGTGAACGTTCAAGGTACTTCTGGTGAGGAACATGCTTTTAAAAACTGGAGAAAAAGCAATCCATGTTGTAAAGTGTGGAAAAAACTTGGCTGAACTGAGCTCTATCATTGGGTAGAAGACAGAACTTGTAAGCCATGAGATTGGTTATTTAGCTGAGGGACTTTTTAAGGAAAATGTGGACGATGCAGCCTGGTCTCTTCTTGATGCTCTTATAAAATGTGAGAAGAAAGATAAACTGCTGAAGGAACTGCTAAGAAAAAAGAAGCCAGTGCTTGGTAATTTGAGAGGTTCTTGGCCCACCCAGATTGCAAAGGATGCTAAAATTAGAAAACTAATACAAGTGTGCTCACTTAGTGACAATACATCAAACTGATACTTACAAATTATATGCTTTTATGTATGTCTGTTGTACTTAAAAGTTTGTTTATAGCACTGTAAGCTTACAGCTGAAAAATTAGAAAATAAATAGGCAAAAATAAGAAAATAAAAATATTATCCATATTTCCGATACCTAAAAACCACCTATCAACATTCTCTTTTATAGGCATCTAAATTTTCTTCTATATATTTTTATGTTTCTACATATATTTTCACCAAAACAGGACCTTATCACATATTCTAATCCTTTGGTTATTTTTATCTCTTAGGTATTTATTGATGGATAACTTTCTAATAAATATACCCCTAGAAGATCATCCTCAAAGATTAAGAATTTGGGTAAGGGCTTTGCAGGTTTACAAGAATTCCACAGTAGTATATTTTATCTTCTAATTGTATTTGATTGTAATTAATTTTATCTTTTAATTGTAGTTGAATTTTTTTTTAGAAAATTGCTTAGGAATACAAAAGTTTATAAACTAAAACACGAAATGTCCGAGTCTTCAGAGGTAACATTTAAATGTTCATTTCTTTNAGTCCTGTAATTGTATTTGATTGTAATTAATTTTATCTTTTAATTGTAGTTGAATTTTTTTTTAGAAAATTGCTTAGGAATACAAAAGTTTATAAACTAAAACACGAAATGTCCGAGTCTTCAGAGGTAACATTTAAATGTTCATTTCTTTGATTACAAGCAAGATTAAAGGTGTTTTCACATGTACTGAGCATTTTTGTTTCTTCACTGTGAATTGCCTCTGTATAGCCTTTGCCCCTTTGCTTCTATTCGTGTTTATTTTTTTCTGAGAGACTTGTAATGATGCCTTACATGTTGAAGATATTAATCTCCTGTTTGCCTTATGCATTACAAATATTTTTCTCAGTCTTACCATTTGCTTTTCATTTTGTTTATAACTTTTATGCATAATTTCACATTTATATAGTTACATATCTAAATTTTTTATGGCTTCTGCCCCAGGGTTATGCCTGAAAAGACCTCCCACATACTCACATTATACAACTAGTTAACTAAGATTTCTTCTGGTGATTTTATGATATGTTTTACTTTTTGACTTTTTTATCTTCCCAAAATTTATTTTAGCCTATGGTGAGAAGTAAAGGATTAACTTAATTTTTTAAATAAAAATTATTCTCACATCACTCATTGGATAATCCATCACTTCACATTATTTTTGAATGCTGGAGATGTTTTTTCATATACTAAAAATATATGTATCCTTGCATTGGGGGCTGTCTATTCTATTTGTTACAGGCTCTATATGTTTATTTAAATGTAATTTTATGTTACAATTTATTATCAGTGTAAGGTTTCCCTCCAATTTCTTCTTTTAAATTTATTTTTGCTATTTATGTGTCTCTCTTCCTTCAGATAAACTTAACACAAATAAATGTATTTGCATTTCGACTGCAACTCTATTAAATGTGTAGACCAATTTGGATAAGAACTGCCATCTTTTCCTTAATAGACAGTATTCAGGAAAGAAAGCCAGGACATATGGGGAAATAGTGAGAAATAGAACTGTGTCCTTGAAGAAAAGCATTCATGTAGAATCTTTCTGCAGAAGCAGAAAGACAGAAACACCGGTTGTGGTCAGACTGTATTTAGAATTTTTTTAGAAGCAGCACAAAGCACTTCTAAGGAAAATTAAATCTCACGAACAGGTATCCCTTAAAGAAACTGGAGAGACACAGGATGCCAGAAGCTGACTGGGGGCTCCTGCAGCGGTTTGAAGGTGAAAGGAATAGAAAGATTACAGAATCAGAACCTAATACTGCTTCCAAAGTGAACAAGAGAAGAGCCTCTTATGATGCTGCTGAGTTATCAGCCTCACCTGACAGGAAGAAGCTGCTGCCAGCAACAGAAACCAGGAAGTCGGGAGTAGCTCCCAAAAGGTAAAGGAGATGCTCAGTTCAGTTTAAACAGGCTGAGATGAAGAGGTGGCTTGACTTCTAGGTGGAAATGTTCTGAAGGAGGTTGTAGATCTGGAGCTTCCTGAAAGTGAAGATTGCAGAAAACACCAAGCCTGGTGCACAGTGGACCCTCATAGACATGTGACTCGCACTAAGTGATAGGTGCAACAGGACTGAGAGCTGAAAATCATGTTGTGAAAGAGCAAAGATTCAAAAAGTGTCTCTAAACTTTGTTGAATACTACACATACAGGACAGAGAAAAAACTAGAGTCAGAAAAGTCAGCAGTTAAAAACAACCAACCTATCAACCAATCAGTGGGCAGAATGGCTGTGATTTTGAGTAAACATTGCTGAGTATCACAGATCTATAGTGACGATTCAAAGTGAACACAAAGGCACACCCCCAAGATAATGCACTGGAATCTTTAGAGACCCTTAAAACATTTTAAAATCACCTTCTTATTTGATCGTTATAACAATCCTGATGTTAGGAAATGTCAGAATGCTCCCACCAGCAAAGAGTGGTTCTAATTCATCTAAAATTTGCCTAGTCCAACTGGGACATATCACTTGTATTTACAGATTAAATGCTATACAGTCAGCAGGAAAAAAAAAATTAATTTAAGTAGTGTTGTCACATGGAGGAAAAGGCTAGTCATCGGATATGTGAAGAGCTTACTGGAGTTTGTAAAGAATCCATTGCCTCATGGTTTAACATTGTTGTAGCAGGTTGTAGGCATACAGTTATATACACAGAACATAGTGAGCAATTTAAGAGATTTTCAAGGATAGTTTTGACTCCATGTGATTTTCATGGTTGGCAGTGACGTTCAGATTCTAATCCTTTCATGACATGCAACTTTAACTTGGTCCTTTCATGTATTTTTATCATATTATATTATTATACTCAAGTTGCCATGAGCCTATTATCTGAGCTAAACCCTGTGAGATATCAGGTGGAAATCTCGCACAGATCACTTTGATAGAAACAGTGTTCAGTGCTGCTGAGACTCACACTCAGGTCTGTTGCTTACAGACCTTTTTCATCACTACTAGAGGGAGAATAATATAGTGGCTGAAATAACAAACTCTGGAGTCAAACTTTCTGTGTTCACATTTTAGCTACATCACTTTCCATCTGGGTGACCTTGGGCAAAATACTTGATCTCTGTGAGCTTCAGTGGTCCCATCAGTAAAAAAAGGTGAAGAACAACCTATCCCATGAGACTATATTTAGATAATTGTCATTGAGTTTGATGTATGTGAAAAGTTGAGAACACTGCCTGCTCTCTTATAGGTCCTTATTAAATAAATACTAGCTGTGAACTTTAATTAGTATGCCACAGACTTTTCCAGTTTATTAAATGGTTAGATAATTAATAAACATATGCTGTTAGTAAGACTCAGAGTTCTTTTAATTAATTCAATATTTTTCTTCTACTATTTTACACTTGCTCAAACAGGTATACTCAAAGGAACAAGCTGTGTCCAGTTTGGATAATAATATTATTTGGCAAAGAACAAGGACTGCCTAATTCAAATTTATTTTACTTTCATACTATGGGGCTTGTTAGTTATATTTATACATAACTTATCCTGCATATGACTGATATGCTGACATGTTATGATCATACCATTAAAGATTGTTCTAGAGTCCCTCAGAAGAGTGAAGAGCCTCTGCAACCAGTCGGTGACACAGGTCTTTTTACTCTAAGGAATCCCGTCACCACAACTTCCAAGTCTGAAGAATGAAGCCCCTAATGAGAACCATTCACTCGGAACCTATGGTGTGTTGCCCCATGTCAACCTCCTTATATATATATATCACGTCTAGAATAAATCTTCTCATTCCTGTTTTCCAGAACAGAAAACTGGGGACTAGGGAGGCTGCATGACTTAGTGAAGACCAACTTACTAGTATGGGATAAAATGAGATTTCAAGTCTCTGTCTAACACCAAAGCTTTTATTCTCCCCTACCTCAATCACGCTGCTCCTGATAACAGGAATTAAAGGAGAAATTAAGTGGTTGGGATTTATAGATGATGAACCACCATAAAAGCCATTGTTGTGAACTTTTAAAGAGGGAAATCAGCCAGTTGAACATTGGTTAAGGAAATCCTTTTACAATGAAGACTTTTCCCTCTTATTTTTCATATTGTCCCACAACAAAAGAACAAAGAGTCAGTCCAAGTTCATGGCAGGTACAGTTAGAGAAAAAAAGAAAGGAAAAATATGTTTTGCCCCCCGCCCCACCTCCAGCATGGAGCCTCTCTATGGAATTCCATATCTGCTGAGTCAAATTTCGGAGTTGTGGTGTTTAAAAACGTTTGTGTTGATTTAGTGCTCCAAAACAATACTGGCTGTTGACTAGGCGAAGATGAGAGTGACCAAATCACATACTTCAGGACTTCGACTGATTATTACAGAGGCCAAAAGGTAGTTTTCTTCTCTCCTACTTTGCCATCTGCTGCAGACCCAAGGATCCAGGGGCCCTCCCACTGTCTTCTGGAGCTGCAGGGTTCCAGCCTGATCAGAATGTGTCTGAAACCTCATCTAACTGAGGCAAAAAGTCTCAGTCCCCACAGAGGTAGCTATTCCAGTCATTGAAGGGTTACCCAGTCCAAATCCCCAGCCACAAAATGAAAACAGAGCAGGGTCTTTGTTTATTGATCTGCCTAGGACCCTCTGACTAGCAAAGGAAGAAAAAAAATAACCCGGCACAAAATAAATGTTCGATTTCTCTTATGTAAACAAGATAGAAACCAACTTGGCTGTCCAACGCAATTCTTTGCATGTAAAGCAAAAAATAGCTCCCTTGAGGAGGAAGGAACCCAAACCCCATTCAATTGCCCCTCCCCTCTACTCTTTCCCTGGCCATTTTCAGTAACCACTGCCTTTCTGCCAATTAACATCTATTCAGGGTCCCTGTGCAGGGGTCACTGCAGGCAATGAGCTCACCCCCACTCCATCACCCCATCCAAAATGTTTTCTGATCTCAATAAAGGCTATGGACTCTATGCTGAAAGTCAGTATTATTGAAAACTATCTCCATAAAAAAGAAACACCTTTATCCAAAAATCTCAGTCTTTAATTTCTTTCTGTAGGGCTCTGAACAGTCCCAAACTGCTCTTATATGGGTTTAGAAGTGGACTAAAGGGAGACCTTTTAAAAAATCCAAACTCTTCTTTGTCAAATACCCAAATGATAGATGACAGTTTGGATGCAAATCCCTTAAAGAAGGGTCTCAAAAACTTAGTTCACCTTTTGGGACCAAGAAAGTTAATCCTAAATCCTTGTTTGATCTTTATTCACGCCAAACTTTTAGTGACTTAAGCAAAACATTTACCAAGTTGGATCACATGGCTCGGCTTCATTAGCCAGTATATCTATGGATAGGAGCGTTTTACAGAAAATAAGAATCTGGCTGAACCTTCAAAACTCAACATCAACACAAATAAAGACATTCAGATTTCAGAAGACCCAAATTCCTGTTGGGAAAAAAGGGCTTCTCTCATTTTCATACAGGTCCTCTTTTCTCAGTGCATTCAAAATGAAGCCTGGATCCATCCCTCTGAAAAACCTAGTCCCCTTACAACCCAGAGATACCAAGCCAATCTGCATCGAGCATTTGGGGGGAGAGAGTGTCTGTAATGTTTCCAAAGCTCCAAGTGTTAGGGAGGTATTTGGATTCAAAGTTCCCATAATTATTAGAGTACTCAGTAGATGTGAAGAAGATGGAAAAATGGATCTCACACCTGACTTGCTGATACTTCTCCAACTGGGAACCCAGATCTTAGGAGGGAGGTCCTGAGAACATAAGGATGCCCACTGATGAATGATACTGGTGTAAGAATGGTTTTCCTGGATTTACTCAACAAACCTATGGAACATCCTCCCACTAGAACACTTGGCATACTCATGAGAGCTATGGTGGTTTGATACCATTCTTCCTTCCTGATCACTTGGTAAAGAATGTTCCAGGAACTGCTGCTAAGTAGCTTCAGTCGCGTCCGACTCTGTGCGATCCCATAGACGGCAACTCAGCCCACCAGGCTGCACCGTCCCTGGGATTCTCCAGGCAAGAACCCTGGAGTGGGTTGCCATTTCCTTCTCCAATGCATGAAAGTGAAAAGTGAAAGTGAAGTCGCTCAGTCGTGTCTGACTCTTAGCGACCCCATGGACTGCAGCCTACCAGGCTCCTCCATCCATGGGATTTTCCATGCAAGAGTGCTGGAGTGGGGTGCCATTGTGTGGCCTGCTTATAAAAGATGACAGGGAACAGAGGCCTTCCTCTCTTACCTAATTCTGCCCTTTCCCAGCCATCCTGGTGATCAGGGAAAGCTCTTGAGTATGGAAAGATGTAAGGAAGAGAGAAGCAAGTCTTATAGGTTCACATGAAAATTCCTGGTACTCCACCCCTACAGCTCTCCCAGGCATGAGTGAACTTGTGGTAACTCAAGGTTTCTATCCAGCAATGAGATTAACCTCATAAAATAAGCAAGAAGAGCTATCAACAGAAATGTGTGCTGCTTACTTACTTGTTCACACAAGGATCTATTTATAGCCTGCCTTGCTCCACAAAGAATTTGAGGTAGAATGACTTCATTCTCAAAGGCCCAGATAAAACTCTTTATAGTGGCTATTATCATGACTCAAAAAGAGGATTCAAAAAACACGGGACAAAATTGAGAAAGCAATCACCAACATGTCAACAGGCCCCACCTAGCTGCCACTCTCTGGGTAGAAAACACTCTGATGCTTAAGAGTATTCTATTTTGGGATTTTGGGCCTGGTGCAAACTGTATCAGACTGATACTCCTTTTCATTCACTCTAATGTCTTCTTTAACCCCTGATAGCAAACTACCTACAAGGTAAATTCATTCAAAGTTTACTCGAGCTATGGTACTAAAACCATAAGAGAATGGAATTATTATCAAGGGACATAGGGCATCCACCTATTTCCTTTAAAAAAAAAAATCTAATTTCTAAGGCAATTCTTAAGAGATAGGTCAATTTAGATTAGAAATCTAAATTTTAGACTTTTTTAAAAAATAGACTTTATTATTTACAGCAATTTCAGGTTCACTGCAAAACTGAGCAGAAATACAGACATTTCCCATGTACTCCCTGCCTCCACACAAACAAACCTATTCTATTACCAATGTTGCCACCAGAGTGGCACATTTGTTCAGTTGATGAACACCCATCGACACACTATAATCACCCAAAGTCCATAGCTTACCTTGGAGTTCACTCTTGGTATACATTGTATGGGTTTTGACAAATTTATAATGACACATATCCACCATTACAGTAAGTATTAGGCAGAATAATTTCACTGCCTGAAGAATTCTCTGTGTTCTGACTATTCATTCCTTCCTCCCTACTGACCCCTGGCAAGCACTGATCTTTTCATTGTCTTCACAATTTTGCCTTTTTGAGAATGTCATATATTTGGGACCATACAGTATGTATATAGCCTTTTTCTAGCTGCTTTTTTCCACTTAATAATATGTATTTAAGATTCTTCCATGTCTTTTCATGGCTTGCTAGCTCATTTCTTTTTAGCAGTGAATAATATTCTATTATATGGATGTACCTCTTTTTATTTATAAATTCACCTACTAAAGGACATCTTGGTTGTTTTCAAGTTTGGGTGATTATGAATAAACCTGTTATAAACATCCATATGCAAGTTTTTGTGTGGGCATAAATTTTCAGTTCATTTGGATAAATTCCAAGGCAGGCAATTGCTAGATTGTATGGTTAAGAGTGTGTTTTGTTTTGTAAAAAATGTCAAACTGTCTTCCAAAGTGCCTGTACCATTTGTATTCCCATCAGCAGTGAATGAGAGTTCCTGTTGCTCCACATTCTCACCAGCATTTGGTGTTGTCAGTGTTTTGGATTTTGTCCATTCTGATAGGTGTATGGTGGAATCTCACTGTTTCAGACTGTTTTTCAGTATACAATACATTTTTTCACTTCAAAGGCATCCACTGATGCAGTCTCAATTAACCAAGGAAAACTGATATTTAGTGAAAGTGGATACCCTCTATGCCAAGAAGAGCACTAGACATTCCTTATTCCTATTTCACAGACAACAAAACAGAAGTTCAGAGATGTTGGTTAATTTCCCAGGTCACAGGAAAAGAGGCGAGGCCAGAATTTGTATCTATATCTAGCTTTCTCTAAAGTCTTTCTTACTGTGTACCCATAGCCATCAAAGCAGAAGGGAAAGTGAACTCATTTATAGAGTGCCCACATGGGGAATGCCAAGCCTTATGCACTCACAATTTTAAATACATTCTTTAATTTAATCTTCACAAAACTAAAAATGGCATTCCTGTCCTCTACAATGGAGAAAGAAGGTGAGACTCAGAAGATTCTCCCTGTGCTAGGCATTAATCATTTGACTGTTAGATTCCATGAGAGGATAAAAGGTGAGGTTCCATGGAAGGGGCTGGCGTGCTGAGATTGTGGGATAGGGGCCCTCAGTGGGGGACTTTTAAAAGAGATAATTTATCAATTAGTCTGGAAAGATTTCAATATATCAATCTGTATAACCACAACAGTCAATGCCAACTCTGAGAGGGCCTAGGAGGGCTTGTTGATGGATTGGACATGGAGAGGGTGGTGGAAAGAAAAGAGAGGGATATGGATCATAGGTGCTTGCTTCGGACTTGGGTAGCGATGCCATTTCTTGAGACAGGAAAGATGGCAGAAGAAGTAATTTGAGGGAGGAAATCAGAGTTCCGGGAGGATGGAGTCAGTTAAGGTGAGGGTACCAGTTATCCTCAGAACTAAGTCAAGGATGCAACGATGCCAAGAAGCATAAAACATCATTCCTGGTCTCATAGCTCCAACACTGCAGTCACTCATACCTCCCTAGGAGCTACAGTACAAGACAGAACACGAGCAGTGGCTGAGAGGTAGAATCTGAAAGCTGTACTAACTCTTAGTTTTCTATATTATTGATCAAACCAATGCTGTATCATAAACCTTAAAACTGAAATCCAACCTCAAGTCTAGTCTCCAGTTACAGAAGGAGAAAGAATACAGAGAAAGTCCCAGAGAGACCAGTGGAAGACAGCCTTCCGCACATGAGCATCTTGTTTGCTTGGTATGGCCTCAAATTGCATGAGAGTCATTCGTCGTTAGCCATCTCCTCCAGGAGCTTTTCTTAGTTTTTGTGGTAGGAAGGGAGGGAACACAGTGTAGTGTTTTGTGTCCTAGGTTTCTGGCTCTGCTGCAAACTTGATGGGTGGCTGAGGAATGTCACTAAAATTTGAATCTACGAATATCTTCAGTTTTAAAGGAATATAAAGAAAAACGGCTTTCCTGGTTGCTCAGATGGTAAACAATTTGCCTGCAATGCGGGAGACCTGGGTTTGATCCCTGGGTCGGGAAGATCCCCTGGAGGAGGGCATGGCAGCCCACTCCAGTATTCTTGCCTGGAGAATCCCCATGGACAGAGGAGTCTGGCAGGTTACAGCCCAGGGGATTGCAAAGAGTCGGACATGACTGAGCGAGCGACTGAGCACAAAGAATAAGAACATGCCACACCATGCTACAAGATTACAGCATCCCCAAACAGCAGTATAGGGGGTCATACTGAACCTGGATGTCACACAGAAAGGGGTCATCCCCCCATTTAGGAATAGCCTAAAGATTCCCTAGGGGCATGTTCTAAAGAATCACTGAGGCAGCCGGCTATGCACTCAGTCTCTAAATGAACCCAGAAAGTTTTTCTGCAAATCCATATGCATTCATGGATTGGCAAATAGCTATTGGCAAAAAGCTCTGCCAACTATTGACTGCGTGGGAAACATGGGTTTTGCAGAGAATTTAGAGTTAGTGACTTATTCAGGGGCAAAGAATAGCTAGGGAGGTGCTGAGAAGAGAGTGAATTTTAATGATAAGGGAACTCTCCTGGATGGCTGTCAGCAGGGAAAGACATACTCTCCTCTAATTCTCTTTCCAACCCCCAGGCAGGGAGAGGCTGGACCCCTACTTAGTACACAAGGGGAATGGAGTTCAGAAACTTGCCAGAGGTCGAACGCAAGCAGAAGAGCCAAGATGAGGGCCAAGCGGTCCTGCCCCCGGCCCGGCACACGCTTCCTGCCCCTCATCGCCCCAGGCAAGTAACGTTTGCCAAAATGACTTTTCCTCAAGGATCAGATTCCCTTGCCCTCAGAGGACCTTTGCCGTAAAGGGGAGGCTGTCTTAGGTGATCTCCAAGGACCCTGTGAGCTCTACCACTGCCAGAGGCTTTCATGTGATATTTTTACGCCAAGATGAGGCTGGTTTTGCAAAAGAGCTTAGAGGAGAAAACTGCCTTTATAAGCGTCACCTCAGATATAACTCTAATTTAACTGCCTTGACTTTCCCATTTTGAAAAAATGGATCTGTACCAAGCTCACCGCTTGCCCTCCAAATACACTGCACGTTCCTGAGAGACACATTTATAGCTAAGCAAAAAATGAAGGTTGATGACAGTGCCGTGAGAAAAAGCAGGGAATAAAACTCCTTTGCCAAATTTAACAAGGTTATCACTCTTCTTTGAAAATATTCTTTTAAAAATGCTGATCACCATGTACTCAGAGAAATGCAATCCACTGTGAGGATAAGGAATGGGTTGGGTAACTCACAATCTGTCTTCTTCCCTTCTTTGAAGTGTGAGAGCTAAAGTCTCACCAGCTCCCCACCACCCTGCACCCCCACCCCCAGGCAGGGTGGTGCCAGGAGTATTCATGGTAAAAATCTAAATTCAGTGTTTAGGCACCAGGCAACACATTCAATTTGAAGAAGAATGATGGCTAAGATATAGTCCTCTCCCAAAGACTTCCCATTCTTTTCTCTTCTTGCCTGAAGATCTTTGCCTCTGTGTCCACCAAAACACACATACATGACTGATGACATTCCTATCACTGGCACATGAAGATAAAAGATCACAACGCTTAGTTATAACCTTCTCAAATTCTGGAGATGGATCTTCATGACTCTCTCCTTCTCATATCTAACACTGAAATATTATAAGGAAAACCGAGCCAGCATATCTAACTCACAGTAAGTGATCAAGCAATGATTATCTTGGCTTTCTTTAACTCACAATAAAGAATGAATAAGTTTGCAACTGTTCATACTTTACTATAAGATACAAGTGATTTGCAACCACCTGCTAAGGTATTGACCCAGCAGTACCTTGAACACAACATAAGGCTGAGAGCCCATGTCATGTGGGAACTGAAGCTCAAGTTCAAGTTGCTGCCTCCTGCCATGCACAGGTTCTAAACTGTATGACTCCAGTGGGCACCAGTCACATAGCAGGTGATATGAAAGATGCCCACCCTCCTCCCCACAGCCCCACCCCAGAGTTGTGTAATGAGATGAGACTGCTCAGATTGGACTTTGGAAACAGGGTGGAAGTTCCTAGAAAGCCACTTTGACCAGGTTAAACTTCCACCCCATGACCTTCCCTCTAGCCAAACTAGGTGGATTGTTTTCTACAAGGAAGTCCCTTAGCCTGACTTCTAACTTCGTGGTGAAGGAGAGAAAAGCAGGAATCCTGGTTTGCACTCTGATCAGCCTTTAGGAAGACTTGGTTCTTATGAACCTGGGCGCTTTCATATAGAGGATTATCCATCCCTAAGAAAAGCAGCACTAACCATAAGAAGGCATGTCTCCACCCTCTTGCTTTCTGTTGCCAAAGAAAAACACTTCTCAAGACCTAAGACCAATCACATGAAAATGACCCAGCAGCAACATGCTTGCAGAACCCCGGGCAGGTGTGGAACCATGGGAGCTACTCTAAGGTGGGTCAGTGCCAGAGGCCCATCTTAGGGACAGGAAGCAGCACCACGTCTGCTCCAGTGACAGAGTTTGATGTGGGCAATAGTAGCTCTGATAGGTAGAGAGGGGTATGGGATGTCCTGACTTTGTCAGGGGCTCTCCTGTTCGTTAAACCTCCTTTAAAGACATTGTGTTAAAAGAGTTTATGAGTGGGGTACATTGGACTATCTGATGAGAGGGCCTCCCTCTTCCACTAGTAAATAAGCAGATGTTCTGGGCCTCCTCCCTAATATATCCTCATCAAAGTTTCCATTAGGTAGGCCGTTAGAAATAAGTGCTTTTCACACCCCAAGAAAACTTCCTGGTCGTCAGGGCGGCTTCCATATCCTCCGACAAGCTGCTCTGAAGTTATTTCAAGATGGCAACAGCAGAAAGATGGATTGGCTCTGTCAACAGGGAGTCCTAAAGTCCTGCCATTCACTGAGCAGAGAAACGTGTGTCTGCCATGGGCGGCTGATAAGGGAAGTGGACACAGGATAAACTTCAGCCCAGATGGCTGACAAAGCTCAAATGCAGCATTTGGAAAAACAGTAACTACTGGGCCTCTGCTTCAGGAAGCAAAGACTGTGGGCTTTGTTCGATTCTCGGGCTATTAGCGTCACCAGGAGGCTTACAGTTCTGAACGGTTGCCGCCTGCTGCAGAGACAACGGAACCCAAAAGTATATCTTATAAAACAGTTTCCTGTAGGCAATCTAAATGCTAAAATGTTCTTTCACCTCCAACACCCCAAGTCTCTGCCCCTCGTCCCTACCACCTAAACCTCTCCATTCTGATTCATTTTCAGGAACAGAACATCGTTTGTAAGTGATGGACTTCCCAGTGTGTATTTCCAAGCTGGATAACCACTATACTTATTGGAGGGCTTGATATGTGCTTCATGAGAATAGTGAGAGTTTTACATGCACGATCTTGTTGAATCTTCAGAACCCTCCAGTGTAATAATAAGCACACCATTTTATAGATGACAAAATTGAGGTTCAATGAGGTGAAAAGCATACAGTTAGTAGGTGGCAGCTTTGGGATCTGATCTCCTGTCAGACAAGTCTGGTTCTCAGTCAGAGCCCTCTTTTAATCAGTGCACTATCTTTCTCTCATCCCTTAGTTTATGGAAAGAGGTCACATTGAGAGAAGTTTCAGGGCTTGCAAAGGCTTGGGAATCCCTCACCCAGATTACAGGTTTGGAGAAGCATAAGTTGATCATGCTCCGATGTGATAAAATAATAAGAACGACTCCTTCTCAGAGTCCCTGGTGTCTGAGCTTGTCCCCCTCCAAAGACTGTCCACTTTGCTCATTGCTATCTTTTTGTGGTTAGTCAAGCCATATCTTACTTATATCTAGCTCCTGTAAAGATTCCCTGAAGCCCTCCCTGACTAGACAGGCCCCCCAGGGTTCTTTCTTTTCACCATTAGTCAATATTTCCTAATGTTGAGCCTCTTCCAGGAAGACAGGGGAAGCAGTTCCAAATGCAAGTTATTAGCTCATGTGTAGGGCTTTGACACAGTGTTCTGGTCACTTACAAAGGCAAACACACAGCTGGTTCAAGGGCAGCTCCTTCTCATTTTCCATCACTGAAAAAAGTTAAGTCTCAGTAACTAATTGCTTTCAAACACCTAGTCCCTTAACATCTGTGGGGATAACTAGGCAGACCCTTACTAGGTCTCTGCACCTAGGAGCTCACCTTTTTTTGCCTTTTTAAAATGCAGTTCATGGGGTTCTCACAGCGAGTATACTGGGGTGATTTGCCATTCCCTCCTCGAGTGCACCACGTTTTGTCAGAACTCTCCACTATGACCTGTCAGTTTTGGGTGGTCTTGCATGGCATGACTCATAGCTTCATTGAGTTATGCGGTCCTCTACATTCAATGTACATGAACTTGGGCAAACTCTGGGAGATGGTGAGGGACCAAGAAGCCTGGGATTCTGCAGTCCATGGGGTCAAGGAGAGTCAAACATGACTTGCCGAGTGAACAACAGGAGCTCACCTAATCAAGGCAATGTGCACATTGCTGAGCGCTGTTTTCTAAAAAGCTCTGATGGCCCGTTAGGACTAATCACCCAACTACACAGAGATGTACAAATTAAACACGTATGCCTGCACCATTTCTTAAACAAACATCCCCCTCATTGCAATGCAAGGTCTAGAGCCAGAATACAAAACTGCACTGAAAACTTAACGAAAACAGCTGTGAATTGGTTTTAAGTACATTTCTCAAGTGGCCTTTTTTTTCCCCAAGGGGCATAGAAACACTGTATTTTCATTAATGGTTTTCTGTTGATATCCCTGGGATTTAAATGCTTTACTTCTGTTTGCATTCATTCAACAAATGTTACACTGAACACCCAGCTACCACGCATTTGCAAGATAATAGGGATGCCAGACTGAACTGGCTGAAGACTGTTGAGGAGTTCACTGCCCCATGGGGATGACACATATTGTATCATGAAGAATTAGCTAGGTGATGCTGCAGGAACATACATCCCCAACATCTTGTTGCCTCAAATTAGCAAAGGTTCTTCCTTGTGTTATATGTGTATTGTGGGTCAGGAGTCTGGGTTGATGGAGTAGTTACCATCTCTAACATTGCCAGTCACCACACTGGAAGAAAGGAGATGTCTGAAGATTCTTGCACCAGTAATTAAATGTTTCAGTCTAGAAATAACACTCATCCCTTCCACTCCCAATTGATTATCCAGAACTAGTCATTTATCTTACCCAATCACAAAAAAAATCAGAAAGGGCCATGCCCTCTTACAAATAGAATGGGAAAGATCCAGCAACACATGATAGATAGCCCTAAGAAATCCCACACACATTTTGGTAAGTAATCGTGATACAATGTGAAAAGTGCTATAATAGAGAAATGAAACAAAAAAAGAGGGATTAATTGCTAACATCCTTCATGGTGTAATTACAAAAGATACCCATAGGAGGGGGCATTTGAGTTTAGTCTTAGAGGATAAAAAGACTTTGTTGTGGGGGCAAAGGTATGACCATTCTAGGAGACAGAGCACTGCAAAGGCAGGGATGAGAAAATATCTTCCATCTGAAGGAAGTGGAAGGAAATTCAGTATGTCTGAAGCACCAAATTCAGGAGGGGTAGAAAGAAGAGGGGCCGCCTTTCTTGAGTGTTTGGCTTCATCCTGCCCACAATAAGAGATAACAGGGATTGTTGGGCTTCCTAGATGGTGCTAGTAGTAAAGAACCCTCCTCCCAATGCAGTAGACATAAGAGACATGGGTTTGAGCCCTGGGTTAGGAAGATCCCCTGGAGGAGGCATGGCAATCCACTCCAGTATTCTTGCCTGGGGAATCGCCATGGACGGAGGAGCCTGGTGGGTTATAGTCCATGGGTTCACAAAGAGTTAGACAAAACTGACGTGACTTAGCACACACATCCTCCAGAGGAGAGTTTGACAGTGGATTGTCTAAAGGATGTTTGCTTATTTGGGGGAAGATAACACAGAGGAAGCATGGATGAGGACCTGAAATGCAGAGGAAAGCTGATCAGGGAGTTGGCACTATCCTCCAGGTGAGGTGAGCCAAGCCGCAGGCACTGCCAGTGGAGTCTGAAATTTGAGGCATTTCTGAGGAAGAGCTGATAAATCCTATTGTTGTTATCATTAATAAACATTAATGGTCTTAGTTAGCAGGGGCCTGATGACAAGGGAAACCTTCAAGACCACTTCATGGCTGTCATTTTAAGATACGGGGCAAACACTACACCATTCACCAAGACAGCATTGCAGCTGGAGGGCAAAGCGAGACGAGGCAGCAAGATTTGAACATGTTGGATTTGAGATGCCCATGGAGATTCAGATGGAGATGTCCCTGGGAATACAGGGCCCAGGAGTCCGAATTTTTTTAGAACTTGGGATAAATGTAAGTTATGATTAGAGCATGGAGCTGGCAGCTGAGCCATGTTAATACTTACAGTGCCTCACAGAGAAAACTGAAGGAATAAATGCAAATATACAGAAACATTCTGAAGTAAACTTTGTTAGCCACCACGTTAAAACTGGGATTCAATCCCTGGGTCACCCTTGGAGAAGGGGATGGCAACCCACTCTAGTTTTCTTGCTGGGGAATCCCATGGACAGAGGAACCTTGTGAGCTATATAGTCCATGGGGTCACAAGAGAGTCGGACATGCCTGCGAGCCTAACACTTTCACTTTCACATACATATATAATACAGATATGTAGATATATAATATATATATATATATATATATATATCTTTATATATCTGTATAATGAAATCTCAAGGGAAAAGAATTTGGAAATATCTCATCCACCCAAATGCTCAGAGAAAACTACTTCCAAAATTTCAGTTAATATCTGCCCTCATTGAAGCACAAAGTTGTTGCCTATGGAAATGTTGATAATTTAGAACAAACAGTATATATTTCAGTCAGAACTGATTGGATGTTTAACCTGAGGAAAGAATTTTGAAACTGAACTATTAATGACAATTATAAGTAATCAATGCTGTTTTTCAAAGTGACTAATCAAGTTTTCAGGGTTTCTGCAAATTTGCGTGGCCATCCATAGAACTTTCTATTATGCTGGGTTTTCTCCTTTAATTTTTAATTAAATTGGCCAACATCAGCAATCAAGGTTTCCATATTACTATGAAATGTATAGGGTAGCAGAGCACACTGGACTCCCACCAGCTCCAAAAAAAGATTACTTAGAAGACTGGAGGGAGAAATCTGAACTCTCACTGTCAACGTTCCAAGAGATAAACAGAGCATTGTAAGTCGTTTTGAGGCAACAGGATCAGGGTTTTTAAATAAATCATACTAATATGTGGATAAGACAAGCATTATTCTCTTCCCTCAGAATTTACTACAGCATTTGTTTTTGCCAAGTAGGAAGGTGACTGTTGGGCTGTGTGCCTGGGGACACATGGAAGACTTTCTGGTCTTGCCTGTCACATGCACGCAGGGGTCACACCATTTTCTAAGTAGCTAATTTTGGCTCCTGGGATCAATCCACTTCTGACAGGCAAGCTCAGGTGGTTTCTGGTAACAAGCTATAACAAGGAAAAAAACATTTCTTCAGGGATGAGGACCACTCAAGAATTGGTAAAAATCCACACATTCCTAGGAAGTGAAAGTGAAGAACACACAGCTTAGGGCTTCCCTGGTGGCTCAGGGGTGAAGAAAATGCCTGCCAATGCAGGAGACACAGGTCCAATGCCTGGTCCTGGAAGATCCCATAAGCCACAGGGCAACTAGGCTTCTGTGTCACAACTATTGAGTCTGTGCTCTAGAACCACTTCAGTTCAGTCAGTCAGTCGTTTCTGACACTTTGTGACCCCATGGACTGCAGCACGCCAGGCTTCCCTGTCACTTGTCAGCACTCAAGTGCTGACCCATACTTCCACAGGAGAGACTCAAACACAGTTCTGGCTCAGTCTCTGTAGGGTCTCTGGGCTCTACAGCCAGGGAGCTGCAATATCTGAAGCCCATTAGCCCTGGTGCCTGTGCTCTGCAATGAGAGAGTTGACTCCACTCACTGCAGCTAGAGAAAACCCAATGCAGCAACAAAGACCCAGCACAGTCATAAATTTAAAAAAAAAAAAAATTTGTTTTAAAAGAACAAACAGGTTAGATTCTCGAGGCTTGTTTTAACTTTGATTTTTTTCTAAGGCCAGGTGACACTTGTGCTTGTCTTTTTCACATGCAGCCCTACACAGTCGAGTCTGTCTTTTTGCATTTAAAAACTAAACATATTTTTCTCCTTCTGTGTTAATCTATGTTCTCAAACACTGGATTTTAAATGTTTGTGCCTGACTCACATTAAGAAGGGCTTCCCTTCTGCCTCAGCTGGTAAAGAATCTGTCTGCAATACAGGGGACCTGGGTTCGATCCCTGGGCTGGGAAGATCCCCTGAAGAAGGGAAAGGCTACCCAGTCCAGCATTCTGGCCTGGAGAATTCCATGGACCATATAGTCCATGGAGTCACAAAGAGTCGACACGACTTTCACTTTCACTTCACATTAAGAAATATGGGCAAATATCACTGAAAGCAAAGATTCACAAAACAACATTTGTCCTTAAATGTGTGACCCAGCCTGATTTTTTTCAAAGTTTGTTCTATTTCTATTCTAAATCATTCATGACCCACTAAGTGAATTTGACCCACATTTTGGGAAATACTGTTGTGGAACATCCCTCCCCAAAAGATACATTTAAATGTACATTGAAAAAAGGCCAGTAGCTTCAGTGATGAATGATGCTCTCAGCAGGCACACAGAAGTACTGAGTTTGTGAGGAATCTGTTCAGAGCTGACTGTCTCCAGTCTCACATGGAAGTTAATCAGGTTCTATTGGGCCTCAGCTCTGTGGAACTGTTGCAGAGTTTGACTCAACTTTCATCACCAGCATGTTAACCAATTTTGGTCTTTACCAAATGGTGCTAGTGGTAAAGTATCTGCCTGCCAATGCAGGAGACATAAGAGACCCAGATTTGATACTTGGATCAGGAAGATTCCCTGGAGGAGGAAGGGGCAACTCACTCCAGTATTCTTGCCTGGAGAATCCCATGGACAGAGGAGCCTGGCAGGATAGAGTCTATGGGGTTTCAAAGAGTTGGATACGACTGAAGCGACTTAACACATAGCACATTCTCAAACAAATTTCCATCCTTTTCTGGCTTAACTTTCAGCTAACAGATATTTGACTTCACTGATTCTAGACCAACACTACTCACCTGAACTTTTTATGTCTATGGAAGAGTTTTATACCTGTCCTGTCCAAATTGGTGGCTACTTGCAACAGATGGCTAGCGAGCACTCAAGACGTGACTAATACAACTGAGGAACTGAATTTTAAATTTTAATTTCAATTATTTAAATGTAAATAACCATATATATTGATAGTAACAACCATATTAAATAGTGTTCACTATAGCTAAACTCTCAAAATATGTTTCCATTTCTTCATCATACAGTTTCCCCTCTTACCACATGCTTCCCAGGGGGGCTAGTGGTAAAGAATCTGCTGGTACAGGAGACACAGGTGTCACAGTTTTGATCCCTGGGTTGGAAAGATCCCCTGGAGTGGGAAGTGACAACCCACTGCAGTATTCTAGCCTGGAAAATTCTATAGGCAGAGAAGCCTGGCGGGCTACTATCCTGGGTCAGAAAGATCCCTTGAAGTAGGAAATGGAAATTCACTCCAGTATTTTTGCCTAAAAAATTCCATAGACAGAGGAGCCTGGTGGGCTACAGTCCATGGGGTCACAAAGAGTCTGACACGACCGAGTGCACAAGCACACACTGTGCCTTATTGCTTATGGTTAATTGCCTTGCATCACATTAATAATGCACTCTTTACACATTGTCTGGCTCATTCTTGGTCCTTTAAAGTCATATTTGTCAACAAAAGATTTGATCCACATACGTTTTCCTGCCAATTTCCATTTAAAAACTGAATTTCTCTTTTATTTTTGTCACGGCTTCATTTCCCCACAACCTTCAACATCCTATCCATTTTCGAAAGCTTAAAAGAGAAAAGACAAACCTAAAAACTAATCACAGACTCAGTAGGCATGCTATGGACTGGTGAGCAAGATGTGATTGAGGCTGAATAAGCAATCCCAAATGTCATTTGGTGGTGGTGGGTGGAGTGAACTTGCTTAGCTCTGGACTGTATCTTTTTTTTTTTTTTTTTGGCATCTATTCTTAATAAATGTGTATATTTTATATCTGAAATTGCAGAGTACATTAGTAGAGATTACTATTTAAATGGAGTAATATGTTGGGGAATAAAAAAAAAAGATTTTTTTCAAAAGACACTTTTTGCTTCCCAGGGAGCTTTGGACTAGGTAGACCAACATAGGTAGATGTCATTTCACCATGAGGCAGACTCATAATGAGATGACACCGTGAGGCAGGAGTAATATTATTTAAGAGAGTATTAGAGAAGAAAGAGTTCAGAGTTGGGAAGGGAGGTATGGAAAGCTTCATAGCAAAGATACCTTGTAGGCTATGTCTTATAAATTGACACTTAAAAGGATTTGGGGACAGGGAAGAACATTCCAGGCTGGAAAACAGAGTAAAGGGAGAATTATAGAGCTTGAGGGTATGGCATGTTTGAAGAAAGCTAACTTATATAGAGTGTCAAAGTCTGATGTATCTAATCTGTCTATATTTTAAGAAGATGCATTCATCAATAAATACTTACTTTGGACAGCAAGATAAAAATGGTTAGAGGAAAATAATACTGGAGCAGGAAGATAAACTTCTGGTGTGTATGTGTTAAGTTGCTTCAGTCATGTCCGACTCTTTATGACCCCATGGACAGTAGCCTGCCAGATTCCTCTGTTCATGGGATTTTCCAGGCAAGAATACTGGAGTGGGTTGCCATGCTCTCTTCCAGAGGATCTTCCAGACCCAGGGACTGAACCCACATCTCTTACGTCTCCTGCATTGGCAGGCAGGTTATTTACCACTAGTGCCACCTGGGAAGATGAGATAATCCAGGTAACAGACAACAACCCTCTAAACAAGGAGGTGGCAAGCTATGTCCCTTGGGCTAACTCAGATTAGAAATCTGTTTTTGTAAATAAAGTTTTACTGAAACACAGTCACGTCTACCTTCTCATTCACCTATCATCCATGGCTGTGTTCATGTCACAAGAGCAGAGTTGAGTAGTTGCAACAAAGACAGAGTGACTCAGAAAGCCTAAAATATTTATTATCTGGTCCTTTCAAGAAAAAGCTTGCCAGTCTGTGATCTAAATGTGGGTGGTGAGGGTGGAGAGGGTGGCATTCTCATCAAGGAAATGATGGCAGTGAAATTCACAGGATGCAGAGACACATGACATATTGGTATTGATTTACAAGGAAATCTTAACTCAAGGTGTCTTTAGAGTCTCCACTCTGGGAGACATGAAAGAAAACAATTTCATTAACTGAGACAGAGATGAGAAAAATTTGGGTTAGGAAAAGAGAAAAGGAGTTCCAAGTTAGGTGTGTTGTATTTGAAGCCCCTGTGGCTGCCCCCACCCCTGCAAAGGTGAATGTACCTATCTTTGGAGCCAAGGAAAGAGGCCGTGCATGGCTGAAGATGCAGAGCTGGAAGCTACACACTAAAATCAAGAGGAGAGCCCAGAGAGAAAGGAAAGGAAAGAAACAGGAACAAGACGAAACCCCTGGGGAAATACTTCTATTTACGCAGCAGACAGAGAAAAAAGAACCAGTAAACAATTCAACAGAAGGGTAGGAAAAATACCCCAGCATTACAGAACTAACAAGAGGCAAAAACATAAAGGAGAGAGGCTGGTCAGCAAAGTTGTCCAAAGTTGTCCTAAGGATGAGACAGAACAAGAATGTTTTAGAGGAGGTGACTGAATACATCCGAACAGTATTGTTGGTATTTAGGGATAGAATCCAAGGAATGAACAGAAGGAGAACAAACTGTGACAGCAAATGAAGACTAATCCTTTGAGAGCCTTAGCTATTGAGGAAAGATGAGGACCGGCTGGATGCTGGAAAGAGAAACAGGTCTAAGGAGGGTTTTCTTGAGGAGAGGAGAGTTTTGGGTAAGCTTATTTTACACAAATGTCAATAGATTCTGGCATGAGGACATTTCCCAGACTTTGGACAGTTTACATCTTGCTGAGATGCATTTGTTTGCTTCCTTTGGAACTTACATCATTGCTGTGGTCTAAAGAGTTGATGCTTCTGGAACCCAAGCATGAGCTAAATGAAATCTTCCTTCTAACTCAGGCTAAAATCTACTTAAATTTTCTAAAATGAACCAAAATGTTTTTAAGATCTGCATATATAGATCTTCAGGTGAAGAGCTTCATATCGTTTGAATTTCAAAGATGAAAAAAGCCACAGTAGAATCTGCTAAGTTGAGAGATGGTATCTAGAAACTTTAGCCTCCCCAATTGGAACATTCCTTTCTCCTGAGCTCAGAAGATTTGCCTCCAGACTCGTTTTTCTGGGACCCAGGGTTCCAGACCTCAGGAATGTACCTCTTCTCTGGCGTTGCTTTGAGCCGTCAATTTGACATTTGATTACAGATAAGCAGTAACTTAGAGGGAGGAGAATAGAAGCTAAAATCTTTCAGCTTTGGAACCCTAAGTCCTGGGTTGAAACCAGTAGTTGATGACCAAAACAGACACCAGAAGACATTTAGCAATGTCTGGAGAAGTTTTTTGTAGTCATAATTAGAAGTGGGGTACTACTGGCATCTAGTGGGTAGAGGTCAGGGATACTGCTAGACTTCCTATGATGTACAGGGCACTCCTCCTGCAACAAGGAATTATCTTGTCCAAACTGTTAAAAGTTCTATCCAGTGTGCCCTGAGTCAGCTGTTCTATTTTTTAAAGTGTCATATATTAATTCATACTAAAATGAAAAGGCAACTTCCTGGGGCACTAATGGTAAAGAAAATGGTTGCCCATGGAGGAGACAGAAGAAACTTGTGTTCAAACCCTGGGTTGGGAAGATCCCTTGGAAGAGGGCACAGCAACCCACTCCAGTGTTCTTGCCTGGAGAACTCCATAGACAGAGGAGTCTGGTGGGCCGCAGTCCATAAGGTCACAAAGAGTCAGACATGACTGAAGCGACAGCACACACGCATGCACAAAATGAAAAGACTGATACTGTATTAATGTGTCATTTACGCTGGTGGGGGTAGGTGACCTTTACAGGTGGAGGTAGTTTTGTTTGTCTAGCCAAAATTCATCCCCTGTTTCCTTTTTCCCAATAAACTACCCATTCCCAGCCACAAACAGTAATCAATATAAGGCATTCCAGGTTTTAAGAGTGGGCATGTAAGCTAGATTGGCTCAATCAAACTAAAGGAATAAGGGACTGATGCTAAAAAATGCATAACAATGACTGTCTAGGGAAAAACACAGTCTACATACAGCTGTCTGAGGAGGCCTTACAAATAGCTGTGAAAAGAAGGGGAGCAAAAAGCAAAGGAGAAAAGGAAAGATATATCCATTTGAATGCAGAGTTCCAAAGAAGAGCAAGGAGAGATAAGAAAGAATTCTTCAGTGATCAATGCAAAGAAATAGAGGAAAACAATAGAATGTAAAAGACTAGAGATCTCTTCAAGAAAATTAGAGATACCAAGGGAAAATTTCATGCAAAGATGGGCTCGATAAAGGAAAGAAATGGTATGAACCTAACAGAAGCAGAAGATATTAAGAAGAGATGGCAAGAATACACAGAACTGTACAAAAAGGATCTTCACGACCCAGATAATCATGATGGTGTGATCACTCACCTAGAGCCAGACATCCTGGAATGTGAAGTCAAGTGGGCCTTAGAAAGCATCACTANTTAGAGATACCAAGGGAAAATTTCATGCAAAGATGGGCTCGATAAAGGAAAGAAATGGTATGAACCTAACAGAAGCAGAAGATATTAAGAAGAGATGGCAAGAATACACAGAACTGTACAAAAAGGATCTTCACGACCCAGATAATCATGATGGTGTGATCACTCACCTAGAGCCAGACATCCTGGAATGTGAAGTCAAGTGGGCCTTAGAAAGCATCACTATGAACAAAGCTAGTGGAAGTGATTGAATTCCAGTTGACCTATTTCACATCCTGAAAGATGATGCTGTAAAAGTGCTGCACTCAATATGCCAGCACATATGGAAAACTCAGCAGTGGCTACAGGACTGGAAAAGGTGTTTTAAATCCAATCCTAAAGAAAGGCAATGCCAAAGAATGCTCAAACTACCACGCAATTGCATTCATCTCAGTTCAGTTCAGTTCAGTTGCTCAGTCATGTCCAACTCTTTGTGACCCCATGAATTGCAGCACACCAGGCCTCCCTGTTTATCACCAACTCCCAGAGTTTACCCGCACTAATGTTTACCGAGTCAGTGATGCCATCCAGCCATCTCATCCTCTGTCGTCCCCTTCTCCTCCTGCCCCCAATCCCTCCCTGCATCAGAGTCTTTTCCAGTGAGTCAACTCTTCACGTGAGGTGGCCAAAGTATTGGACTTTCAGCTTCAGCATCAGTCCTTCCAATGAACACCCAGGGCCGATCTCCTTTAGAATGGACTGGTTGGATCTCCTTGCAGTCCATGGACTCTTGAGAGTCTTCTCCAACACCACAGTTCAAAAGCATCCATTTTTTGGCGCTCAGCTTTCTTCACAGTTCAAGTCTCACATTCATACATGACCACTGAAAAAAACCATAGCCTTGACTAGACAGACCTTTGTTGGCAAAGTAATGTCTATGCTTTTGAATATGGTAGCGAGGTTGGTCATAACTTTCCTTCCAAGGAGTAGCATTTTTAAATTTCATGGCTGCAATCACCATCTGCAGTGATTTGGGAGCCCAGAAAAATAAAGTCAGACTTTATTTCAGACCTATTGGAATAGGTCACTGTTTCCCCATTCCCATGAAGTGATGGGAACAGATGCCATGAAATTTGTTTTCTGAATGTTGAACTTTACCAACTTTTTCACTCTCCACTTTCACTTTCATCAAGAGACTTTTTAGCTCCTCTTCACTTTCTGTCATAAGTGTGGTGTCATCTGCATGTCTGAGGTTATTGATATTTTGCCCAGCAATCTTGATTCCAGCTTGTGTTTCTTCCAGTCCAGCGTTTCTCATGATGTACTCTGCATACAAGTCAAATNTCTAGTCAAGGCTATGGTTTTTCCTGTGGTCATGTATGGATGTGAGAGTTGGACTGTGAAGAAGGCTGAGTGCGAAAGAATTGATGCTTTTGAAGTGTGGTGTTGGAGAAGACTCTTGAGAGTCCCTTGGACTGCAAGGAGATCCAACCAGTCCATTCTGAAGGAGATCAACCCTGGGATTTCTTTGGAAGGAATGATGCTAAAGCTGAAACTCCAGTACTTTGGCCACCTCATGCGAAGAGTTGACTCATTGGAAAAGACTTTGATGCTGGGAGAGATTGTGGGCAGGAGGAGAAGGGGACAACAGAGGATGAAATGGCTGGATGGCATCACTGACTCGATGGACGTGAATCTAAGTGAGCTCCGGGAGTTGGTGATGGACAGGGAGGCCTGGCGTGCTGCGATTGATGGGGTCGCAAAGGGTCCGACATGACTGAGTGACTGAACTGAACTGATGCTACACATCTTAAACTTATATAGTTTAAGAAAGTGATAGTGGTATAATTTCCTGTTTTCAAACTGTGGTGGCAGATAGAGAACGCTCCATGTAACACTTTGTGATGGGATACAAATGTCAGATCATATTCAAATAATGACATTCTCATAGACATATCCACATTTTGATCAAACAACAAGACACTCTGGTGGGAAAGTAAGCAAAATTACTATTCATTTGGCCTTTATTTATGAATTTAACTTATAAGTTTATAGACATGAAAAAACTAAATCAAAGACTTAGAGATCAAAAATTGATATTCTATGAATAAAAATAAATGTGTGACTAATCTCACATAATATTAAATTTTATTTTAATAAATTTTAATGTTTTTAAGACTCCACATACAATAGCAGTAAAGTGACTTAGTTATGGACACATGAATAAACATTAAAATACACACTATTATAAATATAATTGATTTGTGCTATTGTATGACAGAAACCAACACATTACTGTAAAGCAATTATCCTTCAATTAAAAACAGTAAAAATAAAAATGCACTATGACCCAAAATGTAATATATAGATTTCATTGATTAAGACGTATCATTGCTGCTTTTACCTGTATCCTGAATGATAGCTTTGATTTAGCCAATGTAAATCATTTTAATGACTTATTTATTTAAGGAAAACATTTTAATAAGATTTAAGGATATCATTTTAATGAGAGGAATTTAATTAATTCCTTTAATGATTAAAGGAAATCATTTACTTGAGTAAGATATATTCTTTTTCATTAAAAAAATTTTGTTGAACATTTACTCTGTGCTAAACACTGTTTTCAAGAAGAGAACTAACACAGAAGTCCCTACCTTCATAGATGTGTTATGGGAAGAATCAAAAGAAAACAAATTATGCTTGATCAAGAGGTGCAGTTGTGACTGTATTCTTATACATCTGTAAGTTAGATGTGATAGCATTACCTGACATGTTAGAAAAATGTGTTGAAATAAACAACCCAATTGTCTCAGATCTTTGACCTGAACCTGTAGAATGGTGGGGTTGCTAAAAACTAAATGGAGAAGATTGTAGGAGAAGCAGGTTTGGTTCAAATTATCAGAAACTCAGTTGAGTTCATTAGGCTTAAGATGTCAACTGAACAGGTCAGAAGACATTTATTTAAAATCTAAATTCTAGTCTTTTTTACTCTTTTATTTATAACTTACCCAGTGATAAAACTTAGAAGAAAAGTAACCATAGAATCACAACTGGAAAGCCCAGAAGTGTTATATAATCATTGCGTGTGGGTACTCAGTCACTCAGTCCTGTCTGACTCCATGAACTCTAGCAGGCTTCTCTGTCCATAGAATTTTTCAGGCAAGAATACTGGAGTGGGTTGCCATTTCCTCCTTCAATCCAAGGATCAAACCTGCATCTCCTGCATTGACAGGTGATTTGTTTTACCACTGAGCCACCTGGGAAACCCACTACATAACCATTGCCTCAATTATATATCAATATGGACTATGACAGTGATAAGACAAGCTATGGATTACACCAAATTTCTGATGACCATTCTTGACTTACTCCTTTCTTTACCTCTCAAGAGATTGATATGTCGTGTTAGATTGCAAAAACTAATTTGAAATAGTTAAGACTTAAATTAGTACTATGCTTTAGTATTTGACCTATTTTTTTTAAACTCCATTCAACATCTTTAACAATTACCAAAAGTTAAGAACTGAAAGGATAAAGTGAAATTTAATCAGTGGCATGTCAGAATTGCAAGGACTTTCAGAAATTTTAGGAGGGAGGAGAAAAGAAACTTCAGTTTTAACATCACAGATTCTCTTACCTCCTAAAACCTATTTATAAATGCATATAAGCTGGTAAAAGAATTATAGCTTAATGGTAGATATCTGTTCTCAGAATCATCCTTCCATTAGTGCTTTGTGAAAGAGGCTTTGTCATCCTCTCCTTGGTAGAAGGTAAATTCTTTCCCAACAGCCTTCTGTGTCCCACATATAAATGGATGACATCTCCATAACTTAACGAATCATTCCAAAACATGTCCAGTCCTAGCTCAAGTTCAGCCTAATATGAATTGATAGCATGTGCAGAGGCAAGGAGGTGTGTGTGTG
>SJYV01052979.1:688440-720293 GCA_006410875.1 Neotragus pygmaeus | reverse complement strand
GGAGCTCATGATCTGAGCCATAGTCATCCCCTGGTCTTGTTTTTGTTGACTGCATAGAGCTTCTCCATCTTTGGCTGCAAAGAATATAATCAATCTGATTTCGGTGTTGACTATCTGGTGATGTCCATGTGTAGAGTCTTCTCTTGTGTTGTTGGAATAGGGTGTTTGCTGTGACCAGTGTGTTCTCTTGGCAAAACTCTATTAGCCTTTGCCCTGCTTCATTCTGTATTCCAAGGTCAAATTTGCCTGTTACCCCAGGTGTTTCTTGACTTCCTACTTTCTCATTCCAGTCCCCTATAATGAAAAGGGCATCTTTTTGGGGTGTTAGTCCTAAAAGGTCTTGTGGGTCTTCATAAAACCATTCAACTTCAGCTTCTTCAGCATTACTGGTTGGGGCATAGACTTGAATAACTGTGATATTGAATGGTTTGCCTTGGAAATGAACAGAGATCATTCTGTTGTTTTTGAGACTGCATCCAAGTACAGCATTTTGGACTGTTTTGTTGACCATGATGGCTACTCCATTTTTTCTGAGGGATTCCTGCCCACAGCAGTAGATATAATCATCATCTGAGCTAAATTCACCCATTCCAGTCCATTTTAGTTCGCTGAGTCTTAGAATGTTGACATTCATTCTTGCCATCTCCTGTTTGACTAGTTACAATTTGCCTTGATTCATGGACCTGACATGGCACGTTCCTATGCAATATTGCTCTTTACAGCACAAATNTCCAGTCCATTTTAGTTCGCTGAGTCTTAGAATGTTGACATTCATTCTTGCCATCTCCTGTTTGACTAGTTACAATTTGCCTTGATTCATGGACCTGACATGGCACGTTCCTATGCAATATTGCTCTTTACAGCACAAATCCTTGCTTCTATCACCAGTCACATCCACAACTGGGTATTGTTTTTGCTTTGGCTCCATGCCTTCATTCTTTCTGGTATTATTTTTCCACTGATTTCCAGTAGCATATTGGGCACCTACCATCCTGGGGAGTTTCTCTTTCATTATCCCATCATTTTGCCTTGTCATAATGTTCATGGGGTTCTCAAGGCAAGAATACTGAAGTAGTTTGCCATTCCCTTCTCCAGTGGACCACATTCTGTCAGATCTCTCCACCATGACCCACCCGTCTTGGGTGGCCCCACACGCCATGGCTTAGTTTCTTTTCATTGAGTTAGACAAGGCTGTGGTCCGTGAGATTAGATTGACTAATTTTCCGTGATTATGGTTTGTGTGTCTGCCCTGTGATGCCTACATAGGCATACATTTATTATAAATCTTTACTAATATAATGGATGTTTAGAATCCAAAATACAAATCAGTTCAGTTCAGTTCAGTCACTCAGTCGTGTCTGACTCTGCGACCCCATGAATCACAGCATGCCAGGACTCCCTGTCCGTCACCAACTCCCAGAGGTCACTCAGACTCACATCCATTGAGACCATGATGCCATCCAGCCATCTCATTTTCGGTCGTCCCCTTCTCCTCCTGCCCCCAATCCCTCCCAGCATCAGAGTCTTTTCCAATGAGTCAGCTCTTCGCATGAGGTGGTCGAAGTACTGGAGTTTCAGCTTTAGCATCATTCCTTCCAAAGAAATACCAGGGTTGATCTCCTTCAGAATGGACTGGTTGGATCTCCTTGCAGTCCAAAGGACTCTCAAGAGTCTTCTCCAACACCATACTTCAAACACATTAATTCTTCAGCACTCAGCCTTCTTCACAGTCCAACGCTCACATCCATACATGACCACTGAAAAAACCATACCCTTGACTAGATGGACCTTTGTTGGCAAAGTAATGTCTCTGTTTTTCAATATGCTATCTAGGTTGGTCATAACTTTTCTTCCAAGGAGTAAGCATCTTTTAATTTCATGGCTGTAGTCACCATCTGCAGTGATTTTGGAGCCAAAAAAAAAAAGTCTGACACTGTTTCCCCATCTATTTCCCATGAAGTGATGGGACCGGATGCCATGATCTTCATTTTCTGAATGTTGAGCTTTAAGCCAATTTTTTCACTCTCCTCTTTCACTTTCATCAAGAGGCTTTTTAGTTCCTCTTCACTTTCTGCCATAAGGGTGGTATCATCTGCATAAATACAATAACACAAAAAATGTTCTTCATTGTAAATTCCACACTATAAATTGATTTTCACAGAATATTCTTACTTGCTTTTGCCATTCTTACATTGCTAACCAATCATTGGTTTTAATTGACAGATAAGTTTTAACGCTGGCATGAATGCTGGCTACTTTTGCTTCTGTTACAAGTAAAACAATGAAAGCACATGATCCGAATGTCACTCATCTTTCAATGATGCAACTTCTTTGCTGAATCAGATAAAACTGGAAAAATATCTCCTCAGATTTCTGCACTATTCACAACACAAGTGGTTTAGAACAACACTTCTAAAAATTTAATCTGCATTATTTGCATTTCTCCATCACTTTCTGTAGTCTGTGTGTGTGTGTGTGTGTGTGTGTGTGTGTGTGCTTAGTCACCTAGTCATGTCTGACTCTTTGCAACCCTATGGATTGTAGCTAGCCAGGCTCCTCTGTCCATAGAATTCTCCAGGCAGGAGTGGGTTACCATTTCCTCCTCCAGGGGCTCTTCTCAAGCCATGGATCACACCTGTGTCTCCTGCATTGGCAGGCTTTACCATTGAGCCACCAGGGAAGCCCTAGACAAACAAAAAACAGTATCTCATAACCTGTTTAGCACACTTGCCCATTTCTAGGCTGTGAATACCATCATCCTGGCCGATTTCAGGTCACCAACACGGAGCTGGGGAGGGCAGTGCCGTGGCTCCCATTCTAGCGTATTACCATCATCCACATGCAATGGATGTAAATCATGCCAGGGGCATGGATGAGAGGAAAATTAGTAAAATAAGAGGGAGTGATGAATTTTGAATATTTATTATCTTTGTTTTTAATCAAGTTTATTTTGTTTCAGGTTCATATAATTTAATTTTTAATAACAGCTACGTTTAACCACCAGTTAATTTCTGAAAATTTGACAATCAGATCTCAAGGGCCAGGAGAAGCCACATCTAGCACACCAAAGATTGGAGAAGAGGGTTTCATTTTCTCTCCTGAAGTGTGTGAGTAAGTAAGCATGTCGGTAGCATTTCCACTGATGGCTATTGTGGCCAGGAGAAGAAGGTCCAGCCTTTGTCTGAGGCCACTGTAAAACAGGTAAAATGGAGAAACAAAAAAGCCCGAGCTGTCAATGCGACCACTCAGTGATCAAACCGTGCCCGGAACCCACTCTACCACTGATCTGCTCATGGAAAATACTCTTGCCCCTATTGTGCAGGCCAGCTTGTATAATAATTTTATGATGTGTGTAGCCAAAAGCATTCCAAGCCAATATTGTTTTTTGTTTTTGTTTTTTCTTAGGAAACAATGGCTTAATGAAACAAGTCATCTCTGATCATAGAAGCTTGGCCTTTGAAATTGGGGAGAGTATTTTAGAACCTTTCAGAAGTCAAGAAAGAGACTTGGCTTATTTTGTCTGTATTCTTTCTTTCTTTTCCTGCCATCCTGTCTATGCCAAACTTTCTTCAAATCTCAGTTCACTCAGCTCTGTGTCTTTGAAGACTTCTCTAAATCTTTTCCCTTTCATTTCCCAAAATAAAGTGGATTCTCTCCCTCAGTGCCTTTGGTGTAGATAAATTGCATATCATACTGCATTTTTTAAACGTTTGTCAGACTCTCAACTTCTCAGAGGTCAGGTTATTATACTGTTTTGTTTTGTTTTTTGTTTCCCTGTATTTCCAGTCCCAAAACATAACAAGCCCTGATTAAAGTTGTTAAGGACTGAATTGTGTTCCCTCAAAGTTCATATGGATCTTCCCTCAGTCGGTAAAGAATCTGCCTGCAATGCATGAGATCCAGGTTCGATTCTTTGGTCAGGAAGATTCCCTGGAGAAGGAAATGGCAACCCACTCCAGTATTCTTTCTTGGAGAATCCCATGAACAGAGGAGCCTGGCAGGCTATAGGCCATGGGGTCACAAGAGTCAGACACGACTTCGTGACTAAACCACCAAAGTTCATATGCTGAAGCCTTAGGTTCCCATGTGACTATATTTGGAGATAAAGTCTTTGCCGAGTTAATTAAGGTTAAATGAGATGGTAAGAGTGGGGTCATAATCCAATTGGATTGATGTTCTTACAGGAAGAGGAAGAGACACCAGGGATATATGCACAGAGAAAAAGCCCAAGGACCCAGAGAGAAGGTGGCCATCTGAAAGCCAAAGGGAGAGACTTCAGGAGAAATCAAAGTAGCTGGTACCTTGATCTTGAACTTCCAGCCTCCAGAACTGTAAGTAAATACATTTTTCTTGCTCAAAGCTTCCAGTCTGCAATTTTTTGTTATGGCAGCAATACAAAATGTGGGTTGACAATGTATGTGTCCTTTAATAAAGATGGTTCACACAGATCCATGAATCTACTGCTGTTAAGCACTTACCGGCTTTCACTACCCCAAGAATATGGACTTTCCAGTAGCTCAGTAGTAAACAATCTGCCTACCAGCAGAAGGAGGTGTGGGAGTCCAATCTCTGGGCCAGGAAGATCTCCTGGAGGAGGAAATGGCAACCTAATCTAGTATTCTTGCCTGGAAAATCCCATGGACATAGGAGATTGGCAGGCTGTAGTCCATGGGGCCATAAAGAGCACTCATGCACCCCAAGAATATGATTTCATCAAAACTATGGCAGAGCAAGTTAATTTTGTTTTGGTTAAGAAAAGAGAGAGAAATACAGCATATCTCTCTGCCATGGAAATGATAAAGAAAGATATTTTCTCCATTAAGTCCTTCCATATCCCTAATTTCTGATTTGTTCTCTTGTAGGTTTGTTTTGATTGGAGAATGATGAACCCAGTGGAGACCTGAGAAATACATACAAAAGGGAAATGGGACCAAAGAAAGGGGTTGCTTTCATCTCCATGAAAGCAAAGCTGTTTTTGTTGATACATATGGAAAAAATCAGGCCCAATTATAGATTGTGATTTGGCACCAAGGTTGCAGCCTCACCACAGGCCTTTTCTTTCTTTCCACAGTTATACCATTACAGTCCACTGAGCCCCAAGCCCTCCATCACTGGCAGAGCTATTCCTCGGAGAAATGGAACGGAGATACCTTCGCCAGAGGTGTCTCCATCATTGCTGTGATGGGTTTCTGTGAAAAAGGGTTTCCTGTCTGTTGACTCTAAGCAAGAAGATGCCTGCTTGGTCAGGGCAACACCCAGTTAGGCTCCTAGTGGAGAGAGTCACACAATGCGTCACACAAATGGGTGTGGGCATTCCTTATTGCCCACTCTAGCCTCAGCCCCTCTTTAAAAACAGAGACTTCCTGGTATTTCATATGGATTTTAGGTTGATAATGATCAATATTTTTTTCTAATCTACTTATAGGGATATTCAAAATGCTTAAAGTAGAGAATATCAGGTTGCTTGAAGACCTGATTCTAACCTGCTCTCTACTAACTTACCAAATGACCTCGGGCAAGCTCCTGCCCCACTAAGAACCTCAATCTTGTCATCTGTGAAACAGAGGTTGGACTCAAGGCTCTCCAAAGTCTTTCCCAGATGAAACCATCTCCTGTGCTTTCACCATGGTAGCAACCAGCCACACACAGGCTGTTCAAATTAGTGAAGTGAATTTAAAATGTAGTTCCTCAACCTCACTAGTCACATTTCAAGGGTTTTTATAGCCATATGGGGCCAGTGGCTACCATATTGAAAAGCATCTATGAAAAGTATTTCCATTATTCAGAAAGACCATTGGACAGCCTGGCTTTAATGCTTTCATTTTGCCAAAACTGTAGATAATTTCACAACACAGTCTGACAGTTCAATAGCACTTTTGCGTGTATATTGTGTATTTCAAGACACCATTACATTTAGCCACACAAAATGGGTAAGAAAGGTGTTATAATGTCTACTGTATCAGACAAGGACACTACTCAGAGATGAAATGCCTTGCTCTAGGGTCATGCTGCGGATGACCAAATGTATTTTCCAAATTTGAGACTCTATACACATGGCACTAAGTCACGAGGAAAAGACACGCATGGCCTCTCCAAGCCCATTCCAACCCATGGCGGCAAAGAACTAAGGCCCAGTTACTAAGAGCCAATCTAGAAACCCTGTGCCTTAGTTTAGATTTTAACTCAGTATGTGTTCGCTGTGTGACCATGGACAAGTTACTTAATGTCTCTGGGCTCCTTTCCCCTCATCTGTCAAATGGAGATGACAAGAGTCGCTGCTTATAAGAATCACACCAGCAGATGCAAATAAAGTGCTGAGCTCACAAAGTCAGGCAATTGCTCTCTAGAAGTTAACTACTGTTAACTATCCTTCCTCCAGACCTTTGCATTTCCTCCGTCCCAGCAGTCCCACAGACAATCATTGCAGATTTACTGCCCTTGTCTAAGGAAGATGCTACTCTTTCCACCTGGACAACAACTCCTTTTTGGAAACCTACTGAGTAATTTGGCCTCATAACCTCCTGAGGCCATGAGCTCTCCGGATTAATTACAAGTGTTCAGGAAGAACTCTCTCCTCAGAGGGATTGGATTAACCCGCCTGGGCAGTGTGCCACAAGCAAATAGCTTTCCCCCCTATAATTTTTCCAAGCCTTTTCAGTGCCAGGAGCCCACTGTGCGCCTGCCCTGGAGAAAGACCTGGCCACAGTAGGTGCCACTAGTTCATGGGGTTGGGGGGTGAGGTGGGGGGGCCCTTCAGATCTGTGCAGGGTTTTCTTCCCTGCCTCAGGGTCCAGCAGTATGACCCCACAGCTGGCTCTGCCCAGACTGTTATCCCTTGGAAGAGGCACTGCAGACAAATGTGTCCCTTGTGGTGGCTTTTCCTTCCCCCTCCCCCCACAGTGGAGCGTCTCAACAATATTTACATCGTCGGAGCCGCAGAGCATAGGGGGCCAGTCTACAGAGCCCAGCTCCACCAGACGGGGGGTGGGGGCGAACAGAGCACAGGCCCACCTGCCCACCCTCTCCTGGAGCCACCCCAGGACTGAGGAAGCGAGGAAGGATCTTACAGTCATGCTTCATTTCTCTGGGAGCCAGGAATGGAGTTGTGGGGAGTCTCTAGATGTCTCTTGGGGCAGAAAAATGAAGTGCTTTGGCTCCTGGCTTTGGCTATGGGGCATCATGGCACACAGGCATGGTGTGAACATTAACAGGGTCCAGTGGTAGAACCAGTCTGCTGGCTGGCCTGAAGTACCAGAGCCATAGGCACCCCATGGAGAACGGGCATCAGTCACGCACACATTCATTTGTTCATTCATTCAACAATATTCCTGAGAACTTAGTCTTGGGATGATTCTGGGGTAAGTGAAAGCCAGTTCCTCTTGCAGAACCTCGGAGATCAAAGCGGACATGCGGAATATAAGAGAGAATTTGGGTGTCAGTATAACAACTGAGACACAAGCAAAGGGTTGCACAGGGGCCCCAGGGTTCTTCAGCAGATGGTGGCATGTAAGCTGGGTCGCAGTGGCTCAGTGAGAATTTAGAGGTGCTGGAGTGGGAAATAGGGTGCTGGGGGGAGATCTTGTCTATCCACATGTGAGTAATGTACAGACTTACTCTAAGAGATGCTGAAAGCCTCTGGAGGGTGACAGGACCTGAACATGCATTTGCCTGGGATCACTCTGGCTGTTCTGTTGACAAGATTGTTAAGGGTGAAGAACAGATGAAAGCAAGGAGACCAGTTTGGGGGGCTCTTACAACATTCAAATGACAGATGACTGTTACCTCAAGATCCTAGCAGTGCCTGGTATATGCGATACATGTCTTATGTATGAAGGAAGGATGCAGTCATTATAACATCCACTCGTGATATTTTTTATAGCCACCTGGCCAAACCAAACCTTCTCTCTTCTTCAGCAGCAGCCAGGGTTCTGAAGACTGCTTTCCAATGATAGTTACCATCTCTACCTCTTATTCCTTCCTCTAATTTTCCTCCTGTTCTCTTTGTTGTTTAGTTGTTCAGTCGTGTCTGACTCTCTAACCACTAAGCTCGTCAGGTTTCCCTTCAGAGTATCTTCTCTGGGTCTAAGTGCTTTGCAGAGTGCCTGCTCTATCTCTGGGGTAGTAGAAATCCCCTTCTCGTGGAATCAAGGGGATCCTGCTTTTGACAATAATACTGGATCAAGCCAAACCTGCTTCTATGGCTCAGCAATAAAGAATCTGCCTTCAGTGTAGGAGATGCGGATTTGGTCCCTGGGTCAGGAAAGTCCTCTGGAGAAAGAAATGGCAACCCACTCCTGTATTCTTGCCTGGAGAATCCCATAGACAGAGGAGCCTGGAGAGCTACAGTCCACAGGGTCACAAAAGAGTCGGATGCAACTTGGTGACAAAACAACAACGAAGCAAAACTTGCACACAGGGAACCCTACAAATTGCTATAGGCCCAGACGTTGATTGGAGGATCCATTCCAAGTGATCTGGGATGACAGATACCTAAACGCCACATGAGTACAATAGATGCTATTCTTCCCAGAGTTCTTAGGGAGAGCCTGGCTGTCTTACAGAAGACTCTCTTCTGTTTCATTTCTTTCCCTTCCATAGTGAGCAGAGTCCTTCAAAGGAAGCATTTAGAGGAAAATGTCTCCACAGGAATGATCCCTTTCTTTGAAAACATAATCACACTCAAGAATGACAACAATGTAGATTGCCAGCATCATTAGGCAGAATCTCAATGAATTAAAATTGCTTACATCAGGGTAAGATTAGGTCAGTTGTCTTGACAGGAGCCTGAGTTCTGCTGGGGTTCGGACTTCGAGCCTTTCAAAAGCAAATATTGTTAGAGCTCCACGGATGCCTCAGCAGCACCGATAGTCTCCTCCTAATAAGACCATCCTTGTCATTACTCTGTCAGTCTCTGAAACCCCTTCATTAGGCATCCCACAAAGACAGATAAATCTGGACACGCTGATAGGATTGATCCTCCAAAAAGTCTAGGTTTGTCACACAAGCAGGGGCTACCTCTGCTTATAAAATAGGTGGAGGCAAATGGGATGCCCCCAAAGTCCAAGTTGAGAAAAGTTGCAGTCAAATCACCAAGCAAACCCAGGAAGGTCTGAATGTCCAAGAGGGTGAAAGGGGGATATGAAAAGCAAAATAGAGCCTTTATGTCTCAAGCCTAGGGGCAGCCTGAGATATTCTGATGCCTGAAACAAATAACAGGAAAAATATGTCAGATGTGTGGTCACAGCATAAATCATGAACAAAAACATAATCTAAAGGCTCCAGAGGGGCAGGAGGAGCAATCGCTTGAGTACAAACTTTGATAGCTATGAATACGATTTTTGCTGCCCAGAGGCAGGCAGTTTAACCAAGTTTATTTTAGGATGTCAAGAGCGACTTGCCCTATGATGTGCTCCTTGCCCCACCCTCCAACCCCCCACATAAAAATATCAAGTAAAATTTCTCTTAAAGAAACCGGAAGTTGCTTTTTTTCTGGGAGTAGAACTCACTCCAGACCTCAGCTGACTATGAGAGTAAGAAGACTGGCTTCGAGGACTTAGTGCGAATCCCCCAGGTGTGTGTGAACCTCACATCCCATTTCCTGTCCCACCTTCACCATTCACACATGAGCCTTTGGATTTATCTGATCCATGTTTCATTATTTGGGCCCTCATTTGTGCAATCTCTTCTAATGCACTGAAGGAACATCTGGTGGATAAAGGCATAATCCCTAAAGCTCATGTTCTAAGGTCAGACTGCCTGGGTTCAAATCCCACCCCCATCACTTATTTTTTGGATAATCTCAGACAAGGTGAAGACTGAATTAGGTCTTCCAAGTAAGTCACTTAGCTATCATGAAATATCTGCAGAATTGAATCAAGAATGGACTAGAGATGAGACAGCAAGGGAAGAGCAAGGATCTGTATCATGCATGGAGAGTAAGCTTTAAACCCCTAGTCTATGCACAATCAAGAGTTGACCGAATAAAAACAACAGCAACAGGTCTATAGTAATCCATTTTCATTTGGGGAAGAATATTTTAATATTTTAAAAATTAACAAGAGAAAACAATTTAAGGTTACACCCAGTGATCCAGGGGGGCTTCCAAAGAACCTGGCTGCCAATGCAAGAGATGTAAGAGACTTGGGTTTGATCCCTGGGTCAGAAAGAGCCCCTGGAAGAGGGCCTGGCAACACACTCCAGTATTCTTGCCTGGAGAATCCCATGAACAGAGGAGCCTGGAGGGCTACAGTTCAGGGGGTCGCAGAGAGTCAGACATGACTGAGTGCCTTAGCACAGCACAACACACAGCATCAGTGATCCAGAGGGCCAGTTGTCACAGCCGCCAAGATAGAGGCAGATGATCCAAAGTGCCCTGGTGAGAATACAGAAAAGTCTAGGAAAGGTGTATGCACAGCCATACACCAGGTCATCTCTGCTATACAGCAAGAAGCCCTCATGGTCCATCATGAGGACTTTAAAATAGAGAACACAGGAGCCCACCTTCTCAGGAAATGAGAGGCTCAGAATGGAAAGGAAAAAGCCAGTGATTCACTTTTACATGTTACATGACACTCAAATATTGTTTGATCATAACAGCACAAAGAAATACCCCATTTTACAATTAAGGAGATTGAAGCAGAGAGAGGTGCCCTAAGTCATGCCACCAGCCACGTGGAAAATCTGGAATTACACCCAAGTTTGTCTAGCGCATCCGAAGATCAGGGGTCACTAGCTGCACACATTTGGAGAATGATATCAATTAATCCTCTAGGCCTATTAACAAGCCAGTCTTTCATTAGTGACAGATGGCAGCCATGGTGAAGCGATCTTTATTCCGTCACCAGGTCCTCCCTCTACCCCCCACAATTCAGTTATCCTCGGGCATGTTTCTGCAAGGCAATTTAAGGTTTCAGTGTCCCAAAATGTCAGGCTGCCAAGCAGGAAAGGAAAGCCAGTTTTAACAATGCATCTCATTTTTCACCTAATTAGTACCAACACACTTAGGGATGTTAAGGGTAAAGTCTGACTTGTCAGCTGCTGGCAAATACAGACCCATCAGTGTAAATCTCATCCCAGACGGGGGCCCGGGTATTTCCCCAGCTGAAGGTTGTTGTTCTTGGCTGGGTGATTGATAAAACACGGTCCCTTCTTTTCGGTGCCTCTGGTTCTGGGGGAAGTCTGGCGCTGCCTGGAGCAAGGCTGACCTCCCACAGTAAGGGTTTCTTGTGATTCTTTACACCTAGGAATCGTGGCTCTGAGCGAGTGAGGCGACAGGGCCACCCTTTTTTTGCCTGGGAATAGAAGCTGCACTATGTCAACTGTCCCCCACTATGGATTCTCCCTCCTCTCTATTTACAAAATGAAAACAGAT
This sequence comes from Neotragus pygmaeus, assembly GCA_006410875.1. Classification (NCBI taxonomy): domain Eukaryota; kingdom Metazoa; phylum Chordata; class Mammalia; order Artiodactyla; family Bovidae; genus Neotragus; species Neotragus pygmaeus. The sequence continues at coordinate 708,922 of SJYV01052979.1, read as the reverse complement.
GAATTCAATCAAATGTAAGCCCCCCGAATTATGGCTTCCTTTATACCTTGTGGTAAAGGAGTTTATACATAATTGGCACATGATTTTCTCCAGTGGTTTCAAGTTGTTCCCAGTTGTAAAAAGGAACCTTTCAGTTTGGGAACGAGATGGTTTTGTTTCAAACCAATCCATCATGCACTCCAAAGGCAGAGGGTGGGTTGGCTGAGTGAAACCAGGAAAGCAGCAGGCAGGTCATGCCCTCCACTACTTTAATTGGGTAAATAGAGGCAGGCAGTGGGTCAGGGAGAAGAGAAGCACAAACCTCCTTTGAGCAGTTGTGGTTCCCACTCCCCAGGAGACCCTCTGTCACAGTGGGGTTAGAAAGTCACTGGCTCCCATGCATTTACCACTGAGGTCTCTGTTATTAGACCCTGAGACATAAAGGTAAGTCCTCTCCTTGTTCAGGTCAAGGTCAGCCAACACCCCTGCCTTCACCTTTTAACAGACTGCAGATCAAAACCACCTTCGGCCTGCAAAAATCAATTAATATAATTGGCTGGCACCAAAAAGCAAGAGTCACCATTCAGTTATGTTTATGCAAATCTTAAATGAAAGTCAACACAGAAAACAAGGAAAGACCACTTCACTGTTGGCTTTAAAAACCTGGGCTTGGAGCCTGAGAGATTTTCCCTAATTATTGTGAACAAAGTTGACAGGTTAATATGCTTTCAAGGCTTCATCCAAATGGGGCACCCAGATAATGATCCTATTACATTAAGGTAAACAAGAGTGCAATTGTGCTCACCCCAAGATCAGGAGCCATCTTAAAGGCTCTTTCATATTTCTTTTCCAGTTTAGCAAGCCCGAAAGGGAAACGTCCAACATCATTAGAGAGGATTGCTTACATGTTGTGGAAATCCAAATCTGATCCCATCACTTGCTCCCTTAGAACCTCAAATTATCTTTCCATAGATTCCAGAGTGGCTCTCATTTCTTAAATAGCAGATGAGATCTTCTGCAGATGGCCTGACCACCACCCATCTCAGCAGCTCCAGCTCTTACCCATTCATCATCTGTATCCCAGTTTACGTTCCAGTCACTGCTGGAAGTAGCAACTGGTCCTTACACAGATCATGGTTCTCATGCTCTAGACTGCTGGTGCCGTTCCCTCCACATGAGCTGCCCTTTACCTTGTAGCTACTGCTACTGCTGCTGCTAAGTCACTTCAGTCGTATCCGACTCTATGCAACCCCATAGATGGCAGCCCACCAGGCTCCCCCGTCCCTGGGATTCTCCAGGCAAGAACACTGGAGTGGGTTGCCATTTCCTTCTCCAGTCCATGAAAGTGAAAAGTGAAAGTGAAGTCGCTCAGTGGTGTCTGACTGTTAGCGATCCCATGGACTGCAGCCCACCAGGCTCCTCCGTCCATGGGATTTTCCAGGCAAGAGTACTGGAGTGGGGTGCCATTACCTTATAGACACTAGACTAAATCATACTCCATCTTTAAGACCCAGGCTCCCCATCCTTGCCCCCCCTTCCCTTCTCCAATACAGTCCATCACGCCTCTGTGTTCCCATTATATTTGGCATCTCCCTGCCATCACTTGATGTCATATTATAGCATCATCATGTATGTGTGTGCCTGCCTCCTATGCCAACTTGGGATAGTAGATGAGAGTGAAGTGCACAGAGTACAGAAGCCTGAGAGCGAGCCTCTTAGCTATGCCTTAAGGGCCAGAGAGAGAGCTCACACCAAAGGTGAAAAGCAAGGCAAACAGAAAAGCGATAAGCAAAGAGCAGATTCACATGGTTGCAAAGATACAGATTCAGGCTTGCTTGTTAACTCTCTTTTCAGAGCAAAAGTCATACAACCATACCTCGGTGGCCAAATAAAATAAATCCTCTTTCTGGATTCAAATCAAGTACATGTGCTGAGGGAGTTTCAGGCAGATATGGGAGAATATCAGGCCAGCAGAGGCAGGGATATGGGTGTTCCCCAGAACATTAATGCCACCAAGTACTCCCTCAAAAAGCATTTGAGGGGCAGATGATGTCATGCGGTTCTTAATATTATGATCCCTTTCTGGGGAAAAAAGGCAAGTCACAAATCCTGCATAGTGGTATATTATAAAGCTCTGAAAAGTCCTGCAGTTTAAAAAACATAAATGTCTTTGATCTAACACTCTCCAAATGCATTTGGTCATGGCTTACCCCTGCCCTTATCTGTTTCAACACATTACTATGGTATTCCCATTCGAAATACACCTTCAGTTCAGTTCAGTCACTCAGTCATCTCTGACTCATTGCAACCCCATGGACTGCAGCATGCCAGGCTTCCCCGTCCATCACAAACTCCCGGAGCCTACTCAAACTAATGTCCATTGAGTCGGTGATGCCATCCAACCATCTCATCCACTGTCATCCCCTTCTCCTTCCGTCTTCAATCTTTCCCAGAATTAGGGTCTTTTCAAATGAGTCAGTTCTTCACATAAGGTGGCCAAAATATTGGAGTTTCGCTTCAGCATCAGTCCTTCCAATGAATATTCAGGACTGATTTCCTTTAGGATGGACTGATTGGATCTCCTTGCAGTCCAAGGGACTCACAAGAGTCTTCTCCAGCACCACAGTTCAAAAGCATCACTTCTTCAGTGCTCACCTTTCTTTGTAGTCCAAAGAAAGGTCACATTCATACATGACTGCTGGAAAAACCATAGCTTTGACTAGATGGACATTTTTTGGCAAAGTAATGTCTCTGCTTTTTAATATGCTATCTAGGTTGGTCATAACTTTTCTTTCAAGGAGCAAGCATCTTTTAAGTCCATGGCTGCCGTTACCATCTGCCGTGATTTTGGAGTCCCTCAAAATAAAATCTGTCACCGTTTCCACTGTTTCCAAATTGATTTGCTGTGAAATGATAGGACCAGATGCCATGATCTTAGTTTTCTGAGTGTTCAGTTTTAAGCCAACTTTTTCACTCCTCTTTCACTCTCATCAAGAGGCTCAGTTCCTCTTCGCTTTCTGCCATAAGGGTGATGTTATCTGCACATCTGAGGTTATTGATATTTCTCCCAGCAATCTTGATTCAGCTTGTGCTTCATCCAGTCCAGCATTTCTCATTATATACTCTGCATAAAAGTTAAATAAATAGGGTAACAATATACAGCCTTGACATACTCCTTTCCCAATTTGGTACCAGTCTGTTGCTCCATGTCCAGTTCTAACCTGCATACAGATTTCTCAGAAGGCAAGTCAGGTGGTCTGGTATTTCCATCTCTTGAATTTTTCACAGTTTGTTGTGATCCACACAGTCAAAGGCTTTGCCATAATCAATAAAGCAGAAGTAGATGTTTTTCTGGAACTCTCTTGCTTTTCTGATGACCCAGAGGGTTTTGGTAATCTGATCTCTGGTTCCTCTGCCTTTTCTAAAACCAGCTTGAACATCTGGAAGTTCACGCTTCATGTACTGTTGAAGCCTGGCTTGGAGAATTTTGAGCACTACTTTGCTAGTGTGTGAGATGAGTACAGTTGTGAGATAGTTTGAGCATTCTTTGGCATTTTCTTTCTTTGGGATTGGAATGAAAACTGACCTTTTCCAGTCCTGTGGCCACTGCTGAGTTTTCCAAATTTGCTGACATCTTGAGTGCAGCACCTTCACAGCATCATCTTTTAGGATTTGAAATAGCTCAACTGGAAATCCATCACTAATTTTTTGTAGTGATGCTTCCTAAGGCCTGCTTGATTTCTCACTCCAGGATGTCTGGCTCTAGGTGAGTGATCATACCATCATGATTATCTGGGTCATGAAGATCTTTTTTGTATAGTTCTTCTGTGTATTCTTGTACACAGAAATATACCTTTAGGTAATGTTAGTTTAATGGAAGTGTGTAAAAGCTATAGAATCAAGCAAATTCAGGTTGAATATGTGCTCCATCATGTTCCAATTGGAAGAGACCTTGATGCTGGAAAAGATTGAGAGCAAGAGGAGAAGGGGGCAACAGAGGATGAGACTGCTGAATGGCATCACCAACTCAATGGCCATATGTTTGTGCAATCTTCAGGAGATATGAAGGACAGGGAAGCCTGGCATGCTGCAGTCCATGGGGTCACAAAGAGTCAGACACGACTGAGGGACTGAACAACTACTATCTCCTAGCAATGTGGGCAACTCATTTGAATTCTCAGAACCTGAGTTTCCTCACCTCTGCAAAGACGAACATAATATCATATTTGTAGGTTGTTGTGAGAATTAAAAAGCTACCTGAAGTAAACCGCCTGGCAAAGTACTTAATAGTCACTAACTCACTTTCTTCCCCAGAACTGACTAATTTTTATCCTAGAACTCTGTCAATATGGTCTTAAAATCTTTAGCAACAAATAAAATGCCAATTGCATGGTTACTTGATTTCAAAAAACATCAAACTGACACACACCAGGCTTTACTGATTTTTTTTTCACTAAGTCAACCTAAAACAACACCTCCTGTAGGCACACCAGCAGACCCTCCTGTTCGAACTGACTAATCACCATTTCCAAATAATGACTCCTTCTGTGCCGTGGATATCGGAAGACCATGACACAGACAATGAAGCTGAATGTTCTGGCGCCTGGGAGACACTCAGTTGTAAATTAGCCCCCCAGCTAGAGCACCAGGGCCCCCAGGGTACCATTCAGAGCACACAGCAGACACAACCTTCTTTTTGTTTCTCTTCCTTTGAATAAAAATGTGTCTGATGCTTCACCTACAACGAAAATATTCTCCAAGTTGTAAAAAACAAAAGTAATAACACACTTCATAGGCATGCATAACCGTGAGATAATTGTGCTTCTCAGGTCGTTGCTGTCACCCCGCTCCTAACTCGAGTGTTATAATGTACGCCTTGTTGTGTGGTAGCTCCGCAAAATATTATTCGTGGGAGGTTTATAATAACAAAGCATTACCATAATAAATACTGGCTACAAGAGTCTTCTATCGAAAAGAAGCCTGCTAATCTTGCTCACATTTCCCTCCCCTTGATTCGAGATTAAGTTTCACTTTTTTAATCAAAGATTCTAAATCCCAAGAACTCTAAACCTTGAAATTGATACTCTTTTTTGAAAGAAAAATTAAATCGGAACTGTCAGAAGGAGTGATCAAAATGGCATGAAGTAAATCAGATGACGTGTGTGTAAGAGGTTTTCTTTAGTTCAGCTGTCAAGAAAACACTGAAGTGTCTTATCTCCCTAAAAGCCCCAAAGCCAGTGTCCCAGGCCAGGCAAGCAAAAATTGTTTTAAGAAAAAATAAAGGCACAAAAGACTTCTTAAGAAATTCACATTTAAAATGTTACTTAAACCCACGGTTTGGACCAGTAAGAAATAAAGAATCCAGGATGGTAGTAGGCAAATTAAAGAAAACATTATTTATACTAAAGATTAAATTCTGTTTAAACTCTAAAGAGACAGAGATTGTTTAATTATTCTACTATATTACCCAATCAAATATTCCTCCAAGTAAGTGGATGAGGATTTAGACCTTAGAAATTTGATTATAATATATAATTTTATTGGAGGAGCATTTGTAACAATGCGATTTGACCTTCAGCTTACTTTTATTGAAAAGAGAGACTCCTTTTAAAACATCCCCTTATAATGAAGTATTGGTAACTGCTCTTGATGGGTCATTGTTGGGATGTCTCCTAGATCATTTAAAATGGATATGAGGTAGAGTTAAATCTGTAGTTAAGCCATCTGGGAGATACTCATTATTAAATCTGCCATGATCTGGAAGTTTACTGGAGCCCCATTTGCCTTAAACCTTACAAAAAAAATATTCAGAAGAAGTTTGCAGGCACATTTGTCTTTGCAAGTACTGTATCATGACCAACACAGAATGAATGGCCTCGATTCTTTGGCATCTCTTGTCTGGCCATGTCACGGACAAAGTGCAGTTCCTCATCTGTACCAGGAAAGGTTCAATCAGAAAAGCAGAATCATGAGGCAAATACTGGATTTATTTTAGAATTAGACCCTATGGGATCTTGGGTGTGGGTAAAGCAGTCCATGGAAGGATGATGTGCTTGCATCAAGTGCTAGGCCTGGGGTCAGCAGGCCCAGTTCTTGAGCTGTGTGCAAAGTGGGAAAAACCAGTGGCCAGTTGGAGCCTACAAGGATGAGCTAGTGTTCACATGGGTGTCTCACTGCCTCCAAGACCCCAGTGTTCATGCAGACCTGCAGAAGGCTGGAACATTTCTCCCTCCATGGAGCTGCCTACAAACCCAACCCATGAGTCAGAGAGGCTGAAGGTGATCTGGAGGGAGTTACAGGAGCATGGGCTGGCATAATTCTTTGCAAGGTGAGCCAGCAGGTCCACACCAGTGATCTGCCACTGTCATAGACACCACCATGGCTTCAATTCCACCTTCTGAAAATTTTTCTTGTGGCCAAGCCTCCTCTAGGACCTGGCAGGGAAGGGCATTCTCAGAAGCACAACCCCCATTTAACGAAGCCACCACATACCCACTGTCTCTGACTTCAGCTATATACTTGTCTTGGCCAGTGCACATGCCTCAGAGGAACAACAAACTGGTTCAGTGTCCAGAATTTAAGAGACCTTAAGTTGAATCTGACTGCTTGTACCATCTTAGGCAGAACTGAAGAGACAGCAGAGTGAGCTCAGCGCTTCCCCAAAGCACAGCCCAAAGCAAAAGTCCCACCCAGCCAAGACTCAGTGAGATGAGCTGAACCAAAGCCAAACTGAAGCTGTGTGAGCAATAGCAAACGACTGTTGAGGCCCCTGCATTTGGGGAAGTAATTGATACAGACCTACCTTCACTTGAATGATTAAGGACCTCTTCTCCTACCCATCACTCTCATAATCCTGAACTCCCGCAATGTACCAGTCCGCTGCAGCCCACAAGCATGAGTTGTATCACCCATGAGGTGATAGAGTCTGAACCACTCTAATAGGTATCTAATCCACTCACTTAATTTCAAGACACTTCCCTTTTCAGAACAGCTGGAGTGTGTGTGCATAAAGTCAACATGAAGTCCCAACAATGGCCACAACAGTACAAAACTTTGAGACATACAGTTAAAGAAATGCACACATCCTGTGTGGAGATAAACCTAAAGTCAGGTCACGGGACGTGAATAAACACAGAGAAACATGATGTTCCTACATGGGAAGAATAAGTATTGTCAAGAGGTCAGTGCACCAAATTTAATTATGAATGTCACGCAATTGCATTTAAAATCCCAGTGGAGTTTTTGGATGAAGGAAGTTTGGTAACATCATGAGGGAAAATAGATGCATGGGAATAGATGAGAAATAGTTTTCTGAGGTAACTGAAGCACACTTAGAACCTGGAGGTGAAGGCGCTCTTGGTTGCAGTTCAGTTCAGTTGCTCAGTCATGTCTGACTCTTTGTGATGGACTACAGCACATCAAGCTCCTCTGTCCATCACCAACTCCAGAAGCTTGCTCCAACTCAGGTCCATCGAACTGGTGATGCCCTCCAACCTTCTCATCCTCTGTCATCCCCTTCTTCTCCTGCCTTCAAATCTTTCCCAGCATTAGGATCTTTTCCAATGAGTCAGTTCTTCACATCAGGTGGCCAAAGTGCTGGAGTTTCAGCTTCAGCATCAGTCCTTCCAATGAATATTCAGGATTGATTTCCTTTAGGATGGACTGGTTGGATCTCCTTGCAGTCCAAGGGATTCTCAAGAGTTTTCTCCAACACCACAGTTCAAAAGAATCAGTTCTCTCGTGCTCAGCTTTCTTTAGTCCAACTCTCACATCCATACATGACCACTGGAAAAACCATAGCTTTGACTAGACGGACTTTTGTCGGCAAAATAATATCTCTGCTTTTTAATATGCTGTCTAGGCTGGTCATGGCTTTTCCTCCAAGGAGCAAGTGTCTTTTAATTTTCATGGCTGCAGTGATAATCTGCAGTGATTTTGGAGCCCCCCAAAATAAAGTCTGTCACTGTTTCCGCAATCTATTTGCCATGAAGTGATGAGACCGGATGCCATGATCTTAGTTTTCTGAATGTTGAGCTTTAAGCCAACTTTTTCACTCTCCTCTTTCACTTTCATCAGGAGGCTCTTTAGTTCTTCTTCACTTTCTGCCAGAAGTGTGGTGTCATCTGCACATCTGAGGGTATTGATATTTCTCCAGGCAATCTTGATTCCAGCTTGTGCTTCCTCCAGCCCAGCATTTTGCATGATGTGCTCTGCAAGTTAAATAAATAAATAGGGTGACAATATACAGCCTTGACGTACTTCTTTCCCAGTTTGGAACCAGTCTGTTTTCCATGTCCAGTTCTAACTGTTGCTTCTTGACCTGCATACAGCTTTCTCAGGAGGCAGGTCAGGTGGTCTGGTATTTCCATCTCTTGAAGAATTTTCCACAGTTTGTTGTGATCCACACAGTCAAAGGCTTTGCCATAATCAATAAAGCAGAAGTAGATGTTTTTCTGGAACTCTCTTGCTTTTTTGATGATCCATTGGGTTTTGGCAATCTGATATTTTGTTCCTCTGCCTTTTCTAAATCCAGCTTGAACAACTGGAAGTTCATGATTCACATACTGTTGAAGCCTGGCTTGGAGAATTTTGAGCACTACTTTGCTAGCGTGTGAGATGAGTACAATTGTGAGATAGTCTGAGCATTCTCTGGCATTTTCTTTCTTTGGGATTGGAATGAAAACTGATCTTTTCCAGTCCTGTGGCCACTGCTGAGTTTTCCAAATTTGCTGACATCTTGAGTGCAGCACCTTCACAGCATCATCTTTTAGGATTTGAAATAGCTCAACTGGAATTCCATCACCTCCACTAGGTTTTATTTGTAGTGATGTTTCCTAAAGCCCACATGACTTCACTTTCCAGGATGTCTGGCTGTAGGTTAGTGGTCATAGCATACTGATTATCTGGGTCATGAGATTTTTTTTTTTGTACAGTTCTTCTGTGTATTCTTGCCACCTCTTCTTAATATCTTCTGCTTCTGTTAGGTCCATACCATTTCTGTCCTTTATCAAGCCCATCTTTGCATGAAATGTTCCCTTGGTAGCTCTAATTTTCCTGAAGCTCTAATTTTCTAATTTTTCCCATTCTATTGTTTTCCTCTTATTTGTTTGTATTAATCGCTAAGGAAGGCTTTCTTATCTCTCCTTGCTATTCTTTGGAATTCTGCATTCATATGGGTATATCTTTCTTTTTCTCCTGTGCCTTTAGCTTGTCTTCTTTTCTCAGCTATTTGTAAGTCCTCCTCAGACAACCACTTTGTCTTTTTGCATTTCTTTTTCTGGGGGATGATCACTGCCTCCTGTACAATGTCACAAACCTCTGTTCATGGTTCTTCAGGCACTGATGCCACGAATCTTTACCTGGAAGATCTGCACTTCTGCTGCCAGAACAGGCTGAGGACCTCAATGTAGAGAATCAATGGAAGCTGACGAGATAAACATGCACCTACCCACATACACATAAATGTCTCTGCTTGTTTGTGTGTGAGTGAATTTGTTTTAATTTATTTTTTAAGGGTCTCTTTCCATTATTTGAGCTACTTTAAATGTCTGGAAGCTGGGAGTTTTTTTCTGGGCAAGAGAGAGCAAAAAGGAGGCAACCTGAGGCTTTCAAAGACACCCCCAGCCCCTGGCAGCACAGAAGCCGTGGGCTGTTTGGTCATGATTTAGACCCAAAACACACTGCTGCCCAGGACAGGGCTGTGAGAGTGATGTGAAAAGTCTCCAGTCTTGTAGAGGATCTGAGAAGGATAGCACAAAAGTTGGTTACTTTGGTCTTGAAGAAACGGGCTTCACTGGCACCCGAGGCCTTCTGATTTTAACCACAAAAGCCCTGAGTATCAAGGAAATCACTTGCCAGCCACCAAGACTCAACTGTGGGTTTTCCTGACTGCTGGGCTATTTCTTACACAAGAAAAATCAGCTACAGCCTTTTGAGTCAGATGCTTTACCAAGACTCGGGGAGAGAGCTCAAGCAAGAAGTAACTTTTAGCCAACAAACAGTCCTGGCCGCTTCAGTAAGCCAGGGCACCAGGGATGCCAGAGAGCCATCTAATGGGAATTCTGCTCCCAAGAGGGTTGCCGCTGAAGATGTGGGCTGGAGATGGAGATAGGTCCAAGGATAACCAGCACAGAGCTGAATGTGGTGAATCAAGTGGCTTAACCAAGAAACACAGAGAGCTGAAGAATAGAAAGTCCTGGCTTTAAATCCCTCTTCTGCAGACCACGTCACTCTGAGAAAGTCACGAGGTGACTCAGAAGCTCTACTGGTCTATAGAAGGAGGTAATCATGGTTCCTACTTGGTAGATCCTGGTGGGATGAAATAGACAATTATACAGAGCCCTTAACAGTGAGCCTTGTAGAACTTCATACATACTTTGTGTATAAACGAATGATGAAAGCAGTGCTACCAGTGTGGATTGTGGACACATTCAGTAGGCAGCAGAGGGTGAGGCCAGGGAAATTTACTGAGGCTGGGGCATTGGGTTAAGCTTCACATAGGAAGTAATGTTTGGGCTGGAGTTTCAAGAATGAATGATTGCAATAGCTAAGGAGGAAGGGTGTTTTCCAGGATGAAGAAAGAGCTCTTGCAAAAGGGTGGACATACAAACAGGGGATGAGGGAAACTATGGATGTGGAAGAGGCAGGTGAGGCCAAGGGTCGGGTGGGCACAGATTTGGGGGTGCCCTAAGTGCCTTGGTGAAGCTGAGGGCTTCATCATGTAGACAGTGATGGGAAGTTGTGAAGTAGGGGCAATGCCTTGCCAAATAACAATCATTTCTTATGTCACCTTTCCCTTCTAAACTTACAACCTTCTAAAATGAAACAGAAACAATTGTGGAACGGCTGAGAAGCAGATGGCCCCAGAATCCCATCGCCCGTTACCCTGAAGATCCTGTGCAGTGTATTACAATGTACCCCATGGAACTTAATCTTCCCACCATACCCCAGCCAGGCAAGCCCGGTTGCCAGGCTGTTCCATTTTCCCAAAGCCCCTTCAGGTATAAGAAAATATTTTTCCACTGGGAGTCTACTAAATGTCATGTCTAATTTAATCTTAAATACATTTCCATAGAAAAAGGAGTCAAATGAGGAAACCTCTCCTAACATTCCTGATTTCTTGTTTCTCTAGCCCTTCACCCACATCTCCGTTCCATCTTTTTCTTTTTTTCTGCAAGGGAAGTAAAAGTGAACAGGCCATTTGAGGAGGGGGGACTCTGCCACTTACTAATTTGTTTTCCATCCTCAGCTCTAAATTTCTTTTTCTCTGACTTTAACTAAGACAGGACAGGTGGGATGGTGCCAAAGGGAGACTAACTTACTTATCTTGAAAGCACAAATTGACTCCAATCATCTGAACACCACTTACACCCGAGCAAGCACCTCTGCTTCTCCTGAAATATTTTGGTTTTCTTGGACACTCATTGAAGTTTTAATGGGATAACAGGAGGTCAGAAAGTCAGGGAGAAATTTAACTTTGCTGTTGATCTAAATTCCTTCTGACCTCTTCCTCTGTTTTCTTCCCTGGTCTTCCTTATGGAGGAACCTGAAATGATTCCAGTCAGAGTCAGATAGTGGGAAGCACCCTGGTTCTTCCCAGAAACCCAGGCTCCCCAGCGGTTCACCACCACATTCCCTTGTGGAGCTGAACACCTGAAATTCACATTCCAAATCTGTAGGGTAAGGAAATTGAAAGGATTCTCACCAAGGTCCCTTCCCATTTTCACTGCAGTGGTTTCACGGTTCCAACTCAAATTCACCTTTTATTTCTCAATCATACTCGGTTTGATTTCAAGTTACTTATTGCAGTCTCCTGTGTTGTATGTGCTAGCATGATGCTACTCAAAGTGTGGTTGTGGACCCAGGCCAGTCTGCAGACATCTACTGATCTAGGATGAGATAAGCAGGCGAGTTGAGAATAGGTATTAGAAACTTTCTGGCACTTGACATGGCCACATCATCCAAACATGTGACCAGTGGCCTCATTTGGTTGTGTTTGCCTACGAGCTGGATGAATCGTGAACTGTGTCCTCAACTGTGTGCAACAGAACCAGGTGTAAAATGGAATGGAAAGAAGAAAGAAACGAATGCTCCAGTGGTGATCAAGATCAGCATCAACCGTCATCAATCATTGATGGTTTGCATTCTGGATATGATGTGATGAGAGTGGCCTTTACCTCTGTGGCCTTCCTCTCAGTAGCTCACAACCCCAGACTTATTATGAGAGAAATATCAGATAAATTCCAATATTGGGACATTTTATGAAGTATTTGACCAGTATTTCTCAAAACTGTCAAGGTAATCAAAAGCAAGGCAAGTCTGAAAAACTGCCATAACCAAGTAGAGCTAAGGAGACACTATATGGTATCTTGAAGAGTATGCGGGAACAGATAAAGGAGATTCAGTAAAAAATAAGAAAACCTAAATAACTATGGACTTTAGCATTTTTTTTAAAGAAAAACAGAACAAATTGGTCCTCACAGCTGATCACTTAGAAGAATTGTTTTTACCATCTATAGTCTGTTTAATCCTCACAAAAGCCGTGGAAATGTCAGAGAGTAGGAAGTATGGCTGCCACTTTTTGGATTTTTATGGATGAGAAAATCCACTTAGTGACACGTAGTAAATTATGAAAGAGTAACGTTTGCGTCCACTTCTTTTGACTTCTCTTCTTTTACTTTTACCTACTTGCTTTTCTAAGTGAAGGTGTTAGTCGCTCAGTCATGTCCGACTCTTTGCGACCCCATGAACTGTAGCCTGCCAGGCTTCTCTGCCCATGGGATTCTCCAGTCAAGAATGCTGGAGTGGATAGCCATTTCCATCTTCAGGGGACCTTTCCAACCCAGGCAATCCAACCCAGTTTTCCTGCATTGCAGGAAGATTCTTTACCATCTGAGCCACTAGGTAGATAAGTAGAACTTTTCCTAAGTAGATAGACATTCGTCCAAATTTAAGCTGTTTTCCTGATTAAAACTATGCTTAATGTAAAAAAAAATTGTAAAGTCCATAGAAGAATAAACAGATTCCTTTTTAAAAAGCACCGTTAATTTCCTAATCAGAGCAAATATTTGTTAATCTTCAGATTTCCATCTTTTTTCGCCTGAGCACTTACTCCTTCTAAGGGAGGAGAGTGAGTACTGAATGCAGAGAGAGAGAGAGTGCACTGAAGAGCCCCAGTGAGAGATCAGGAGGTGGGACCTCCAGCAGAGGATGCAGCCAACCTGCTGGAAAAGGGCAGAGGAGAAAAGGAGACGCTTACAGGAGCGGCAGAACAGAGCAAGCTTGATGTAGACCAGAGTAGCCATGACTGTTACTACACAAGTAAGAAGGCACTTGTTGAGTGAGATGAAGGAACTGAAAATGTGCAGGAGGCTTGACAGACACGTGAGCTCTGGAGGGGTGTGAGAGACGGGCCAGGAGCCACAGGACGATTCCAGTGCTGGAACCAAGAAGGGACTAGATTCCTCATAATCAAACTGAAACAAAGAGGGAGAATGAAAAATGCAGTGCTCTTGGAGGCATGAAGGACACAACTTGTATCAAATGACCTCATGTTTTTGTTTTTTGTTTTTAGCAAACTAGGATTTGAGGTCTCCTTCTGTGGAGGAGGGGACAGAAATGTAGTTAGAATTTGGAGTTAGATACACTAAGCTTGAAACATCTGCTGTAGGGATTAAGCCAGAGAATTCATAAGACATTAAATAAGAGCAGTTTCTAGCACAATTTAGGCCAGGGATGTGTCATTTCTCAGCTGCGTCTGTGGAACAATGGCCGTACACGAGCAAATTGTGTAAACTTGGCATTGGTGAACCTTCGACCTCATGACAGCAAACCTGAAAGGAAGCCCCACAAGCCTGCCACCAGCTGCTTCATCTGCAAAGGATTGGACTCGACATTCCCCACACACAGTGCTGTGACTCAGCTCAAGCCGCACTAGCAACCATCGTTAGCCAGGGATGTGACGTGCCTGCAACCTAAGCAAGCTGTGATATTCCAATAAGCAATCTGAGGTCATGAAGAAAAACAGAACCCAAAACACAAAGAAAAGCTATTGTGAGAATGAAGTAGAGTCGAATCCACAGGTTCCACATCCGCGATTTCAACCAATCATAGATCAAAATTTTGGGGTGAGAAAAATTCCAGAAAGTCCCTTAAAAGCAAAGCTTGAATTTTCTGCATGCCTGCAGCTATGTACATAGCATTTACATTGTATGATATTATAAGTAATCTAGGGATGATTTAAAGTATAGAGAGATCTATGTGTTATATGCAAATACTCTGCCATTTCATATGGGGAGCTTGAGCAATTGCAGATTCTGGTACCCACTGGAATCCTAGACTCAATCCCATGTGAATATCCAGATAGAGCAGGCCCTGGGGTGCTGTGGATGTATCCTGAGGAGTTAGGAGGAAGGAATCTTCTGCTAATTGTCAGAATAGTATACCTTCTTCCCTTCCTTGGAAATGAGCCTCGGTTTTCTTGGGGACCACAACACTCCACTCCTAGCTAAAAGAATTGTATTTGCAAGACTCCTTTTCAGATGAAATGGCATGTGACATAGTTTCCAGTTAAATTATATAAGCTAAAGTTGTTGCATAGAGTTTCCAGAAAATCTCCTTAAAATGTGGGCATGGGAATAGAAGAAGGAAGAGCTCAGACTCAGCAGCCTCCTGCCCCCTCACTCTTCATCTGCCCTCTTCATTCTGCCTGGAACTTGGAAAAGGTGCCGGGGAAGATGGGAGCCACTACAGGTCTATAAGGCAGAGAGCCAAGAGATCACTGAAGACCTGGATCCTGGCATCCGTGAATTGCCTGCAGACTTGCTGCTATCTAAGAAACATGGGGGCCTTTGTTCCTCTCAGTCAAATACAATCCCTAATCCGTACAATAGGCAGCATTTCATTTCAATCAATGATTGAGAAAGTGTGTCAGAAACTTGCTAGTACTAGAGTTTCATGTAGCAAACAAATGCCCCTTAAAAGAACCAGGCCAGCCTTCAGGGGCTGGGAAATCCTTTCATTGAACTGAGCATTTTGTTTTGGGGGTGTCTGTCTTGGCTGTAAAGTGAGCTGACCTACATGCACAACATACAATAAGCATGAAGCAGCCCAACTGGTTTTATTAGTTTTCCTTGGTCTTTGGTCTAAAAAGGTTTCTTGCTGAGTTGATTTCACCCCCGATAACTTCCTTCACACTCCACTTCCTAATCGAAAAAGGCCCACATCAGGGGTAGAGAAACAGAGACTGATCCTTTCCCACCCCTCTCCTGGGGCTCCTTAGCTCTTTACTGCACCGCTGGGCTGGCTTAGCAAAAGCAATTTGATGTCCAGAATTTCCTGGCAGCCTTCCACAAGTCTGTCTGCCTCATCAGAAAACTCCAATCAGTAAGTCTGTGGGCTAGAAGGAGTCTGATCTCACTGGTGGTGTTGCCACACTTTGTTCTTTTTATGATATGTTTTGTATTCACAATGGTTTTGTTCTTTTTCAGTCCTGAAAGCTGACATGAGTTTGGAAAGTGAAACGTACTTCCCTGAATGCTGGCCCATGCTCCCTCAGGTGAATCTTCTCCAAGTCATTAACCTTAAGGTAAATCTCAGAGGAAGGCTTTTTGTATTCAATGCCAAGAGCTACCATTCCTAAAGCCTTGATTTTCAAATTGTTAGTTGCGATGTAACTTTTCTAAATTAAACCAAATGGGGAAGACCAGTACATAAAACTGATAAAAGCAAAGTTGTTCTGATGGAAGGGAAGGTGGGGTGAGGGGAAGGAAGAGGCATATGAGGGGGAGGCAGCTGAGAGCCCCTCCAGATTAACCATAACCTTTCCTATGGGAACCCCATGGGGGATCCTCTAAAGAACCCTAGAATCGCAAAGAACACAGATTGAAAACCATTTTGCAAATGAATCTAAAGTGTCAGGAAGATGTTCCATCATTGTCTTTAAGCTAAAGACAACTGGAATCCAGGATATTGGGGATTTGTGACGAAAAGAGTATTTAAAACCTGTCCTCAATCTTCAAATCCTATTGATCATTTTCAAGGCCCTTGCGTTTTGTTTGGGTTTGTTTTCAACAGGCTTGGAAAGGTTGTTGATATGCCAGACCTGAACAGGCTTGGATCATTACTACAACTCCCCAGCATTTTCCAACTAGTAAAGCAATAAGCCTGCTATGTAGGAAAATGAACATATTACATGACCTACAAGGAGTGATTCAGAATTAGGGGCTGAATTAAGGGACACTTTCTTCAGGGTGTGGTGCTTAGGCATAAACAGTAGGTATTCCCTCTTCTGCAATGCCAGATTATATTTATTTTATTGTTCTAGGGTTTTGCTTTGCTTTTCTCCAGTATCTGTCTTCAATCTCAAAATGGAAACTTTCCTCCCATCTCTTTAATATTTTGTTGTTGTTTAGTCACTAAGTCGTGTCTGACTCTTGGGACTCGATGGACAATAGACCACCAGACTCCTCTGTCCATGGGATTTTCCAGGTAAGAATACTGGAGTGGGTTGCATCTTCAGGGGATCTTCTCAACCCAGGACTTGAACTTGAATCTCCTCCATTGCAGACAGTTTCTTTACTACTAAGCCACCTGGGAAGCCCATCTTGTGTGTTTAACTTTCCTCCTACAGTCTACGGGGTCGCAAAGAGTCGGACACGACTGAGCAACTTCACTCACTCACTCACTCACTCAATGTACTATAAATATTCACAAGCAAACACACCCATTTCCAGTAGGAACTCAGTTTCCTTACCAGAAAAATGGGAAGATTAAATCTCCGTATTACCTACCAGGTGAAATAAGGCCACAGGCAAGCATTTATCACAGTGCCCAGCACATCCTAGAAATTCAATTTAAGATGTCATTTTTATTTTGTCCTTCCTTCTACTTGCCTTCCATGGCAACATGAGAGGATATGGGTGAAAATGTTCTGAATATTTTAGAAAACTCAGAGTCACTGAGTGATTAGCACTCACAGGCTCAAAACTGCTGCTAAAGCTCTGTGTTGAATCACTGTGGAGCCTCTGAGCCCAGAAAGCTGAGGCTCCTTCCATCTTCTCCCTCACCAGCACTCGCTTGCTCTTTCTTTGGTTTGTGGGTCTTTGACTCACCCCTTGGGCCTGTGAGAGGGGAACTTCAACACCTGCAGTGACAAATCTGGGTTCTGCTCTAACAATAAAGTCTTCCATTTCATTCTGGAAAATGTGGCTTCTTTATAAGGGTGTCCTTTGGCCAACGACAGAGTTAAATGTTAGAATGAGGAAAATGTCTCCTATTTCCTGCTCTGATTTGGACCCATTTTTGACAGAGCAGTGGAGACCATGTGACATCACTTTCAGAGAGTGGCAAAGAAGTCATTTCTACTTGGGGCCTCATCCTGCCATCATGAAATTTCACCACAGAGCTGTCTTTAAATTACTCTGATGGTTAGAAACTATATTACATTCAGATTTCAGTTTTAAAAGACATGTGGGTTGTGGGTATGAGTGTATGTGTGCATTCTAAGTCACTCAGTTATGCCCAACTCTCTGAATCTCTGTTCAAGGGATTCTCCAGGCAAGAATACTGGAGCAAGTTGTCATGCCCTCCTTGACAGGATCTTCCCATCCCAGGATGGAACCCGCATCACTTACAACTCCTGCATTAGCAGGTGGGTTCTTTACCACTAGCACCACCTGGGAAGCCCATGAAGGCACACACATGTGTGTATATATTTATGTGAATTCACCAAGATTTTGATGGCATTTGGTGGAAGAAAGCTCCAACTGCTATCTGCCTTCCAACTCTTATCTCATCTTTCAATGTTTCTGACAAAGTTTCTCATGTGCCTGTTGCCCAAAACTAGAGGTAGCAGTGGGAATAGAATTCATGTATTTTTATTCTAGACACTTGACACTACTTTAATTCATGCAATAGCCCTTCGGATCAAGTACCATTATCTCCATTTTAAGGTGAAGACACTGAGGTCAAATACTGCAAAATTCAGCATTCGGATTAAGCTCCCAAAGAGTACAACTGTGTTTTGCTTATTTTTCTATTAGGACCTCAGTTTCTGACATGACATGGGAACACTCTCAGAAAGGCTGAGCTCACTATGGAGATGAGGATGATGACTAAGGAGAGAAACTCAGGCCACGTGTAAGATGTTGGTGAAAGAACCCAGGCTGAAGACGGGGAAAAGTCTTTGCTATGGGCATAGTCTGGATTTCCTCAATAATAGATTATGGGGTTGCAATGAAAAGTCAGTTTCAGAGTAGGAGAGAAACACACATTCTGCCAGTTGCAAGCTATTTCATTTTGCCATTTCTTGAACAATCTCTTTGAGCTTTCATTTTCCATCTGAAACAGAGGTGTCAGTATTTATCTCAGACAGTCATGAGTGCTGGATGAGAGTATTACATGAGATAAGTGTGGTTCTTCCTGCACGCCCAGATCTTGGCATACAGTGGATACTTCATAAATATTTGTTTCTTCCCTCCATTTCCTCCTACTCCAAAGCAATCCTAGACTCTCTTTAGAAGGTGACAGGTTGTATTAGGTATCACCACAACTTCCAACGTTCACAATCTCAGCGTCTTTATGAAACAGAACAGTGTCTAAAAATGATGATATTTTAAAAATTCAAAATAATGAAATAAGAATATGATACAGTAAAATTACCGTCTTCATTTCATGTTTTCCCCACCCCACATAATTGAAACCATTTTCAAGTTTTTTTAGTATAAAATTAATTTCATATTTCATCAAGGAACTCATGTGGATCCCAGGGTGATTCAGATTTTCCAATACAGAAATTCATAGCATTCATTACTGGTATTTTTCAAGACAAAAGAGTATATGCCAGAGGAAACCATTTTAGTCCTGCTGTATGAGTGAAATAAAAAAACCTTTAACATGTTACTTCCAAATTCAAGCCTAACATTAATGTTTTGTAAGAAAGCTATTTTTAAGAAAAGTCTACGTGAGTTTCTAAGGCCCAACTTTCTCATTTCCCAAATAAAAAATACAACTTGATTTACTTTAGAAATAAACTGGTTCCCTCTTGATCTGAACTCCTAATGACACTAGGCTCACTTGTTAGGGGGAAAATGTGCATTGTGTCAACACGTGCAGGTAAAACTCTGGCCACGGAAATCCAGGCAAGCTGGCCTCCTGCACCTGCCTGTTGTTGCAGGCTCCCTGGGTAGTCCCAGGGATGTTGTCGAGAGGTCCTTGTGATACACATGGCATCAGCTCTAGGACCCAGGACCCCTCTAGGCTGGATTCTGTCCCAGGCAAAGATGAGTGGAGGCTGGGCTTTGGGACACCAGACCTCTGCATTTTAGGAAGAATTTCCTGCTTTTAGGGCTTCCCAGGGGGCGCAGTGGTCAAGACTCTGCCTGCCAATGCAGGAGACACAAGAGACCCGAGCTGGATCCCTGGGTTGGAAAGATCCCCTCGAGGAGAAACTTGAGACCTGCTCCAGTTTCCTTGCCTGGGAAATCCTGTGGACAGAGGAGCCCCGAGGGNATTTTAGGAAGAATTTCCTGCTTTTAGGGCTTCCCAGGGGGCGCAGTGGTCAAGACTCTGCCTGCCAATGCAGGAGACACAAGAGACCCGAGCTGGATCCCTGGGTTGGAAAGATCCCCTCGAGGAGAAACTTGAGACCTGCTCCAGTTTCCTTGCCTGGGAAATCCTGTGGACAGAGGAGCCCCGAGGGCTACGGTTCACAGAGTCGCAGAAGAGAGACTAAGCACCCACACACGTCCTGCTTTTAGTCACCAGAACATAATCCAGGGTCAGAAAACACAGCCAAATGGGGGCAGTGGCAGGGAAAGGTGAGTTGGTACTTTCTGGATGCTTCCTGGACTCACCAGTCCTGACCCCAAGATCCTTCACCTGCCAGTGCTGGAATCCACCCGTCTTCTTCCCAGGCTCTGATCCTGGAGCGCGTCTTGGCACTCTCCAGGATGCAATCACCCCTCTGTTTCCCAGCACTGAGGAGATCTAACTTTTTGTTCCACAGCTTAACAGTCTTAGTTCCTGGTCCCTATTTTATTTTATTTTTTCAATTGAAGTAAAATTCACTTAATATAAAATCTACCATTTTTTTTCTTTTTTTTTACTTTACAGTACTGTATTGGTTTTGCCATACATCAACATGAATCCACCACGGGTGTACATAAGTTCCCACTCCTGAACCCCGCTCCTACCTCCCTCCCCATACCAACCCTCTGGGTTATCCCAGTGCAACAGCCCCAAGCATCCTGTATCCTGCACTGAACCTAGACTGGCAGTTCATTTCTTATATGATATTATACATGTTTCAATGCCATTCTCCCAAATCATCCCACCCTCTCTCTCTCCCACAGAGTCCAAAAGTCTGTTCTGTACATCTGCGTCTCTTTTGCTGTCTCGCATACAGGCTTATTGTTACCATCTTTCTAAATTCCATATATATATGTGTTAGTATACTGTATTGGTGTTTTTCTTTCTGGCTTACTTCACTCTGTTTAATTGGCTC
>SJYV01052979.1:653084-688302 GCA_006410875.1 Neotragus pygmaeus | reverse complement strand
TGTATATGTACCACAGCTTTCTTATCCATTCATCTGCTGATGGACATCTAGGTTGCTTCCATTTCCTGGCTATTATAAACAGTGCTGCGATGAACATTGGGGTACACGTGTCTCTTTCAGTTCTAGTTTCCTTGGTGTGTATGCCCAGCAGTGGGATTGCTGGCTCATAAGGCAGTTCTATTCCCAGGTACCAGTTTGCATTCCCACCAACAGTGTAAGAGGCTTCCCTTTTCTCCACACCTTCTCAGCATTTATTGCTTGTAGATTTTTCCGCTTGTAAAAGAATGAAACTAGAACACTTTCTAACACCATACACAAAAATAAACTCAAAATGGATTAAAGATCTAAACGTAAGACCAGAAAATATAAAACTCCTAGAGGAGAACATAGGCAAAACACTCTCCAATAAATCACAGCAGGATCCTCTATGACCCATCTCCCAGAATATTGGAAATAAAAGCAAAAGTAAACAAATGGGACCTAATTAAACTTAAAATCTACCATTTTTAAGTGTACAATCCAGAGGCTTTTTAGTAAATTTGCAGTGTTGTACAATCATTACTACTGACTAATTCCAGAACATGTTTATTAACCCCCAAAGAAATCCTGAACCCATGAAGCAGTCATTCCACATTCCCTCCTGTCCCAGCCTCTGGCAACCGCTAACCTGTTCTGTCCCTGTGGATCCAGATAAGTTCAGTTCAGTTCAATCACTCAGTCATGTCCAACTCTTTGCGATCCCATGGACTGCAGCACGCCAGGCTTCCCTGTTCATCGCCAACTGCCTGGGCTTGCTCAAACTCATGTCCATCAAGTTGGTGATGCCATCAACCATCTCATCTTCTGTCATCCCCTTCTCTTCCTGCCTTCAATCTTTCCCAGCATCAGGGTCTTTTCCAATAAGTCAGTTATTTGCATCAGGTGGCCAAAGTATTGGAGCTTCAGCTTCAGCATCAGTCCTTCCAATGAGTATTCAGGATTGATTTCCTTTAGGATGGACTGGTTGGATCTCCTTGTAGTCCAAGGGACTCTCAAGAGTCTTCTCCAACACCACAGTTCTCCCCATAATTAGCACTCTGCCATTGGCCAAAACCATGAGAAATGAAGATTCAAATACGACCCAAGCCTTTTTAAGATATCTGAGTGTCTTCAGTAAAACCGTAAAGTGCTCTCAGAATAGGTTTAATATATATTGTTCTATTATTAATATTTGATGCCCTAAACTCTGAGACACTGCAGTGAACCTGGGCTCTTGATCAATAGATCAGATGTATACATATGTTTTCTAGGTATGTCCCTGTGTATGTACATGTATGTTACTGCACATGTATATCCTGTTTACACAGAAAGGCAATCTCCCATGGTCTCTATACTAAAAGGCTTTGCTATATCAAATGAAGGGAAACACATGATGCTAGCTTCCAGGGAGAAAGAAGGGCTCTTGATTATAGCCCGGCTTGGTAGGAAAAACAGCACCGCCTGATTTTGGCCAAGTCACCCTTGCCCATGAGTCTCATGGAATCTGTCCTCCTCTGGATGTTATGGAAGTTCAGGAGGGGAGTTGTCATGCATTGATCTGTCCAATATCTCCTGGTAACACTTGGGGAGCCCAATAAGTCTTGTCAAATTACTTTCAAAGGTCAGCTCTACTTGTTAAGATTCTTAAGGTGTCTGTTTCATTTAAATCAAGTTTTGTTTTTGTACATGTGTGTTTTTGAAGGGAGAATGGAATCTCCTGAGAAAATAATTCTATGTAAATTTGAAACATGTGCAGACATTCAGTAGGTCAGCTCTGTAAAGATGTGTTATTATATCTCAGGTTTATAGGAATTTTATTCACAGATAAGGCCACATATGCATTATATAATTCTCTGGTACCTAGGTTAACAGGTTCAAGAATCTGCCTACCATGTAGGAGACCCGGGTTCAATCCCTGGTTCGGGAAGATCCTCTGGAGATGGGAATGGCTGCCCACTCCAATATTCTTGCTGGAGAATTCCACAGACAGAGGAGCACGACAGGCTCCCTAGAGTGAGATGATCAAGAATCGGACATGACTGAGTGACTAACACTTCACTTCCCAGGCAGATGTTGTTTAGATACAAAAAACAAAACAAAGCGAAACATTTTGGTGCTCCTTCAGAGAGGGATAAGAAAGAAAATTATATTTCAACTCAAAGGGCTAGAGATCTTTAAGTGGGTACACTTATGAAATATCTCAATGTGGCAACATATTTGATATCAAAAAAGTGGAAGAGATACAAAGTCTGTGTGGACCACACTGTTTTTCAGTACCTTGACCGGTTTTGCTTTATCTAAGAATGAGAGATTTAGAGACAAGGTTCACACAGCTAAGATGACTTTCTGCATTTAAAGTTAAATATATGAACTGTATTTTAGAGTTTTCCCTGATGGTCCAGTGGTTAAGAATCCTCCTGGCAATTCAGGAGATATGGGTTCAATCCCTGGTCCAGGAAGATCTCACAGGCCACTGAGCAACTAAGCCCACGTGTCACAACTACTCAAGCCTGCATGCCCAGGAGCCCATGCTCTGCAACAAGAGAAACCACTGCGATGAGAACCCCTTGTACTGCAAAAAGAGCCCCCCTTCGCCACAGCTAGAGAAAACCCGAGCACAGCAGTGAAGATCCAAAAATAAGTAAATAAAAAATATTAAAAATCAACTCTATTTTATTATTAAATAATTTTATTTATATTCAAATAAACCAATATATTTAAATAAATGTATTTATATTTAAATAAATCTATTTAAATACATTATCTAGTATATTTATATTAAATAAACTTATTTTATTTATATTTTAGAAAACTGTATTTTATATGCTGTTTATAATTACTGCTTCCTCTTCTGTTTGCAAAAATTGCTAAATCACCTATGTCAATATAATGGGAGAAAGAAGTGGGAATAAGAAGGAAAAGAAAACAAACCTGTATTGACTATTTTGTCCTCCCTATAAGTTTTAAACTATTTGGTCTTGTTTCTTTCCTTACAACTACCACGTGGAGCAGATAAAATTATCTCCATTTTACAGATGAGAAAACTGAGATTCGGAGAGATTGGGTGACCCATTTGAGCACACAGAGCGACCAAGCACGGGAGCTAGAGTTTGAAGTCAGGCTGACCTGACTTTAAGAGTCACATAAGGCTGTTGGTATTAGGCTGTGCTGGGCTTAGTTGCTCAGTCGTGTCTGACTCTTCTCAACCCCATGGTCTGTAGCCTGCCAGGCTCCTTTGTCCATGGGGATTCTCCAGGCAAGAATATAGGCAAGAATACCTGGGAAGCCCTGGTATTAGCCTAAAAGTTCCCAAATACAGAGTGAGAAACCCAGCGGAAGGGTTGGACCCTCTTGCTTCTACTCCAAACTCTGCCACATTCTTGATAATGTTATGAGAGAACCGAGAATTCTCTGGACTTCATTTTTCCCCACTGGTGATTTGGAAAAACACTGTTTCCCCATCCTGCCACTTAGGGATATCATGAACATCAAATAAGGACATTTATGGTGAGACTTTGAAATATAAGTGTTTTCTAATATGATTTAGTGATCTATATAGCTACCCCAAAAGAGGACAATCCTTTGGAATGTGAGGAGAAATCATTCAAACTTTCATTTATATTTCACTTTACTTAAAAAAAAGAAAAAATCGACCTATTAATAATAGTAGCTGTAGACAGTAAATTCTCAGATATTAGGAATTAATGTTCAAAAGATGTTTACTGATTAGGTGCATGATCAAAAATGTTTGAAGACCACAGATCTTTACAACAAAATAATTTCATTTGATCACATATACATATATACTTAAATAATATATTTAGATTACTTGCCTTTGAACTTTATAAGAAAAGCATATATTATAAAAAGTCAGTTGGGACTAGTTTTCATTTAACACTATATTGAATGAAATCCATATTCCTGGGGTGGTTGTAAGTCACTCCACTTCGTTGCTGTGTAACATTCCATTATGTGATTTTATCATACTTTCTCTATTTCCTTAGGGATAGGGATTTGGATTATTTATAGTTCTTTGCTACTAAGAACAACACTTCTTTGAACACTCTTTTATGTGTCTCTTGGCACTCTCATACACAAATTTTCTTTAGGAATATAACAAAAAGTAAAAATCTGGGATTGCCAGTGAAAGTTCAATTTAACAGAATAAAACTAAATTATTTTCCAAAATAGTTGCTCCAATGGGTCACTTTCTTAACCAATTGACTCATCTTTCTTATATGGGACATCTGACTAAAATGACTGTCTTTCAGGGACCTAAGGAGGTTGTTAAAGAGAAAAGTACTAAGCACCCTTCCTGGAAAACAAAAGACTGCCAATAAATTAGCACTTAAATCTCTCTCTCCCAGTTACCTTAAGCCCATGCCTCAGGCAGACCTGTCACATCTATAAAATGAAGCAGCAACATGGGAGGAGCTCCAAGGCCACGGCAGCTCTGACACGTTGTGTGGCAGTGAAATAAATGCTGTAANGTGCCTCAGTCGTTCTTCACTGTGATTCGGGCTGTGTGCTGCGTTCACCCTGCGCCGAGTTCCAGGCTGCATTCCGCCCTCAGCTTGCAACGAGGTCCGGCTCTGTGCTGCATTCCCTCTGTGCCGAGGTCCTGGCAGTGTGCCACGGTCGCTTTGTTCCGAGTTCCGGGCTGTTTGCCTCGGTAGTCTTGTGCCGAATTCCGGGCTGTGTTCTGCAGTTGGCAGGCGATGATCTCTGAGCTTTGTGCCACAGTTGTCCTTCACTGAGGTTCGGCATGTGTCCCGCGGTCACTGTGCATCGAAGTCTGGCCTGTGTGCCGCGGTCGCCCTGCGCCGAAGTCCATGCTGTGTTTCACGATTGGGTAGTGACGAGTTCCATGCTGTGTGCCGCGGTTGCCCTTCACTGAGTTTCATGCTGTGTGCTGCGGTCACCTTGCGCCACGTTCTGGGCTGTGTGCCACGGTTGCCTTCATTCGAGTTCCATGCTGTGTGCCAGGGTTGCCCTGCATCGAGATCCGCGATGTGTGCTGTGGTCCCCTTCACTGAGTTTGGGGCTGTGTGCCGTGGTCACACTTCACTGACATTTAGGCTGTTTTCAGCGGTCTCCCTGCTCGATGTCTTTGATGTGTGCCGCGGTCACCCTGTGCCTTGGTCCAGCCTGTGTTCTACTGTCGTCTTGTGCCGAAATCGGTCTGTGTTCTGCAGTCAGCTAGAAACGAGTTACTGGATGTGTGCCATGGTCGCCCTTCACTGTGTTTCGGGCAGTGTGCCATGGTTGCCCTTCGCTAAGGTCTGGGCTGCGTGCTGTGGTCACCCTGCGACGAGGTCCCGGCTGTGTGCCACGGTCACCCTGTGCCGAGGTCTGGGCTGTGTTCCACGGTTCACTAGTGACGAGTTCCGAACTCTGTGCCACGATCTCCCTGCACAGATTTCCGTGCTGTGTGCCGTGGTCGCCCTTCACTAAGGTTTGGGCTGTGTGCCGCGGTCGCCCTGTGCTGAGGTCTGAGCTGTGTGCCANGTTGGCTAGTGACGAGTTCCGAACTCTGTGCCACGATCTCCCTGCACAGATTTCCGTGCTGTGTGCCGTGGTCGCCCTTCACTAAGGTTTGGGCTGTGTGCCGCGGTCGCCCTGTGCTGAGGTCTGAGCTGTGTGCCACGGTAGCCTTGTGCCGAGGTCCAGGCTGTGTGCTGCAGTCGCCCTCCGCCCAGGCCCGGCTGTGTTCCACGGTCCGCTAGCGACTAGTTCCAGACTCTATGCTGCGGTCGCTCTGTGCCGAGGTTCAGGCTGTGTGATGCGGTCGCCATCAGCCGAGGTCCGTGCTGTGTGCCAGTGTCACCCTGCGCCGAGGTCCGGGCTGTGTGCCACCTTTGTCTGGCGCCAATCTCTGTGCTGTGTGCCAGTGTCGCCCTGCACTGATGTCAGGGGTGTGTGCCGCAGTCACCCAGCACCAAGGAACAGGCTGTATGCTGTGGTCACCCTGCAGTGAGGTCCAGGCTGTGTTCCGTGGTAGGCTAGTGATGAGTTCTGGGATCTGTGCTGCGGTCTCACTGCGACAAGGTCCGGGGTTTGTGCCACAGTCACCATCTGCCTACGTTCGTGCTGTCTGCCAGGGTCGCCTTTAGTCGAGGTCCGGGCTGTGTGCCATAGTCACCCTGCTCTGAATTCCTGGCTGTGTTCCACGGTCGGCTAGCAACAAATTCCGGGCTGTGTGACGCGGTCTCCTTCACTGAGTTTCGAGCTGTGTGCCTCAGTCGCCCTTCGCCGAGGTCTGGGCTGTGTGCCGTGGACGCCCTGTGATGACGTCCGGCCTGTTTACCGTGGTCGCCCTGCGCCGAGGTCCTGGCTGTGTTTCGCAGTCAACTAGCGATGAGTGCCAGGCTCTGTGCCACTGTCGTCCTTCACAGATTTCTGGGCTGTGTGCTGTGGTCGCCCTTCACTGAGGTTCCGGCTGTTTGCCGTGGTAGCCCTGCTCCGATGTCCAAGTTGTGTGCCACGGTCGCCCTGTGCCAAGGTCTGGGCTGTGTTCCGCGGTTGGCTGGCAACGAGTTTCGGGCTGTGTGTCACAGTCGTCCTTCACTGACGTTTGGGTTGTGTGCCGCTGCAGCCCTTCACTGAATTTTGGGCTGTGTTCCATGGTCACTCCGCACAGAAATCTGGCTTGTGTGCCGTGATCGCCCAGTGCGGAGTTCCGGGCTGTGTTCCATGGTTGTCTAGCGCCGAGTTCCAATCTCTGTTCCACAGTCGCCCTGCACAGTTTTTTGGGCTGTGTTCTGCGGTCGCCCTTCACTGAGGTTCAGGCTGTGTGCCACGGTCGCGCAGTGCCGAAGACCATTCTGTGTGCCGCGGTCACCCTGTGCCGAGGTCCAGCCTGTGTGCCGTGGTCACCCTGTGCCGAAGTTCAGGCTGTGTTCCGCCATTGGCTGGAAAAGAGTTCCATCCTGTTTGTCATGGTCGCCCTGCCCCGAAGTCCGGGCTTGTTCCACGGTCAGCTAGCGACGAGTTCTGAGCTCTGTTCCCTGGTCGCCCTACACAGATTTCCGGGCTGTGTGCCGCGGTTTCCTTTCACTGAGGTTCGGACTGGGTGCCGCAGTTGCCCTGTACTGAGGTCCAGCCTATGTGCCACGGTAGCCTTGAACCGAATTCCCGGGTGTGTGCCACACTAGCCTTATNCTCAGTGATCCATGCAAAGAAATAGAGGAAAACAATAGAATGGGAAAGACTAGAGAACTTGTCAAGAAAATTAGATACCAAGGGAAATTTTTATGCAAAAATGGGCACAATAAAGGACAGAAATGGTATGGACCTAACAGAAGCAGAAAATTTTAAGAAGAGGTGGCAAGAATACACAGAAGAACTGTACAAAAAAGATCTTCACGACCCAGATAATCACGATGGTGTGATCACTCACCTAGAGCCAGACATCCTGGAATGTGAAGTCAAGTGGGCCTGAGAAAGCATCACTATGAACAAAGCTAGGGGAGGTGATAGAATTCCAGTTGAGCTATTTCAAATCCTAAAAGATGATGCTGTAAAAGTGCTGCACTCAATATGCCAGCATATTTGGAAAACTCAGCAGTGGCCACAGGACTGGAAAAGGTCAATTTTCATCCTAATCCAAAAGAAAGGGAACACCAAAGAATGCTCAAACTACCTTACAATTGCACTCATCTCACACACTAGCAGAGTAATGCTCAAAATTCTCTAAGCCAGGCTTCAACATTATGTGAACCATGAACTTCCAGATGTTTAAGCTGAATTTAGAAAAGGCAGAGGCACCAGAGATAAGATTGCCAACATTCTCTGGATCATTGAAAAAGCAAGAGAGTTCCAGAAAAACATCCAGTTCTGCTTTATTGACTATGCCAAAGCCTTTGACTCTGTGGATCACAATAAACTGTGGAAACTTCATCAAGAGATGGGAATACCAGACCATCTGACCTGCCTCCTGAGAAATCTGTATGCAGTTCAAGAAGCAACAGTTAGAACTGGACATGGAAGAACAGCCTAGTTCCAAATCAGGAAAGGAGGACATCAAGGTTTTACATTGTTAACCTGATTATTTAACTTATATGCAAAGTGCATCACACAAAATGCTGGGTTGGAAGAAGCACAAGCTGGAATCAAGATTGCTGGGAGAAATATCAATAATCTCAGATATGCATGTGACACCACCCTTATGGCAGACAGTGAAGAACTAAAGAACTTCTTGATGAAAGTGAAAGAGGAGAGTGAAAAAGTTGGATTAAAACTCAACATTCAGAAAACTAAGATCATAGCATCTGGTCTCATCACTTCATGGTAAATAGATGGGGAAACAATGGAAACAGTGAGAGACTTTATTTTGGGGGGGCTCCAAAATCACTGCAGATGGTGACTGCAAACATGAAATTAAAAGACGCTTACTCCTTGGAAGAAAAGCTATGACCAACCTAGACAGCATATTAAAAAGCAGACATTACTTTGCCAACAAAGGTCCGTCTAGTCAAAGCTATGATTTTTCCAGTAGTCATGTATGGATCTGAGAGTTGGACTATAAAGAAGGCTGAGTGCTGAAGAATTGATGCTTTTGAAATGTGGTGTTGGAGAAGTCTCTTGAGAGTCCCTGGGACTGCAAGGAGATCCAACCAGTCAATCCTAAAGGAAAACAGTTCTGAATATTCATTGGAAGGACTGATGCTAAAGCTGAAGCTCCAATACTTTGACCACCTGATGCAAAGCACTGACTCCTTGGAAAAGCCCCTGATACTGGGAGAGTTTGAAGGCAGGAGGAGAAGGGGATGACAGAGGAAGAGATGGTTGGATGGCATCACCAACTCTGTGGACATGAGTCAGCAAGCTCCAGGAGTTGGTGATGGACAGGAAAGCCTGGTGTGCTGCAGTCTATGGGATCACAAAGAGTTGGAAACGAATGAGCGACTGAACTGAACTGAACCTCAATTTCGTTATCATTAAAGTGAGGAGACCAAAGGTAACCACCAGCTGGGGGCTTAGCCAAAATGTCTCTGAGTTGTTGTGTGTGTAACATTTAGTACAGTGCTTGAAAATTATCATAACATTATTGTATCAGAAGCACAGGAATCATGAATTTTGCAATGTCATTTCACTGGGTAGGTTCAGGACCAGCATGCATGATAAAGCTGAAAACAATGATCACAACAATGATACATTTTAGAACCTTCAGAAAGACTGGTTCTGCATTTCAATTTCCATCATTCAGTCCTTTAAAAATCATTCTGAATCTAGTAGCTGTCCATACAGAAGGGTTGTAGCTTTTACCAAGCTCTGAAAGTGTAAGTACCACAGCTTTAAAGGAACACTTTCCTTAATACCTGTAGACTTTAATGTGTGTGTGTGTGTGTGTGTGTGTGTGTGTGCACGTGTGCACATGTGTGTGTGTACAGAGTGAGAGAGAACATGAGAAGAGAGTCTTCTCAAACTCGATAACAATCAGTTGAAACCTCTCACTTCTGGGATAGGGACCTCTCTCCATAATTCATCATTTGGGGACCACTGACAACAGTGTAGCTAGGTGCATTACCTACATTACTCATTTTATCCTCACAACCACCTATCAAGGTAACTATTACTATATCCTCATTTTAAAGATGCAGAGGGAATTCACTGGTGGTTCAGTGGTTAGAACTTGGAGTTTTCATTGCCAGGGACTGAGGTTCAATCCCTGATTGGGGAACTAAGATCCTACAAACCAAGTAATATAACCAAAAAAAAAAGATAAAATTGAGGCTTATGAGACTGATCATATCTATATTATAATCAGCAGACACACAACTGGTCTAAATAACTTTCTTCCTAATTCTTAGAGAGATTTTACAACCAGGCTTTGTCATCTAATCTTTGTCATCATCTAACACTTTCCACAGGCAGAAGAATTATCTTCCCCTGCATTAAGCTCAAGTTGCTTTGAGACCTAATTTAGGGAGGTGAGTGAAACTGGACTGAAGCCAGGGTCATGGGCTAGATTTATGGTCTCCTCCAAACATCTTTACATCCAAGCCAGATACAGCCCCAGGGAAGGAAAGTCAGAGAGGTAAAATGCAGTGCCCTTAATTTCTGCAGCAGAATGGGGCTTCTAAGATAGATTATGCCCAAACGACAGCTGGTAGACACCTGTCTACATCTCAGTCATATCTGGTACCATTCTGAGGAGTTGATGTCCTCCTTTTCTTTGTGAGATTACCAGATTTCACTGGTTCACACACTCTTCATTTTCTGAATCCCAGATGATCACAAATTTGATGCCTCTGAAATCTGTCCATTTATTTTGGGTCTGCAATGACTGAGCCATCAACAGCCTCTGGACTAGGTTCTTCAGACATAGGTGCACATTGCTCTCCTCCTAAATTCTTTAAAGTTTAGACACTGAGACGACAGTAAACCAGGTTCTGAAAAAAATCCCCTGTGGGCTCCTTCCTCAGTGGCTTCTTGCAACCCTCTCGGTAAAGTCTTGTTGAATAGCTCTTATTAGGTTGGTAATCTCATTGTCTTGATTAAATAATGGCAAGTGATCATTTTCAAAGGTCTCTTCTAATTTATTTCGATGATGTTTACACTTCAGTCCCTTCCAGTTCCTTTTTTTTCCCCACAGTTTTGTTTTTTTTTTTTGTTTTGTTTTTTTACTCTCCTCTCCAATCTGCTCTGGTGTCAGTCCGTCTGAAGCCACTCAGAGCATGTTGTTAGGAAGATGCTTAGTCGAGAATACCATTGGGGGAGGAGGGTAACATGATTAGGTGACTGTTAGGATCAGCTTGATCAGCTTATAAAGCAAAAACAGTCTGGGAATCACTTTTACCATAGAACTTTCACTTCTTTTAGGTCTAGTCCAAAAGGAAGAGCCTTCCTTCTGTCAGTGGAAGAATCCAAATAATAAGCATGGTTTGTAACTAAATTCGTGAAGTTTGATTCCTAAGGCATGTGTGACGTTGCTCCTGAGTCCCAGTGCTCGCTAGGCAGTGGGAAATAATGCAGAGGGATTGAGGGACGTGGCTTCTATCAATCCTTAATCCACTGAAACTCCATTTCATGCTGGAACCAACTCGTCTCCAAGGTTTTGAGCAACATTTGGTCTTACCATCTTCCCCCTCTTTCTGAAGCATCTGGATGGCTGGATTCCAGGCTAACTGAGAATGAAACAAAAGCTGAAATCTTCCAGCCGGAAAACCTGTTTATTTTTATTTGAAGGACTTAAAAATCATATCTGAGAGGAAGTGTGGTCTAATTGTTAAATTGTAGGTGATCCCTATTGTCCTGAGTTCTAGTCTCTTTTACTACTAGCAACTAATCCTATAAGAACTTTGGTGATTTAATTTAAACTAAAGGTATCCTTGTTTTCCTGGACCCTAGAATTAAAGATGTTAATTGTGTACAAGATCCCCTGGAGAAGGAAATGGCAACCCACTCCAGTGTTCTTGCCTGGAGAATCCCATGGACAGAGGAGCCTGGTGGGCTACAGTCCATGGGGTTGCAAAGAGTCAGACAAGACTGAGCGACTACACTTAAGCATATGAAATAGAGAATTTTATCCTGAGCAAGAGCTAGAATTTATGATTAAATTTGGCCAACAAAGAGAATCAACAGGTATTACTTTTAGAGATCCAGCACGACCATTGTGTATTTACAAAATTTCTACCTGGCACTCAGGAATTAATGATAAAAGTCTTCGAAGGCAGTAATGAAAATCAGTGCACAATGTCCATCACTTCGAAAAGCCCATTAGAATTTGTATGTCTGTGCTGGATAAGACCACACAGGGTCTTCTCCAATGGCTCAGCAGGAAAGAATCCACCTGCAATGCAGAAGGCATAGGAGACACAGGTTCAATCCCTGGGTTGGGAAGATCTCCTGGAGGAGGAAATGACAACCCACTCCAGTATTCTTGCCTGGAGAATCCCATGGACAGAAGAGCCTAGTGGGTTACAGTCCGTAGGTTTGCAGAGCCAGACACAACTGAACATGCACACAGGAAGACCATACAAGCACATTATCTAAAGCACTAAATTTCTTTTAATTCAGCTAGAGAAACATAACACATCTGGTAACACTTGCCATCTTCTGAGCAGAAGCTCTGATAGGCAGTCTTTAATGAATGAAAATCCAAAAATGAATTTCTATTATTAATTGAAGTTTGTTTGCTAGATCAAAGTGTTTAAAATATGAGGTCTATGAATTTTTTGAAAAAAGATTAAAAAGGGGGTACTTGGTGGAGATGCTTGTTTCCTCGACCATTGAGTGGTTGGTTTGTCTTGAGGAGGATTGCCGAGTAGGCAAAGAACGAAGTGAGTGTATAAAGGAAACAGAGTAGCCAGCAAGCAATCCACAAAATTTTTATAAATTAAAGGTAATAGATTATAGCACCAGCTAATGTTTGGAGGAGTTTTTGTTGTAATATTATTTGAGCAAACTCGGGGAGATGGTAAGGGACAGGGAGGCCTAGTGTGTTGCAGTCTATGGGGTTGCAAAGAGTCGGACATGAATTGGTGACTGAACAACAACAAAGGCTTCCTTCACTTACCACTTCTTCTGCAACTCAACTAGAGGGTGGGAAATAATTTTTCTCTAAATAGTATTTCAGAGTATGCTACACTAGGTATTTCCTGGGCATCTATCTTTAGGTATATTCTACTTCCAAGAATATGAGCCTCTGAAATGCTGATTGACTACAACTTCATAGTTTCCATAGTAGCATTTGGAAGGCATTCTTTTCATGTAAATTGCTTCCCAATAAGAGATGAACAATATCTTGCTATCAAGTGATGAGCATCGAGCTACTTGATGCAGGATGTATGTACAGGACATATATTACTACTCAACACAAATTTCATACAGGCACAATTTTGCCAAAAGACAGACTATGTCCCCTAGTAGCCCAGGGAGTTCAGTTCAATTCAGTCCCTCAGTTGTATCCAACTCTTTGCGACCCCACGGACTGCAGCATGCTAGGCTTCCCTGTCTTTCACCAACTCCCAGAGCTTGCTCAGACTCAAGTCCATTGAGTCAGTGATGCCATCCAACCATCTCATCCTCTGTCATCCCCTTCTCCTGCCTTCAATCTCTCCTAGCATTAGGGTCTTTTCCAAGGAGTCAGTTCTTCGCATCAGGTGGTCAAGGTATTGGAGCTTCAGCTTTAGCATCAGTCCTTTCAATGAATATTCAGGACTGATTCCCTTTAGGATTGACTTCTTGGATCTCCTTGCAGTGCAAGGGATTGTCAAGAGTCTTCTCCAACACCACAGTTCAAAAGCATCAATTCTTCGGCACTCAGCCTTCTTTATAGTGCAGCTCTTACATTTATAATGACTACTGGCAAAACCATAGCTTTGACTAAACGGACCTTTGTTGGCAAAGTAATGTCTGCTTTTTAATATGCTATCTAGGTTGGTCATANGCTTTCTTTATGGTCCAACTCTCACATTCATACATGACTACTGGAAAAACTGTGGTTTTGACTAGACGGCCCTGTGATGGCAACGTAATGTCTGCTTTTTAATATGCTATCTAGGTTGGTCATAGCTTTTCTTCCAAGGAGCAAGCATCTTTTAATTTCATGGCTGCAGTCACCATCTTCAGTGATTTTGAAGCCCCCCCAAAATAGTCTCTCACTATTTCCATTGTTTCCCCATCTATTTGCCATGAAGTGATGAGACCAGATGCTATGATCTTAGTTTTCTGAATGCTGAGTTTTAATCCAACTTTTTCACTCTCCTCTTTCACTTTCATCAAGAGGCTCTTTAGTTCTTCTTCACTTTCTGCCATAAGGGTGGTGTCATCTAATATCTGAGGTTATTGGTATTTCTCCCGGTAATCTTGATTCCAGCTTGTAATTCATCCAGCATGGCATTTTGCATGATGCACTCTGCATATAAGTTAAAACTAAGCAGGGTGACAATACACAGCCTTGACATACTCCTTTCCTGATTTGGAACCGGTCCATTGTTCCATGTCCAATTCTAACTGTTGCTTCTTGACCTGATTTCTCATACAGATTTCTCAGGAGGCAGGTAAGGACATCTGTTATTCCCATCTCTTGAAGCCCAAGGAGAACGCCAGCATATGCTCAGCTCAGTCTGTGGATGACTGTTCTCCCTGCAGCATACATGCCGGACAACGGTAATCAATTTCAGATACTTTCTCAGTAAGCATCTTTCTCAACTCAGCATTCCAGGCACTACTACTAACTGACCAAATCTGGCATAAATTCTAGCTTTATGAAGGCAATGGCACCCCACTCCAGTACTCTTGCCTAGAAAATCCCATGAACGGAGGAGCCTGGTGGGTTTCAGTCCATGGGGTCGCTAAGAATCGGACATGACAGAGCGACTTCGCTTTCACTTTTCACTTTCATGCACTGGAGAAGGAAATGGCAACCCACTCCAGTGTTCTTGCCTGGAGAATCCCAGGGACAGGGGAGCCTGGTGGGCTGCCGTCTATGGGCTCGCACACGACTGAAGTGACTTAGCAGCAGCAGCAGCAGGCATAAATTGGCCTATCCATCCTTAGAACAAAGAGGAGGCATGAATTTAAACTTTCACTCCTGGGAGATAGCTTAAATTTATCTCCCCAGGTAAGGCATAGGAGGAAGAGCATTTCAAATCTCAGCTCTGTCCCTCAATGGGCTCTGTGTGTTTGGGCAAGTTACTCTGCCTCTCTGGGTCTTGGTTTTGTTCTTTCTTAAACAAGGATTATATCATCCACCAACAGGATTACCATAAGGATTAAATGAGAGAACATTCCCAAGCCTGGCAGCACAGCATTTGGAATTTTATGTTTGTTTAACAAATGCAAATTCCTTTTCCTGTGAGTATAATCAGAGAAGGATTCTGCATATTCCCTAGAACTCCAAAGCCTCCCTTAGTAACCTCTGCTGGTCTCTAAAGCTTTGGTCCTTGAGTTCTTGAGTGTGAAGCTCATGAGAAGAGGCATATATTGTGAATTTTGGGGTAGGTTAAACACTTCCCAAGTTGTGCTAGTGTTAACAAACCTGCCTGCCAATGCAAGAGATATAAGAGATGTGGGTTCAAACCCTGTGTTGGGAAGATCCCCGGAGGAGGATCCACTCTAGTATTCTCTCCTGGAGAATCCCATGGACAGAGGAGCCTGGCAGGCCACAGTCACAAAAAGTCGGACATGACTGAAGAGGCTTGGCATGTGTGCATGCACAAAGAGCTAAATACAGACAGAAAGCCCAAACATTAAGCTTCATGGATCAGCTTTGACCTTATACAGTCAATAAGTGTTAACTGTCCTACTGTATCCAACACAGGCATGAAATGGACAGTTAAACCTATGAACCCAGGGAAATATGCTGCTAAAGCAAAGGGAAGAAAGGCCATCAGGAGGCAGAACTGAGCAGATTTGTCATCCTCTAGGCCATTTCTGGCCCCAACGTTTGTTTCAGGTCCTGTGACAGAGAATTCTTTGCCTCGGCAATTCCATTTTACTATGTAATCTTTTTCTGTTTCCTTCCTCTGCAACAGAGCTTGTCCCCAGGTCTCCGTGACCTGCTTCTCAGAGTAGATACTAACTTTTGCTGAATCCTTGAGTGTAGAAGGAAAAACCAAAGAATCAACAAAGAGAGACAGCTACTACCTTGAACTATTTCCAAAGAGCAACCCTGCTGTTTTTGACA
Organism: Neotragus pygmaeus; assembly: GCA_006410875.1. Classification (NCBI taxonomy): domain Eukaryota; kingdom Metazoa; phylum Chordata; class Mammalia; order Artiodactyla; family Bovidae; genus Neotragus; species Neotragus pygmaeus. Next base: position 672,650 of record SJYV01052979.1, on the reverse strand, counting down.
GGCAGACAGGAGCTGTGAATGTAATTACAACCAATGCTGACATTAAACTCATGAATGATTTGGCCTGGACTCTTGAAAGAGATCAAAATTTTGTAGCATAGCAGTGTTTACAGGTTTATAGATCTGCCTGGGCCATCTGACGCCCTTGACCATGATTTATTATTACAGGACAGAGATTATCTCAGACTGGGCTGGAAATGGATCTTGGCTGAGTTATTTACTCACCGGATGCAATGTGTGAGAGTTGATGGCCTTGTTTCTCAATTTGTCAGTTGTAAAGGGAGTCCCCAAGGCTCAATTTCAGGCCCGGTGTTGTTTACATAGCCCAGCAATAATACATCACATGTGGCAAAATATTACAAATTCATTTTTATGCTGATGATATGGCTCATGCATAAAAGCAGCTAATGTGCTTCTCTTTTTCGTTGAAATTGCAGCTAAGTTTCTAAAGGCACAAAGGGCCTTTTGTGTTTTGAACCATAAAGAAGAGAAAGTATATGACAGTTTTTAGAAGGACTAATGAAGGGTTTGATCTGCCTCGGCTGCCATCTGTGAGTCCCATTATAGCAGTTACGGTCATTATAATACCATACCCTCTGAAGGCATCTGTCAGGATTTTTAACACTACTATTATTATTATTATCATCATGATTATTATCATTATTATTATTATTTTGGAAGCTATGGAAAATGGCTTTCCATTTTGCTGTTTGCATTTAGGTGATGGGAAAAGAATTGCTTGAACGATGATTTCCATCTGGTACTTTATTCAAATGGCCTGTACCAACCATATGGAGATGACACATTAGCATGTATACAGCGTAACAAGGGATACATTGCATTTAAAACAGTCTCCATGTCAATCAACTCATTACGAGTCACAGTAAGTGGCCTGCACTTTGTCTCTGAAGAATATTCAGCAGGAAAAACACGAGCATATTTTAAGGAACACACAGAGGTGTCCCAAAGAGCCAAAAGCTGTATTTAGTTTTTGGACTTAGTGTCTGAGAATGCAAACCCTGGGTATCTTTCTCAAGAAAAGAACAGTGCCTTGTAAACAAGATTTCATGCTGTGTAATACTAACAAATCAGAAAAGCAAACAAATAAAATGGCAGCCTCCTCAGGAATTTGGCATGTTTTAAATGAATCTTTACAGAAAGGAAAAAGAGAAAGCCATTTCATACCTTTTCTTTAGATACATTCTAGCTCTAAAGCCTGACTTTTTCTGACACCAAAAGACATCAAGTAGCTGCCCGGCCATGGGTAATTTGGATTTAATTGTGTTTGCTTAAACCATGCATTCCACCCCCGAACCATAAAAATGAATCCTAGAAATCTCAGACTCAAAAACTCAAGAATCCACGTCCTGTTTGCCTTCTCAAAGGAAAGTTCTCAGGAATTTATTGCAACTTGTGTGTTTACCTTTGGCATCTTTCTAACGTGCTCCACGTATTCAGCAGCACCTTATTTTGAAAATGCAAGCATAAGCACCACCAGCTAGTGTTATCACAGCCAAGTGTAAGAGGAGATGAATCAAGAAAGCAGAAATGGGGACTACCCTGGTGGTTCAGGGGTTAAGACTATGCTCCCATGCAGAGGGCCCAGGGTCCAATCTCTGGTCAAAGGATCCTACAGGCACTAAGATGAAGCACAGCCAAATAAATAAATATTTTTTTAAAAACACGGATAACTTATGAAGTAAAGATTATATTTTTTAAAAGCAGAAATGGATTCACAAGGGCTTTACTTTCATTTGCATACTGCATGAAGGGTTTGCATCCATTCATTTTTTGGTTTATTAGCAAGCATTTTGGAGAAGGCAAAGGCAACCCACTCCAGTACTCTTGCCTGGAAAACCCCATGGGCAGAGGAGCCTGGTAGGCTGCAATCCATGGGGTCACAAAGAGTCGGACACGACTGAACAACTTCACTTTCACTTTTCACTCTCATGCATTGGAGAAGGAAATGGCAACCCNATTACTTTACTAGTGTGTGAGATGAGTACAATTGTGCAGTAGTTTGAGCAGTCTTTGGCATTACCTTTCTTTGGGATTGGAATGAAAATTGACCTTTTCCAGTCCTGTGGCCACTGCTGAGTTTTCCAAATTTGCTGGCATATTGAGTGCAGCACTTCACAGCATCATTTTAGGATTTGAAATAGCTGAGGTGGAATTCATCACCTCCCCTAGCTTTGTTCATAGTGATACTTCCTAAGGCCCACCTGACTTCAAGCTCCATACCCTTTCCCATATGCGTTGCCCTGTGCATCTCTTCCATTTGGCTGTTCCTAAGTCATATCTTTTTGTAATAAGCTAGTAATCTAGTGACTAAAATGTTACTCTGAGTTCTGTGAGCCACTGTAGCAAACTGATTAAACCAAAGGTAGCTGATCGTTGGAAGCTTTATCTATAGCCTGTTGGTCAGAAGTACAGATGACAACCTGAGCTTGCTATTGTCATCTGAATGGGAAGGTAATGATGGTGGGGGCAGTCTTTGTGGATTGAATTCCAGTCTCTGGAATCTGATACTATCTCTGGGTATAGATACTATCAGAATCAAGGTGAACTGTAGGACACCCAGCTGTTGTTGAAGATTTGTTTTTCTTGGATTTCTGGGAAGCCTGCCCCCACTATGTTAGAACTGAGTACAGAATCTTCAGAAGCAGAGAAACCACTTATGTCATTCTGCTGGCAGTGAGAGGTTCTGGTGGCTCTCACAGAAGCCACCAGAAAACTTGGGGGAGCCACCAGGAAACCCATTACCCCTAAGCATTCAACTCTGAAAAACTGCTAAAGTCTTAAGAGTTTTCATATTTTTAGCCTAGTCTTTTTATTTATTTACCTATTTTTGGTCATGTCATAGAGCAAATGATAATCTTAGTTCCCCAACCAGGAACTGAACCCAAGCTCCTTACGATGGAAGTGTAGAGTCCAGGGAAGTTCCAGCCTAGTCTTTTCAGTCCTGAATTCTTGAACTTAATTCCTAATCCCATCTACTTTTTAATACTTCAAGTTTTCATCTCATGAGCCTTTCATCTCAGCATCTTCTTCTCTTCTGTTTTTAACCTTTTATCTCATTCAAGCCTTAAACTTTAAATGTTACCCATTTTATCTCATGTACCTTATCTTACAAAGATTTAAATTGATTTTAACTAATACTCTATTTCTTTTCCTTTACTTTTTTCCTTCTCATCTTGCTGGAAATGTCTTAGTTTTTATTCTCCTTGTAACTTTTTCATTTCCTTTTATTTTAAAATAGTTACTTCATCCCTTTCTTTCTTATTTTCCTCTTCTTCCTCCTCTTTTTTACCTTTCTCTTCTTCTTTTTGACTTTATTTTTGGGTTTGTGTTTTTAATGTCAAGGAAGACAAATGCTGATAGAAAAGGAAACGTGGTGAGAGGCTGCCCCAGACTCTTCACTATGAGGCTGAAGTTGAGGAAGGGTTACAATGAAACCAAGGCTTGAAGAGAATTTAGAAAGAATGGAGTCACTGTGATGAGGGAAGGGAGTATGTGCTCTCCAGGGAAATGAAGGAGGTTTGCTGCACTCCATTCAGATCCCAATAAGCATTGTTATTCCAAAATACATGATGTTATAAAGTTACCCAGTTGTGCAAATTTCCTCTGGTGATTTTTCAGATGCCAGGAGAAGGTGGATGTTATGTTGATCCAGGGTTGGAATTGCATTAATTCCATTCTGGAAAAAGTCATATGCATAAGTACTTACTTCATGTGCAAGAGAGTTGTTTTATGAAGTCTGAACTCAACAACAAGGGCGTAAAAGTAAGAGGCAGATACTGGATGATGACAAATTATGTGTATGGGTCAAAAGACTGGAGGTCTAAGAACAAATGATAAGAAGGGAATGTTGAATGAAGAACTGGAAAGAACAGAGGATAAACTAGAGAGTGAGATGACTGATATCTGTGGAGAAGTTCCTGGAGATGGCCACAACCCAGGTGTGACCATGGGAGGAAGCAGCTGCAGTTGGATTGAAGAGAAAAAGATGCTATTGTCACAGGACCAGAAGGACATTGGATGGGCTACTGCCTTATCAGCCATCTGTTAGGTGACCATATATATTAACCTAGGTAGAACATCCTACCACAATTTACTGCAGCAGATGTGGCATTGAATAACACTGGGAGAGGCACTTTGGGGGAGAATGTTCATATCTCTTACCCAAAAGGCATAGTGTGATATATATAATTTGCCCTTCTGCTCTCTACCATCATTCAAAAGAAGGATCTGAATGAGTAAACAAAAGATTGTCTCCCACCTCCATTTTAAAAAGGGAGTTTCATTTCCTGGTGTAGGAAATTTAGAAGATAAAGACAACAAAAAAAGAAACAGAGAAAATGGGAAAAAATATGTATACTCAAAAGGAGTATCACTCCAAATATCACCCTAAGAAGAAAACCACTATTTATACTTTGGGGTGTGTGTGAGTACATGTGTGAGTTGTTGCTGTTGTTGTTTTTCTTTTCTTTTAAGAAAATGAAATTATACTGTACATACTGTAAGGTAATATACTTATCTCATTTACTTAATTACAAATATATTTCCATGTCAAGAAAAATCATCTGACAAGATTTATTTGTAAAATATTTTTCTTCAATATGATCTTTTTTTCTTTTTGGCTGTGTTAGGTCTTCATGGCTACATGGGTTTTCTCTAGTTGCAGGGAACTACTCTCTAGTTACGATGCTCAGACTTATTGCTGTGGCTTCTCTTGGTGCAGAGCACGTGCTTGAGGCACACAGGCTCTAGCAGTTGCAGTGAGTGGGCTCAATAGTTGTGGCTCGAGGGCTTAGCTGCTCCGAGGAGCAGGAATTGAACCTGTGTCCTCTGCATTGGGAAGTGAATTCTTAACCACTAGACCACCAGGGATGTCCTTCAATATGATTTTTAATGCCCATCCTGGTGACTCAGACGGTAAAGCGTCTGCCTACAAACGTGGGAGACCCAGGCTCACGCCCTGGGTCAGGAAGATCTCCTGGAGAAGGAAATGGCAATCCACTCCAGTATTCTTGCCTGGAATATCCCATGGAACCTGGTAGGCTACAGTCCATGGGGTCGCAAAGGATCAGACACGACTGAGCAGCTTCCCTTTCTTTCACTTCATCTTATGAGTGAGCTCCAATTTATTTAATCTTCTAGTCCATCATTTTTTGAAATTAGAAACAATATCGAGACAAACATCTTTGTAGTGACATCTTTAGGCACACCCATGATTATTTCCTTCAGTGAATTTCTTAGAAAAAGCCTTCCTCGAGGCTACTAGTAATATAAAAAGTACCAGTTTCTACATATTCTCACAGGCATGAGGCATTATTGTTCTTTTGAGTTCTTTATGACCTTTACCATTATTATAGCTGGAAAGTGGCTTTGATTTGTGCATTTTCTGGTTTCCCGGTGATGTTGAACATCTTCTCAGACTATGCATTTCTGGCCCCCCTTCATTCTTTCCTTCACAAACTGCTTTTCCCAGCCTGAAACTTGGAGTATTGCTCTGAACATACATGAAAGTACACCATAAAAAAAAAGTCCCATAACACATGTGTTTGTACTCATGCTAAGAATGTTGTGAAGGGTTTGGGTCATTATTAAATAATGTCTTTTTTAGGACCCATTTTAGTACCAGGAATAGCTATGCTTCCTCTTGAATATACAATTTATTTTTATCTTATTGATACTGGAGAATGTGCATTCGATTTGGTTGTCTTTTTTTTTTTTTCTTTTTTGCATTGGAAGCTGGAAAGTTCTGAGATATTTTCTTCCATGCAATGCCTATTTGTCTACCAATTTCACTCTTGGTTCCATCTTATCTTTCCAACTTTCCTTTTCCCGTTCTCACATTTTCTTCAACTATTACACAACAGACTGCATCTTGCTTAGCAGGTATTTATGCCATGCAGGGTATAGATAAATAAAAAATATTGCAACCTATGGGTTGATTGTGGCTCACCCCAGTTGGTGCCAACCAGTGCCTTAGCAGTCACTGATACTAAGCTAGTGGGCTACTTCCCAGGATTTTTCACATCAAGGTGGACATTGAAAATAACACTCTTGGCATGATTCACTGCAGTGAATGGAGGAGATGCTCAGAGGCCCAAGACGTGCTGAGGATTCTATCCCCACTCTGTCCCATTCCTCAGGGTGTGAGAAGATCATTGTCTCAGGATACTTGCAATCCATTGGCACACAGGTTGAGAGTCACTGGGCTAGAGGGGAAAAAACACCTTACAAAAGTAAAGCTAAGAAAAGTAAGATAAACGTCTTCTCAAGCTGTTAACTACTTCAAAACTAATGCTTTCATTTCCCTTCTAAGAAATGTCTTTTTTTAAGATATTCTACAAATAAAACGAGCAATTTCCCGGTACAGAAGCAACATGCTTAACTACTACTCTGACATCCTTCCTGGAATTTGTGCTTGTCTGTGCCCTTCTTCCTTCTTTTTTTTCCCCCCATGCTTCTTTAACAGCACTCAGTCCCTTTCTCAGAGCCCCAAGGTGGTATTCCTTATTCATGGAGATCATGGATTCTTTGCTTCTTCATCCCATAGGTAGCTCTTGAATATTTCTTTCTCTTTGCGGCAAGCTTCACAAACTCTTGCCTCCCTTGATTTATGCTCAATAGCATCCACTACCTTCTCCATCTCTTGGGTCTCTTCCTTCTGCTCCCCCACCAAGATTAGCATCAGAATAGGATTCAGATATGCAAACTGAAAATCCCATGGATGCAAAAGCTGGAGGGCTACAGTTCATGGGGTCGCAAAGAATCGGACATGACTGGGCAGCTAACTTTCACCCAAACTGAAGATTTTTTTTTTTTTTTCCCTCAGAGAGACAAAGATGAAGGTGTGTGTCATTTTTCTAGGCCCACAGCTAAGCTGCCTTTCAGAGCACATGTGTATCTAGCTGGGGCACAGGACTGACCTCAGCCATGGAACATGAGCAGAATTGACCCAGCAAGTCAGGAGCGTGTCTTCTTTTCTTTCTCTCTTCTCTCACTTACAGTTGGATCACATCAGAGGACCTCAAAGTTCCATTCTGAAGATGGCAAAGCCACAGAGGGAGAGGAGTACAGATCCCTGAATGACTGCATGGAGCAGAGCCCCCAATAACTGCTTTAGACTGGGGGGTAGTCTATATAATTTAAGATCACTAAGATTTAGGGAGTTGCTTTGTTTTGTTTTTAGCAGTTAGCATATGTTAATTAATGCATCCATTTTTCTTGATATTTATAAAGAAAAAAATAACCTTTCTTAAGTTTGTCAAAACATTATTAATCACTGGGGGATTATATATATTTTTTAGGGAAGGAAAGGTTTTGGAATTATAAAATTCTTAGAACAATGCTTCCCAGAGTATTTTGTAGAACAATAGTTTTACAGGAAGCATATAGTAATGTACCTGAAAAGTAAAGTATGTGAAAAAGAGAGTCCTATGACTTAATAAAATTATGAAGTGCATTATGAAAAGCTGGCCTCCTTGTTGCAGAACTTCTCAGAGCCTTTAATACAAAGCTGTATATATGATTCTCCACAAGGGGGCTCTGTTGAACAGGTTTGTCTCATCCTCAGAGACTGAAGATCAAATCAGAACTAAATAAGAGCTTGCTTCTTTCAGATGTGAGATTTGTACTTCTGGGTTCATTTTGATGCAGAAATTCTATTCCACTGGAACTCTGCTGTAGTCTAGCATTCCTTCCCAAACAGACATTCTAATGACCTTTTCCTCTTCAAGAAGAGGAGCCAATCCAGGGTTAACCATTCCATCATCTACCTCATTCAGTTCAGTTCAGTCACTCAGTCGTGTCTGACTCTTTGCAACCTCGTGGACTGCAGCACGCCAGGCCTCCCTGTCCATCACCAACTCCCAGAGTTCACTCAAACTCATGTCCATTGAGTTGGTGATGCCATCCAACCATCTCATCCTCTGTCATCCCCTTCTCCTGTATCCTCAATCTTTCCCAGCATCAAGGTCTTTTCAAATGAGTCAGCTCTTTGCATCAGGAGGCCAAAGTATTGGAGTTTCAGTTTCAGCATCAGTCCTTCCAATGAATATTGAGGAATGATTTCCTCAGTTTACCTCATTACGATGCATCAATCCCACCAGAGTTTTCGGCAGTGCCGCCTCCCCTGGCCCAGCCCCTTCCCAAAGTAACAGGCGCTTCCTGCTTCTGAGTTCCTGCTACTTGAAAAAATGATGGCCTCTTTCCTTGAAGAGAGAGAAAAGTCAGTGTGTGATTGTTCAACAGCTACTGCAGTTGAATAGTTGTTCCAGTACAACTACAAAGAAGGATGCTGAGGGGCGTACTGTGTGTGCCATGAAGAGAAAGAGTGAGAAAGGACAATGGGATGGAGAAAACTAAACCAGCAAGGAAAACGTTTGGAGTGTGTTTAATGATAGCCCAAGGAAGGCAAGATAGATTGTTGTCCAGATTCCATGTGAGCACGTTGACAGCCAATTGCCTACAAGCCTCTTGGCAAATGGAGCTCAGATTTGCCTAGATTTCTGAAGGAGAGACTGTCTGCACTTGCTTTGAATCCCATCCAACTGAATGCTGTAATGCTATAGTCTTCAAGCCTCAACCCCAACTCCAAACTATCATCTGCCTCTGCCTAGAGTCGTTAGATTCCAACCACAGAGCACAGATTTCAGCAAACAGGCCTGCTTGTGGGACACTTTCAGGACGCCATTAAAGATGCATTCTAGGTTTTAGTCATATTTGGGAGACCACTAACACCAACACCAGGAGAGCTCCAGACCAAAAGGATCCAATGTCAATCTCAGAAAGGAAGAAAAATAAGGCCTGGCCACAAGCCTGTAATGACCCTCACATCTGTGGCACGCTGATGGAGTGAAAAACACCAGCGGACAGGGCAGAAGGCATCCAGCACCCAGGACCCTGGGCTGCTCCTTTCCAAGTACTCAAGTCCTTGTCTCTCTTCCTAGCTCAGATCTCTTGGCTCTGTCAACCAGACTTTTTACCTGTCCAGAGCCCAGACACAGCATCAGAGTTCAATGTCNCAGAAGGCATCCAGCACCCAGGACCCTGGGCTGCTCCTTTCCAAGTACTCAAGTCCTTGTCTCTCTTCCTAGCTCAGATCTCTTGGCTCTGTCAACCAGACTTTTTACCTATCCAGAGCCCAGACACAGCATCAGAGTTCAATGTCCAGGCTGAAACTACCTCTTGCCTCTCCTGGAGGCCAAAGCCCTGGCATTACTCTCATTAGAGTCAAACCAGCTCTTGGTTTCAGCGCCAAGGCATAAGCCCCGCAAACTGAGCTGGAGCTGCTCCCAGGGTTCTCCATACAAATGTGGGAGCCATGCCTTCTTTACTTGAGTTTCCCACAGCACCAGACATACTGGAGCTCAGTAAATACTGTCAAATGGAAGAAATATACACAGTAATGCACTTATCTACCCGAGTTGCTGACAGTTTCTCCTGTTAGACTTTTGTTTCCCTATGGTATCTCTTACATGAGATAATTGTTTGCCAGCATCCCGATCTCAGGGTGTTTTTAAAAGAGTAATTGCCAAGTCCCTCATTAGAGTCAGAGGGAAGAGCCCATGAATCTGCATTCTGAAAACTTTGCCTGAGAAATGCTTCTGCATATAGTCTGAAGAATGTTGCTCCAGGGTGTGTGTGTGGGGGTGGGGGGTCGTCGTCTATTTCCAACAGTATCCCCTCCCATCAAGAAGACCTGCCTCCACAGACTCACTTCTTATTCCCCATCAGCCCTCTCCTCCCCACTTCTACCAGGCCATCGGGGCTTCTTGCCCATTCTTCCCCATAATCTTCCCTCCACTGCCTAAACCAGGACAGGCCTCCACCACAAAGACTCTAAGCACATGTACTGTTCCTCTGTCTGTGCTTCACCACCAGCTCTGTTAAACCCACTGCCTGCATATGTCCCCCTTCTCCACATCCCACTTACTCTTTAACCCCCCACCATCAGCCTTCTGCCTACACCACTCAACTGAATCAACTCTGCAGCATTTGTCATGAAAATGATGATATATTACACCCAAAGGGTACTTTGCAGCTAATAAAATACTTTCACACATACTTTGTCATTTGGATTTCATGACCCTGAGAAAAAACCATGTAATATCTCAGAGATTCCCAAACCGCAGTCTCGATTAACATATCACCTTCCCAATTTTTGCCATATCTATTTTTCCCTGTGTTTTTATGTGCATACTCTTTTTCTGAAAATAACTCACATAGTTTAACTTACATTCATTTGAAAGAAAAATGTATGTAATTTTCATAAGTGGAGAATCTATATCATTTGTCTTACATAACAGAACTGGTATAAAGAAATCTAGTGAAGAAAAAATAATGTTTTTACGTTTAAAGTGAGAGGATGATATCGCTGATATGTAGAATCTAAAAAACAGGTACAAATGAACTTATTTACAAAACAGAAGTAGAGTCACAAATGTAGAAAACAAACTTATGGTTACCGGGGGATAAGGAGCGGGGAAGGAGAAATTGGGAGGCTGGGATTAACATATATGCACTACTATGTATGAAATAGATAACTGACAAGAACCTACTCTATAGCACAAGAAACCCTACTCAATACTTTGTAACGGCCTGTATGGGAAAAGACTCCTTAAAATAAGAGTGGATATATGTATAATTGATTCATTTTCCTATATGGCTGACACTAACACAACATTGTAAATCAACTACACTCCAATAAAAAGAATTTTTTAATTAAAAAAACTAAGGTGAGAAAGACTCTTGGCCTCTGGGCCTTTTAGTTGAGGGGAGACTCTGAGCCCCTGGAGAAAATCAGTTCTCTGGTTTTTCCACTGTTCTTCTGAGAGAGTGGGAAGGCTCAGCCCTACTGAGCTTCCTCTCCACCTTTCCGGGTTCACAGAGGCCTGGCTTATTCACAAGCAGTCAATATCAACAGCTTCCACTCCCCATGTGCCAGACCTTTCCCAAGACCTAAGCCCAGACAGTGGTCCCTAAACCAGCGTCCAGCTCATGGGGCAGAGGTACCACAGCTGTTCTCCCATAAGGATCTCAGCGGAGCCCAGAGTCTCATTCAGCCAATTGCCCACATATTTCTGCCATAGGACATAGAAGAGGCAAAGAACTGGTGTGGGGCCCTCCCTCAGGGGGCCGTGTTTCCAGCGTTCCCTCTGTTATTCTAGCTAGAATCTGTTGCCTGCTAAGGCTTAGTTAGAGGCCAAAGTCCATTTACACTTCATTTAAAAATGGAACCATCACATCCGTTAGGATGGTTATTTATCAAAAAAGAGGAAGAAAAAAGAAAAGAGCAAGTGTTGGGGTGGAGGTAGGGATACTGAAACTGCTGCTGAGAACTGGGATACCCACTGTGGAAAGTGGTATGTTGGTTCCACAAAAAATTAAATACAGAATTACCATTTGATCCAGGAATGTCATTACTGGGTATACATACAAAAGAATTGAAAGTAGGGTCTCGAAGAGATATTGGTAGGCCATGTTCATAGCAACATTACTTACAACAAACCAAAAGTCCATCAACGATGACTGGAGAATTATTTAGCTTTAATAAGGAATGCAAGTCAGACACAGGCTACAACGTTATGAATAGTAAAATAAGCTACTCACAAAAAGAAAAATATTGCATGATTCCACTTGTTTCAGATACCTAGAGGAGACAAATTCATAAAGACAGAATGTACAGGGTGGTTACCAGGGCCAAGGGGGAGGGACAAGCAGGGAGTCACTATTTAATGAATATAGAGTTTCAGCAAAGATGATGGAAAAGTTCTGGAGATGGGTGATGGCCTTGGTTGCATAAAAATGTGAATATATTTAAAGTCACTTGCACTTTAAAAAATGGTTAAAATGTGAATTTTATGTTCTACATATTTTAACCACAATTTCTAAAAATGAAACCAGCAATTACTTATTTGAAATGTGTTAAAGAGTTTCCCAGGTAGCACAGTAGTAAAAAAAAAAAAAAAAAAAAAAATCCTCCTGTTAGTGCAGGAGATGCAAGAGATAAGGGCTCAATCCCTGGGTCAGAAAGATCCTCTAGAGTAGGAAATAGCAACCCACCGACCATAGATTGCTACTCCACCATCGGTTTCCCTGGTAGCTCAGCTGACAAAGAATATGGCTGCAATGTAAGAGACCCTGGTTCAATTCCTGGGTCAGGAAGATCCCCTGGAGAAGGGATAGGCTACCCACTCCAGTATGGGCTATTCTGGTGGCCCAGCTGATAAAGAATCTGCCTGCAATGTGGGAGACCTGGGTTTGATCCCTGGGTTTGGAAGATCCCCTGGAGAAAGGAACAGCTACCAACTCCAGTTTTCTGGCCTGGAGAATGCCATGGACTGTATAGTCCATGAGGTTGCAAAGAGTCAGACACAACTGAGTGATTTTCACGTTCTTTCTTTCCACCATTCTTGCCTGGGAAACCCCATGGACAGAGGAGCCTGGTGAGCTACAGTCAATCCATGGGGTCGCAAAGAGTTGGACATGACTGAGAAAACACACACACACACACACACACACACACACAGTCCTTCAAGCACCAAACTGAGACTTTCACTTGACCAGGTTAGGACTGAAATTGAACTGGAAAAGAAAAATGGATAGGAGGAGAACAAAAAGAGTTAGTGTCTTGGATACCAAAGAAGAGGAAAAGGGAGTGGGCTGCAAAGAAGTTTGGGTTAATGAGACTGACACTAAATCAGAATCAGAATAGCCCATATGAAGCCATTTACTGTGTGATTTCACACAGATAACTTTCTCACCATGTGATTCAATATCATCAAAGATGACATTCTAGCATCTCCAAATCTACCAGTAATATGTTTACCAAGAACTGAGAAAACACTCTAACATCTTACATGCCCATTACCCGGATGAGGACACTGAGTCTCAGACTCAATGGAGATAACTAGTGAATCTTCCAAAATCGCAGTTGTTGGTATTGTTTAGTTGCTAAGTCATGTCCGACTCTTGGTGACCCCATGGACTGCAGCACCAGTCTTCCCTGTCCTTCACTGTCTCCTGGAGTTTGCTCAGCTCATGTCCATGGAGTTGGTGATGCCACTCATGCCACTGAGTCAGTGAAATCACACAGTAAATGGCTTCATATGGGCTATTCTGATTCTGATTTAGTGTCAATCTCATTAACCCAAACCTTTGCAGCCCACTCCCTTTTCCTCTTCTTTGGTATCTAAGACACTAACTCTTTTTGTTCTCCTCCTACCCATTTTTCTTTTACATATTTTGTGATTAAGAAATACAGAGACTTTATTTTTCAGAGCAGTTCTGGGTTTATAGAAAAATTAAGCAGGAAGTACAGAAAATTCCCCTATACCTCCCTTCCTCCTCAGTTTCCCCTGAGATTAAGATTTTGAATTAGTGTGGTATGTTTGATATCATCTATGAGCTAATTTTGATATAATGCTATGAACTAAAGTCCATAGTTTACATTGGGTTCACTCTTTGTCTCCTACATTCTGTTGGTTTTGAAAACTGCATCTACTATTATGGAATCAAACAATAATTTTACCGTCCTAAATGCCCCTGTTTTTCTCTTTTCTTGACCCAAGTTGGGAGATTCCCTGCAGTTCCAATCCTGATGTGTTTCTCTTCTTGCTCTAGTCTCCCCTTTAGGGAGTAATCCCCATCCTCACATTTTCAGGGGCCACTTCAAGCATTCTGACAACTCTCAAAGTTAAATGCCCACTGGCCCGTTGCACACCTCCACTTGGATGCTGAAAGCCAGTCTGCTGTGTGCTCTGCACACCAGCCCCTGACCACCCATTTCTCTTAATGACACACCATCCTCCTAGTCACCTCATCAGCCTGGAATCAACTTTGACTCTTCCCTCATTATCCTTTGAGGAAGAGGCACTTAAAGGAGAGAGGAGGGCACCCAGTGACAGGTTGGAGTCATGTTCACGATGAGCTTAGACTCTCTGGCTGCAGGAATCTGTCTTCGAGTCCTCTGACCCATGCAAGGTGAATGGCAAAAATAATGACCTGGTGAGCCAGCAGCCATTTCCACAGAAGTGCTTCTTTGTAGTCAACTTAGCAAAGACCTCTCCCTCTTTTTTCACATCTTCCCCTCTCCACCCCAGCTGCCTTTGATGTCTCTCTGCTCTGACCCAGATCTTGGCTCTGATGAGAAAGAAAGTCAGGATGAGACCAGACTTACTGATCACCAGTAGAATGATTGAACTTATTCTCTGAGGTCAAAAGCTCAAAGAATTCATTAAAGGTTTCTTTTAAATATAAGCCCAGTGGTTTAATAAAAATGTACCACACAAAGTTAGGTTTAATCTGATGTTTTCCTTCATTAAGTTCAGTGAAAAGTTGAGGAGAAGCCCATGTCAGTACGTATTGAAAACTCCGTGTGATGTTTATAGTAATAGAAGTCCTAGAAATTTAGAAGAAGACAAAGGAATGTGTTAGGATTGTGCCCAGGTGCACGAAACAAGAAAGTGACAACAGGGATGTTAACCAACTTGGGTCATTTTTCATAAGGAGTAAGAAGTGAAGGGTTAAGCAGTCTAGTCAGGAGTAGAAGCTCCATGAAGCTGCCAGGGTCTAACCTCCTTACATCATTCCCCTCTGCCATTCCTCATATGTGATGTTCATCATGACGCTTGCACATCCAGACATCAAATGGGAGTTTCAGGTAGGGAAAAACAGGTAAAGGTAAAAGCATGTGCCAAGTGAGAATCTCCCTTAACCAGGAAAATAAGAGCTTTCTCTTACATCTTATTGGCTAGAATGGTATCACAGGGCCACCATAGGCCCCCTGAGCTTGGGAATTCAAGTTTATGAGGTGGGCACACTGCTGCACTGTACAAAATTTGACATCAACAAGCAAAGAAGATTTGGGGAAAGCCAGTCACCTTGTCTGTTGGGGGACGTCAGCTCAATGAGGAGGTCCAGGTGTTGAGGAACTGAGGCATCCTGCTGACAAGCAGCGCTAATGTGTCCGCCATGTGAGTGAGCCATTTAAGAGGCAGATCCTCCAGCCCCAGTTCAACCTTCAGATAACTACAGCCCAGCTGTAAACTGACTGCCTCCTCACAAGAGACCTGAAGCCAGAATCACCCAGCTCAGCCATTCCTAATCCTTAACCCTCATAAATGGCATGAAATCATAAATGATCATTATTGCTTTACATGAGTTTTGGGATAATTTGTTATGCCCTGAAATGTATAACTAATATGGTAAATAAGTAAGAAGAGATGCAGGGAGTATGGATTAGGCAACTAGCTATGCCTCTCACAAAGAGGAAATAATTAACTTTGTTTCAAATTTGGAGGGCAGATAATCTTTAGGGAGGAAGTAATACCTTGTAAATTGTATAGAAATAAATAGTTTACCAGGCAGAGAAGGAAGGCAGAGGAGAACCCCTTTCAGGTAGAGAGGATACATGTACTGCTCCCTGCTCCAACTCCCTCCTGTTTAAGTGTGGAAATGGGAGCTGGAGGGAATACAACCACTTCCACCTTTCTTCCATCTGTTGCTGCAATGGAGGTAGAGGAGGGGGTCAGGGGCAATGACCATGAAAAAAGAAGGAGGTACACGCAAGAGCTGGATCATAAGCAGTCTTGAAATTCCTCTTAGAAATCTTGGATTTTTTTTCTCATTGGCAATGGGGAGCCATTGAAGGTTTTTAGGAGGGAAATATTCATGATTAGATTGTATCTGAAAAAGATAGCCCTGGCAATGATGGGGAGCACAAGCTAGACATGGCCTCCTAGAACATCTAAAGAAGGTTAAGGTTGACAGTTAGATGCACAATATTTGGCAACCATATGGCTTTTGGTACTTCAAATTTTGCAGATTGTTGACTATTTCCATGAGGTTTAAAAACAACAGAAAATTTCTTATATCCAAAATACAAGTGGTAGACAATGCATGGACTCTTGAGTTTAGGCCTGGGCCTGAATTATATTCTGCTACTTAGTGGGATGTACTTAATACTCTTCTGTTGTTAATCCCATTATACCTGTAAAACTGATGAGTGAGATACATTTGTCTGAGTCATTCTCGTAGGTGGGAAAACTGAAACGAAGATGATTTATGACTTATGGCAGAGTTAGGGTTTGGATCTGGGCATCTGGATTGTCAGTCCAATGCTATCCCACTCTGCAACAGACAACTGAGCAATGACATGCCGCTTCTTTTGGGGGGAAAAATCAGTGAGAGACCAAACAAATAATCAGAATAAAAGCAAAGATTATTCCTACGAAAGTGGCCTTCGGTCTTCTCTCCTCTGCTTCCAATTTACAAATCTCCATTCCATCTTATTTTTATTCCTTGCTCATATTCATCATGTGCCATAAGGGAGCTGATAGAAGATGACCATATGTTTCTATGAATGATTTCATTTCCCCTCATAACTATTGAGTGAGTAAGAAGAAAATAGCGCTTGGTTTTGTCACATATGTTACAGGTACAGTATTTTAATTCAGAAGAAAGTGAGGATGAACCAATTTGTGCTGGTTTGGGGGTATCTAAAGATGAGTAAGCCTTAATAAAAGCCTAGTACTTACTGGGGAAATTAAACTTTGAACAAATAATATCAAGTCCAGAGGGCAAGCCCTGCACTAGAGGAATAAACAACTTGCCCTGAGCACAACAAGGACACTTTCAGTCTGTTTCAGAGTTACAGTAAGAAGAGTGAATGGATTGCAGATTTATGAGGGCACTCAGGTTTTGAAGGATGAGTAGAAGCTCACCAGAAACATGGGATCTGAGCCAAGAAGAGCTAGCATGAGTAATGCTAAGAAGCACAGATGCATAAATTGCTTGGGAAATTTAAAGTATCTTGGTGCTGCAAGAGGGGAGGGCACAGAGGCAGGGAGTGGCAAGAGATGAGGCTGGGGAAAAAAAATAAAAGAAAGAGAGACCTTGATATCTCACTGGGAAGTTTAGGCTTGATTTTGAAGGCAACAGGGAGAACATGGGGTGTCTATAAACATTACGATCAGCTGTAGATTCTCTTTTTCCCTTTAGCTATAAACTTTTGGAAGAGGCGCCTACCGTGGGCTCCTCTCTTGGCCCCTTGGCTTGTCTTCCAGTGCCACGGCTGGCTCACGTGGGGAGTATAAGGTATCCGTTTTATTGGGGACTGAGTCTGTCCCTTCTGCCCACTGGAGTCACAAACGAGAATTACTATGAGCAATTACAGGCTCGAGAGACACTTCATCTGAGCCAAATGCATTTGGTCACAAGGGTGATTTATCAGGATAGTAAACCCTCTGCCAAGATAAGGGAGAAGTCTCTTGATTTACACTCACCAGCAGAACAGGAACGTCACTGCAACTTACACCCCAGCCATCCCTGCTCCCTGACCACTTTATTGCCTCCCCACCATCACACAGGACTACTGGGAAGCGGAACTTCACCCTTCAGACCACAGTACCAGGAACACAGCACCAACCGTCAGAAAGGCTTTGGGGTCCATGGAAGTTGTCCCGAGTTCCCACCCTATCCAGTCCCCCTATCCCCACCCCAGCTCCAGTAATATGATTTCCAGCTCTCACAGTGGCCTCATCGAGGGGCCAACCCGGACACTCCATAGACACTGGGCGCCACTGGGACTGAGACATTATTTATCACCTGCAGCTTACAGGGTAGCCGGGGCCAGAGGGAGACTCAGACAACTCCACGCCTCCCATGGTTCACAGAACACTGTGCCCAAATATTATTCTGCACCAGGCATTTACTGCCCTTCTCAGCAGCCCCCTGGATTCCAGCTTTGGGGCATTGACACGCGCTGTGGGAAGAAGCCTTTGCCATCCCTGTTACCCTATCTAGTTCTCTCAAGTGACATTGTACCCAGCGTAGAGCTGCACCAATCCAACTGGCAACAGTCACCTTGCTACCTCGCAGACACATAAGGATCTTGGGGCCAGGACCTCAGGCTGTTTTGTAACATAAGCGCTTTCCACCCAGGATACATAAGTCAAGGAGGGTCTGATTGTGGACTCCAAATAGCGCCTATCGCAGTGTTATTGTAGCCTCCCATTCTTCCTCCCGATTGCTCCACTCAGCATAATCTACTGCATTCAGCGATAAACCTGCTGGCACTCAATTTATAGGCAAACAATTCCCGTCTCTTTTCAGCCACTTATCTTTTCCAGCAGTCAAAGAAAAACTATATATAGTGTCTCTCTGGCGTCTAATCTTCTTCTTCTTCTTTTTTTTTTTTTTTGACACAAGGGAGACATCAAGGTTTTATGTTGGGTAAAAGAGCAGACTCTAGCTTCTCCCTGGAACACAACAAATGGCTGTGTAGCAGGGCCAGGCGGGCTGGTGAGGCATGACTGGGTGTGGAAAGGAAAGGCGAGAGAAGATGATCCACCCTGGAAACACGGCCCTGGTGTGGCCTGTCAGTGACGAGCCTCCACGCACNGACTCTAGCTTCTCCCTGGAACACAACAAATGGCTGTGTAGCAGGGCCAGGCGGGCTGGTGAGGCATGACTGGGTGTGGAAAGGAAAGGCGAGAGAAGATGATCCACCCTGGAAACACGGCCCTGGTGTGGCCTGTCAGTGACGAGCCTCCACGCACAGAGTTCAGATGCGGTAAAAGCACAATCAGTGTTAGAAAATATAATAGCAGTGATGCCAGTTACCAAGACAAGGCTTTCACAAAAACACTCACCTCCACACAGGGTGTGGGGTCATGGAAATGCCATGGAAAGTCTAGGCAGAGTTTTATTTATCAAGGACTTTCTAAACATCTGACCCTATCCCCGTAACAACTCTATAACGGTGGTAGAAATGAGAATTAGTCTTATTTTTAGATGAGAAAATAGATATAGTAAATTTACTTGCTAAAAGTCCTAGCACAGTAAGCAGTAAAGAGAGGGATAAAATGCAGAGGTTTCTGATGTGTAACCCACTGTTTTCCTCATTCATTCCACTGGAGATTTAACCCCCCTCAGGCTAACTCAGTTACAAACACATTCAGTTACACACACACACAAACATACACACACACCGCTACTCAAGCAGGAGGAAACCTGCAAATGTGGTCAAAACCTTTCTCTATGGCAACATTTATAACATTCTTGATTACTGCTAAGAAAATATTCTTAGCACTTCAGAAGGAAAGAGAAAACTAATCAGAATTCACCAAAAAGAAACTTTCATTTAATTGACTATTTTTGCCCTCTGCTTTTGGAGAAAAACAAAATTCTCTGAAAGCAAGCAGATAAATGGGGATTTACAAAGGCTCTGCTCCAGATCCCTCGCTTGATTCCCAAACCAGTATCTCTAGTCCTCAATCCCAGAAGTACAAAATGAATATCCCATTTGCCACCTTTCACCTACTGACACAAAAGAGAGATGTGTTTCAGGCAAAATAGCACCAAGAATTACAACTGAAAGGGATTTGGCTTATAACAAATAAGAACCAAGTCTCCAATTTCCCAAATGTTCCTGGTAATCAAGGTTTTTGGTTTGTTTGTTTGTTTTCCTACAGAACTTTAAGAGGCTTTTAAAACACTTCTCAGTCAAAAATGCAAACTCATTCACTACAAAAAAAAAAAAAAAAAAAAAAA
>SJYV01052979.1:606270-653021 GCA_006410875.1 Neotragus pygmaeus | reverse complement strand
CCCTGCCAGGATTATCTGCTTGTCGTGCCTGCCTCCTCTTTGCTGCTCTAATCTTTCTTCCTTGCAAGTCCTAGCCTTCCCATAAAGACCATTGTCTTCCTAACAGGAAGAGCTGCATTCCAGAGTTGTGGCACACAAGGGAGCCAGTTTGGCGCTCTTGGGAAGTGTCAAACCCAGAGAGAAGGATCTGGATCACCTCCCCCCAGATGGAGCACACCCAGAAAGCTGCGTGGGCTGGCCCATCACTCTCCAACTGAAAGCCTGCTCCAAGGTGGTCAATATCTATTCTTGACTATTTAGGGACCAGAGTGCCTTGAACACTGAATACCTGTGTTTCAAAGAGCCTGGCTGACACAGATAGCATCAAAATTTCCTGCTTCACATAGGTGAGGCCATATACTCCAAGAAACAAATGAAAGTGGGTTAGATACTTTCTATAAAAAATACTTTGTACAGTCTGATGTTAACTTGGGAAAGGACTAAAGAGTACAAACTCTTGGCTATCCTTTGTTTCAGTTTAAATATTAAAAAACCCCTATTCTAACAAAGTCCCCCAAGAAAAGCTATCTCAGGTTCTCGTTAATTTTCCTTTTTTGCTTCCAAACATTGAAACTCCAGCCAAGATTTTCTGGTTATGGAACCTCTTCCGATCCCGATATCTCACTGGCTGCAGAAATAATTGGGAACTGGAATGAAATTTTCCATCTTATCTGCCCTCTGTTGTTTTGCAGGAGGGTGTGGCGTTATCAGTTTGTAGTGGGTGTGGGGGAGGTTTAGCCTTGAGACTGGTGGGCCCTCTCTTCCCCAGATTTGCTGTCAGTTGTTTTGAGGGAAGTGGGTAAGCGGATCTTAGAATCCCTGGATGTGACGAGATAACATTGACTATAGGCAATTCTATGTACTGATAAAAATAATATATAGTTTTCAAATAGTCCCATAGTGAGTCACTTCTAAATAGTCAGAAATACATTTCCTGCAATTCTTCTTTGAAATTTGAATTAATAGTTTTATAAAATCACTCCCCTCACGAAGGGAGTCCTGTTGAATGCTCATAGAATTAGCACCATGCTCTTAAACTTGCCACAACCTAAGGCTTTGGGAACCACCAGATATGAATCAAAGTCCAAAGTGTATTCTCTCATAAGAAATGTATTCTACTCCTAGCCTGACTTCCTGAAAGTAGCAAAGAATAGCGTAAGAGCAAGAGTTAGACAAAAATCTCTTGGCAGGTTTCCAGAATGCCAGACCACTGGCAAAAGGCAAACATCCCAAGTCATGGATGGATGGTGCAGCTGAAGTCTAACAAACATCATGAACTAAAGAACCTGGGGGCTCTTGAAGAAACTGCCAAGATAAGTTGTCCTGTTGAGCCACTCAGCTCTGTAAACTCGGACAAGTCTTTTAAACTGTCTAAACCTCAGTTTTCTTACCTGGAAAGTGGAACTAATGACTGCCCTGTGTACCGTGCAAAGTGGTTGTAACAGCCAAATCAGATCACCCCCCAGCAAGCACCTTCTCAGTGTACAGAGAGATCGACGCCCAGTCATCAGCAGACAGTGCCTCCTGTTGCTTCTGGAGCTTCACAGCGCGGCTCTCTTCCGCTGCTGCCCTCCCAGGCCTCCTCCCTACACTGGTTACTCTGCGCAGGCAGAAGTGGGAGGAAAGGAAGCAACAGGTATTTCAGAAGAACCAGAATCTTATCCAGTTTCACATGTGATTCTCTAAATCTCTCTCCTGCATTTTCCTCAGTCCCCCAATTCTCCAATCCTATCTCCTTCCCCAACTCAGTAACACAGTTGGTTAATTCTAGTTAACCTAATAAGCTACCTTCCCATTAGCCCCAAAACGCAGAGGCCATCATTGTGTTCCTAAAGGCTCTCTGCAGGGAGCTTAGTGGTTGTCGTCTTTAGAAGATGGAGAGGAAGGCAGTGCTATTAGTGAAGGAAATCCGAAAAGAATCCTGATGCCTCCTCCAGGGACTGGAGTGGGATGGAGAGCTGTGTTCCCAAGTGCGGAGGTTCTACCTCCCTGAAAGCCCTCTGGGGAGGCAGCAGGGCCTCAGGGAGAAAACAGAGTCATGGCAAAGTTCTCCCAAAAGGTGGTAAAGCCTCCAGCCTCCAAGGCTGAGAAGAGCCTGACAAACGAGCACGAGAGTGGTCACCGTGTGGACAGGAGACCAGGGGCCTCCACCTGAATGCTCTGGGGGGATGTTCACAGAAACCGGGAGGAAGAGGGTGTTCCAGGAAGGCCTGAGTCTGGCTCTCCCCCATCCTGGCAGGATGGCTACAATAGCATACCAAATTTAATTTAAAGTAATAAAAGAAATGTGACATTTCTTGTGCCTGCTCATGTGGCATAGAATTCACATGCCTGTTGTTCTTTCTGGGACATTCTGGCAGGTAACTCTGCTTTCTTTGGATGCTCCAGAGTTTTGGGGAAATGGTTCTAAAGATCAACATTAGCTCTTTCTGAAGTTACCTTCCGCTCCCACCCCTGGTGAGAATTTACCCAGGGAAATACCAACCCGGCAAGTATTTCCTTCACAACTGGCAACTCCAATCCTGAGTGGCCTACGCTCCCTTCACTCACGAATGCTTCTAAACCAATCTTCAGTGGAAAAGAACGTCTTCTCTTTCTTACATCCCCAAGTTACACATAATAAACACATCAAAAAATGAATACAAAACATCATGACCAGCAAGCAGTGTACGCGATTCCCAGGTGAGAATGATTGTTGAACTGCAGTACCAACTGTGCTCACAACCTTGGAAAATACAGGTGTCATTGACTTATTTCACCCCAAGGAAACCGAGGCCGAGAGATGTTAACCAAGTGGCTAAAAGTTTCAAGCTATCAAGTGTCAGAGCTACGGTTAGAACCCAGCTCTGTATTCCATTATTCCTCTGGACTACTTATCCCAGTTATCTAGGGGTTCTTTAGCAATATGCTTCTTTTTCTCAGTAAGTGTGTGTGTGTGTGTGTGTGTGTGTGTGTGTGTAATGAAGGGCTCAGCTGCTGAATGTAGAATAGAGAGCACAGATTTTTAAATAGAACCATTGCCATATTTGTTTAAGTCTGGAAGGAGAAACTCAGTTCCAGTAGGCGTCTGTTGAGCTTGGGTTGAAATGTGCCCATTGCTGATTTAATGTGATAATCAGGGGCGGGGGCCCTGCTGACAGACTATGATGTATTGGCTGTTGTTCTGCACTTTGATGTTCTTTGGAATTTGTCAAAACTTCACTTCAGCACTTTAAAAAGTGCCATGGCGTCATCTGTCCCGCTCTCTGAGTGCAGAAGCAAATGGCAGGGGAGTGGTGGCCACTGGAGTGAAGGTCAGCGCCAGGTCAGAAAGTGACAGAAGACCTTTCCTGCTGCGCCCCCACTTCACACCCAGGGGACTCCTAACTCTGGGGGATAAACGTCTTTGCTGTCTCTGACTGAAGGGGCCCACAGATCCTTCCCATCTCAGCTCAGTCACGGGGCATCTGGAGACAGGAATTGCTTTCCACACCCTAAGTCCTGGGGGATCAAGCTGCAGGCAACCAAGGAGGGCGGGGAACGCAGGAGGCATGGCAGCTGAGCTCCACCTCCAGGTGGCTCCGTCTCCGGGCTGGGGGGCTGGCAGTGCCCGGGGTCACAGCCTCCGCCGTGCCTGCAGGCCGCTGTGGTCATGGCAAAGACCGCGGCCAGCAGCAGGGCGTGCTGGTGCTCAGGCCCCCGTGGCCAGATGAGTCACCCCCCGGCTCGCCAGCTGGACAGTGCTGTCTCTCTCTCTCTCTGGCCTGGGCAGCAGAGAGATTTTGGAACACCGCTGGCAGCCAGCACTGGGGCTCTGCAGAGCCATCTTGAGAGCAGCTGATTGGAAGGGTCACCCTGTCCTAGAGGGCAGGAATGGCCAGGTCTGATTGCACCAGCTCTCCTGTTGGAAAAGGAGAGATTGGTTTGCCTAGAAAATCCCTGTTGGGTTTTTCTGTTGGGGTGCTTCATCAACCTGAAGGGATGGGATCTATCAAATGGAGTCCCAGGGAGTCCTGGTTCTGTGACACTGGGGTCATTGTTTCCATATTCCTGAACAAGATGACATCACCTCTATTGAGAAGCCAGCCTCCGAGAGAATCAAGAAAACGCCATAGAGTTCTTCATTTTATTTTAGTTCTCCAAACCTTAGTTTCCAGATCTGTAACATGAGTTTTATAATAATGTGCTAGCTTGGGGAGTTCTTTGAGAGCTAAATGTGATTATATACATTAAAATATTTAAGCAGAGTGCCTGGTGCAGAGTAGGGGTTCAGTAAATGTTCGTTTGTTTCCTTCTTCCTTGCCCCCTTGGTTTCCTGGATCCATTGTCATATCCTCCCCAATGGCCAGATGAAAAGACCATTTTGTAATCACTAAAGCTTAGGAGAGATGAAGTGACACTGTCAACCGTAACAAAGTCAGGGACTCAGCCTGAGAGCAGGGTTCCGCTCAGTCTGTTGTTGGAAGCCACATTCTAATCCTCCAAGCTGGGGTTGAAAATAGTGCTGAGTGCCTGTGGATGGCATCTAGCTGGCGAGGGTGACAGTTGTTACTTGTGGAGGCAAAGATTTAAAATATGAGGCGTGGACTGCCCAGACATGGGTCTGCGGGGGAGAGGGCCTCCAGCCCAGAGAAGCCGTTAATTTCCCTTCCATTTCAGATGGAAGGGAAAGCGTCCTTGCCAACCTCAGGGACACTGAGAGAGCCACTTCTCACTGCAGACCAACAATCTCTGACAGGTGAGTGGCCTTAAGGGTCACTTGGGATTAACAACTGGGAAGCAGTTCCAGCAAGGAGCCACAGACATTGAGACAGTTTGGCTCCTTGTGCTGAGAAGGTGACGTCAGCCACGCAGATAAATTCCAAAGACTCTATCACCACCACCAGCCCCCTCAACAATGTTTCACCAGCTTGTAAAACGTTCCCAAGTTCTTTCCACACAACTTCTGGGGGCTATCCAGGGCATCCTGGAAAATTATAGCAAGAGGGTATTTTTCCAGTTCTTTACCCAGATCCTGGTTTGGGTTGTTTTTTGTTTTTTTTTTTTAGATTTAGTCTAGTTTCTTTCTGTTCTATCAATTATTGTTAAATGGGAAAGCTTGTTTCAGTACTAAATGTTGAAGGCTGTGCAGAATAGATTGGAAAAATCGCCATACTTTAGGTTCTGAGCAGAAAACATGCCAGAGTTGGATGATGACCACAGCATTGAAATCATTACAGTTTTCCTCTCTGAGCTCTCACTAAGTCATTTCTCAGGACCTGCTTATGGGTACTTCTGTGTCCATTCTACAGATCAAGAAATTGAGGTAAAGACAGACTAGATATAATCTGCTGAAGAACATTCAGCAAAACCTGTCAGATCAATCAAAAGTATGATGCCTTGCTCCCAGACCTCTTCACTTTCATTCTTCTGGAAAACAAAGTGAGATTCAGGAGATCAAACAAGAGATTCTGTGGGCACAGAAGGGCCTAAATAGAGCAGGAGTTCCCTTGATATAATAAGCTCCCTGTGTCCTTTCAGAGGCTCTATGAGAGAAAAGAGATTTCCATGGGGTAGAGAAAGAGGGTCATATGGGGGCCAATGAAGTCCAAGCAAACATTTGCCACCAGCCCACATCACTGAATGAAGAAGGCAATCTACTCTTAAAGAGCACTCTAAAGCTACATAAAACATCTTCCCGTTTGTCACTGACAACAAAACTATGAGGACAGTCTTTTTCCTGCCATTTTCCAGTCAAGGAAACAGAAGTCCGGAGAAGTCTACCTTGCCCAATGTCATACAGCTAATGAGGAGTAAAATCAGACCACCCAGCAACCCAACTTTTCTGAAGCCAAGTCCAGTGCTGTACTTGGACTTGTCAGTGATTGCTGTAC
Organism: Neotragus pygmaeus; assembly: GCA_006410875.1. Taxonomy (NCBI): domain Eukaryota; kingdom Metazoa; phylum Chordata; class Mammalia; order Artiodactyla; family Bovidae; genus Neotragus; species Neotragus pygmaeus. Next base: position 647,130 of record SJYV01052979.1, on the reverse strand, counting down.
AAGCCAAGTCTGTACCCTATATTTCCAAAGCTCTTACATAGAAGAGTTAACCAGAGTTTGTATCACTGGACACCAAAGAAAACACTTATCAGAAAAGATGTTATGACTGGAGCTACTAACACAAGACTCAAATGGCAGAGGGGTTTTAGGGCAGGCATCAGAAATCCCCAAAGCCTTTCTTTGCCCAGAGAAGCTCTTAGGCTAGGTGTCTTTCAATAGAAGGGTCTCATGTTCACCCATGTAGGCCAGGGTGACCACTAAGACCTTGGACCATGGAGCCTTGTGGGGAAGCCCTGGAATGTCCCAGGCCTCCTGAAATCCCGGTATCTGATCCAAGGATTGGAGAGTGTCAGATCTGGGCCTCATGTTGCCCCAAGACCATGTCAGAGACCCAGCCTCCTGCTCTCTGTTCTGTCCTGTGTGCACAGAGCTGGGCCTCAGGAGGTGAAGTGGGGACAAGACAACGAACCCAGGTATCAACTCCAGCCTAGGCACACACCCGGGGAGCCCAGTCCACAGTCAAATGGCTTACCCTGGCCAACACCGTCATAAGCAGAGATGATCACAGTCCAGGCTAAAAAGGCGGAAAACCAGTAGGCAAGGAAAGAGTTTTGTCATCCAAGGACAATAAAGTTTATGTATTCCCAGATGTGGGTCCTCCCACTTAATCAAAGCAGAGGCCCATTCCAGTGAAAAGAGCTTTTCTCCGGCAAAATGGGAAGGCAGTTTCTTTGGGGCTAAATTTAGACTTCACCCACAGGGGAAGAGCTCCAGTTCTTCAGGGCTGCCGACAGAACAGGCCAACGGTTCAGTGTCCCAGCTGGCCTCAGCCAGCTCCAGAGCCAAGCCAACATGGGCCGAAAGTGTTCCTGGGCTTGGAGTGCGGGCTGTGCTGTCCCCGGGGCTGGGCTCTGCCCCAGGCTCAATCACAGCTTGCAGGATGTGTGCCCTGGGAGCGCTGAGCTGGGGGCTGGGGCTGGGGGTGTCAGGTCTCCTCATTTGCTCTGCCAGGGGCAGCTGCTCAATGCTCACTACTCCAAAGACTGGGGTCAGAGCTCCAGAAGTGCTGCAGGGCCGGGCTTATGCCCTCAGACTTATCTTAAAGGTGTCGTGGAGATCCAACTTTGAGAGGGAAAGGTTTAGGAAAATGACCAAATTAATATACAGAGTGGTGTGGTTCCCAAGAAGGAAGAATAAATTACGCATGTCACGTAAGGCTTCATGGGGAAGTGTTTGGGATTTTTCTCCTACAACAAGACCTCTTCCCCACATCTTAAACCTGCAGTGTCCTCTCCCTGACTCGGTACTTTTCCTCAGTGACCCATAAGAAAGTTGTAGCAGAATACCAAGAGGCATGCCTTATCTTAGGGAAAAGTTAGTGTGGCCCCAACCAAAGGAAATCAAACAAGCTCCATTCACTCCTCTCCTTAGCCAATAACAGGCAAGAAGGAAGAAGACTCAAGATCTGGCTGCCCATCCTGAACTCTTAGGACATGTATGCCAACTCATCCTACCGTGCTCACCAATTCACAAAGGTCACATCCAATCAGACAGAGCTGGGACACTGGGAGGGAGAGTGACAACAATTAAAATTGACTGTGTCTTTCTCATCCAGCATCCTTGTAGACTCAAACCAAGCTTTGCTTAAGAAGTGAAATAAGATGAAAAATTCTGAAATGTATCCCGAAGCACATAGACACAGTTTCAACACCACCTCCCTAGAGGGCTCCCACAGACAGAGCCAATCACCATTTCCTAGGGTGCGCTCATGACCATGCACTCTTAGCTCAGTTATACCACTTGCTCCTCTGTGGGTCTTTAATGGTTTGTGTCCGATTCCCCCAGAGACTGGGAAGTGTCTTGATCCTACTTCATTTTGAATCTCTGAAAGTGAAAGTTGCTCACTCATGTTTGATTCTTTCGGCCTCATGGACTATTCTCCAGGCCAGAATAATAGAGTGAGTAGCCCTTCACTTCTCCAGGGGATCTTCCCAACCCAGGGCTCAAACCCAGATCTCCCACATTGCAGGCAGATTCTTTACCAGCTGAGCCACCAGGGAAGCCCAAGAATACTGGAGTGGGNTCCAGGCCAGAATAATAGAGTGAGTAGCCCTTCACTTCTCCAGGGGATCTTCCCAACCCAGGGCTCAAACCCAGATCTCCCACATTGCAGGCAGATTCTTTACCAGCTGAGCCACCAGGGAAGCCCAAGAATACTGGAGTGGGTAGCCTATCCCTTCTCCAGAGGCTCTTCCCAACCATGGAATCGAACTGGGGTCTCCTGCATTGCAAGCGGATTCTTTACCAACTGAGCTACTAAGGAAGCCCTTTGAATCTCTAGTTCCTGGCAAATAGTAGGCCTTCCACTGGTATTTGATGAATGAATGGATGAATGATACTCAAATTTATAAACCATCTTGTTTAAATATCTTGGTGCCTTCCTCAAGAAAAGGGGCTGGTATGATATGAGAGTTAATAGATGTCCAATAAAAAGAAGAGGCATTCCAGGATTGCCTGTGATTCCACACAATGATGGGGAAAGCATGTTCCTCCCCAGAGTGAACGAGCAAGCATCTGCTAATGTTTGATTATCCTCTCTGCTTTTGTTAACTGGAAGCAACTGGGCTGCCTTATGTATCTTTCTCTCTCCCTCTCTGCTCAGTTGGAGCTGATTGCAGTAGCTTTTTTTAGTGTGGTTCCCCCGGCTACAGGTTAAAACAGAATATCAAAGGCCCCACTGTGTTCGTTATCTGCAGTGAAGCCCCCAGTAACCTCCCAGCCTCTCTGTCCCTGACCCACTAACGTGATAGTTGATCACCATCATAGGAAGGAGTTCCTAGACCCTACCAGGTAGACTCAGGAGATCAGTTTCTTGGTGGAGAACCCTCTCTACCAATCTTAGAATGAAATACATATAGTGACAGCCCAGCATACAGAAAGTGTAAGTGGGAGAATTCCCACCCAAGGAATGGGAGAATTCTCAGATAACCTGTAGCAATTATCCTGTCATACAAGAGGAATGCCAAGGATATAAATATTCAAAGGAGAAGCATGCCTATGTCATCAGTCCTAAACCACTATTTGTTTTGCATTTTAGTCAGCCAATCAGGAAAGAAGGGAGAGAATGCAAATCCTACTTTTTTAAAAAATGTTTCAAGGCCGTCAGACATTTACAGAAGTTTAGGTTAGAAGGCAATATACCAAACAAGAATATTTGAAAATTCTTGAATGGAAAGATTACTAGGTGCGACATGTGTGTTTCTTTTAAATAAGTATTAATGATCATAAATTGCCATGACTGTACTTCAACTTGATGTTTAAAGACATTGGACTTAGCTGGTAGGAACTGTTGCCCTCTACTGGATGGAATGTCACAAGGAAACCATGATTTCATATTTGCAGTTGCCTGAATGTTTTCATCCCCTCAAGGATGCAGAGGGTCCTGATGGTGGTGATGGTGAAATGAAGATGGAGGAGGGGGAGGGGAAGGAGAAAAGGAGAGAGAAGGAGGACTATGTCATAATAACTATGAGAAGAGGAAGAACCCTTTAGATTTACATAGCACTTTAGTGTCTTTCAACATGCACAAAACTGTCTTACTTAAACTTCACAATTATCCTGTGAAGACGATGTATGATGTTGCAAATGACAAGACTTTGGCAGAGAAGTTACATCATTTATCTACGGATTTAGAGCCAGAAAGAGGCAGAAATGAAATTCCGACCCAGGCTTTCTAAATTCAAGTTCTGGGGTGGTTTTCCTTTGTTCTCTGTATTTGGTGGACTTTACTGAAATTTGCTTAAGTCCAGTCTTACAGATTTTTTCAAAAGTTTCTTTTCTGTATTAAAGACACATGGTACACCTGCTCTATACCTGGCCTCGAAGCTATAAACTGGGGGATAGCAGAGAACAAAGCAAGGTCTAGCTCTCACAGACAGAGAAGGCAATGGCACCCCACTCCAGTACTCTTGCCTGGAAAATCCCATGGACGGAGGAGCCTGGTAGGGTGAAGTCCATGGGGTCGCTATGAGTCGGACACGACTGAGCGACTGAGTGACTTCACTTTTCACTTTCATGCATTGGAGAAGGAAATGGCAACCCACTCCAGTGTTCTTGCCTGGAGAATCCCAGGGATGGGGGAGCCTGGTGGGCTGCCGTCTATGGGGTCGCACAGAGTCGGACACGACTGAGGCGACTTAGCAGCAACAGCAGCAGCAGCAGCTCTCACAGAAGGAGTAGTCAGCAGACAAGGGAACAAATCAATAAAGATCATAATGTCAGAGAGATAAATGGTTAGAAGGTTGTGAAACAAGGTGAAAATGTACAAAGTCTCCATGATGGGAATCCACATAGCAGATGGCAGTTTTTGATAGCTAGAATTTTTGGAAAGGAAACCTCTAATGGCAGAGGACTAACTTGGTTTCCCAAACAAAAGTCTGAAAATCATTGGTAGGTATCAGAAGGATGGCCTGGGAATGATCATTTGCCTAGACAACCCCTTTAAGAAACTCATCAAGAATGCAGATAGGAAAGAACTCCCCTAGAAATACGTGTTTTTAATTTAAAAAGATGAAGAGAGCTTATTAGTAAAATATCCATATGACTGTTACATATTTAGCTTATTCCACAGTTACATCACTTAAACACTTTGATTTACACTGTCCAAAACCTGTAACCAATCTAATGTCCCACAACAGATAAATAATAATACAAACTGTGGTGCATCCATACCATGGAATACTACCCAACAATAAAGAGGAACTGGCTATTGATCCATGCAACAACTTGAATAGAGCTCAAGAGCACTATGTGAAGTGGAAAAAATCCAGTCTTAAAAGGTTATACTCATTGTGTGATTCCACTGATGCAATTTTTGAATCATTGCGTCAGTGGTTTCCTGTGGATAGAAAAGAGGAGAGGGTGGCTACAAAGAGGATACTTGATGGGACAGAACAGTTCTGGAACTCGATGTGGTGATGGCTATACAAATCTATACGTGTGATAAGATGTCACAGAATTGTACAGAGACATACCAAGAATGAGTGCATGTGAAAACTGGTGAAATATGATAAGATCTGTAACTGAGTTGATGGTTTTGAGTCAGTCAGTTTCCTTGCTTCAGAGAATGCCCTAGTGGTCTAGTGGTTAGGACTCCATGCTTCCATTGCAGGGAACATGGTTTCAATCCCTGGCTGGGGAACTAAGAGCCACAAGCTGTATGGTGTGGCCAAAAAAAGAAAAAAAATCTCCTTTCTTCATAATATATTGTTATATAAGAAGGCATCTTTGGGGAAACCTGAGTGATGGTACATGGGCCTACTCTCTTTTATTACAAGTTATTGAGTCTATAATTAATTCAAAATAAAAAGTTTAAAAAAGAAAAAAGATGAGGAAGGCATCCTTGGAATTGCTAAGTTGTTTCACCATTTAATGAGGCTCTGCTATTAACCTTAAAGAGAGGTATCCTGGGGTCCCTGAACTTTGGAGGGTGGGTAAACAATTGTATGAGGTACAAATAATCTGACAATAGCAGGTATCATATGAGAAGAAAGAAATCAGTACCCACAATGAATACTGAGTTTTCAGATCAAAGAGAACATTCTGCAAGGAAGACTCCATTAACACAAGACTAGTCAGCCCCGTGCAGTAGAGAAAAGAGAGTGTGGGCAGGGGAAGCACTGGGCTGAGTTACATCCTCCACTCTCGGTCTATTGCCTCAATACTGATCCTCTGTGGTGCCTGTGCCCAGAGCTGCGGCGGCAGCCAGAGCCCCAGAGCCCCACTCACAGGAGTCAGGACTCCGGTGCTGGCGTCCATGCCACGTAAGGGGCTGTGGGGGCTCATGTGGCATCTGTTCTCAGGACTGGCCCCCCCCAGCACACAGAGCCTGGAGAGGGCATGGTCTTGGGCGCTTTGCAGTCACTCAGGAGAGCACTTGGTGGGGGCTGGCACGGCAGCCTGGTCTGCTGGCAGGACATTTTGGTGGGAATTCACTCAATGCTGAAAGATATATATTTTTATTTTAAATGGAAGGGTTGGGTTAGATGGCTTTCAGGACCATTCCAGCCCTAATATTCTGCATTTCCATGAGTCACCGAGGCTCATCTAGTCACTGTGATTCAGCATTTACTTGTGCTCTTTGCTCTCAGCTTCCTGGCAGCCAAAGTGAAATCACCTAATTTTTGTGCCAAGTACTTAACACTCATCACGGACAGCTTGTATTATTGCCAATTTTTTTTAAGTATCTTGTCTCAACTAAATTACAAGTTCTCCCTGAAATGATAACTGTTATTTGTAACCCTTGGTGTCTTCCACACAGCAGATAGAATTGTGGTATTTAATTAAATAAAATTCAATAACTAAAAAAGAATTCAGTTGAAAATGTTGATAGATTTGACCACTTGACTACATAAAAAGTTTAAAGTTTATAGAGTAAAAATTACTACAAATCAAAAGATTATTGGCAAATTGGGCAACATATTTGTAAAATATACAGAAGTTAAAGATCAGGCAACTCATAGGACAAAAAACATAAATGGCTAATAAGTATAAGGAAAGGTGCTGTCTCACTACTCATCAAAGACGGGAAAATTTAAAGTATGAGATGATGACTTCTTGTTGTGATTAGCAAAAATTTAAATGCATCAGAACATAAAATGTTAGCGATGATCTGGGGAGACAGACATTTTCATACCCTGTTGGTGAAACTATGAATGATGCTGGTGGAGATGGAGCAAATTTTGTTAGGAGATAATGAAGGTCCTAAAAATGTGCCAAATAGTTTTTCCATTAGGAATTTGTCTTAAAAAATAATAATTTGGGAACAAGGGTACATACACAAGAATAGTCATTGCAGAACTGCTTGTAAATTTAAAAACAAACTAATTGTCCATTGGAGAATGTATAGATAAATAGTAGGGCTTATATTCTATATACTATTATACTAGTTAAAAGTAATGGACTAGAGCTACATGGATCTATTTCTAAAATACACTGTTGATTCCAAAGATCAGATTGGGAAGGAAATGTACATTGTAATACCATTTGAGTAAATTTTTAAAACAGAAAGCAGCACTATTTTTTCTATTACACATTAGGCATTGAAATATAGCAAAAGTATTTAAAAAAACCAGAAAATATCCTCATCAACTTCAAATTTGTATTTGAGAGACAGGGGTGAGACTGGAAAGAAATACAAATGGGGCTTCAACTGTTTCTATAATTTTTTTAAAAGAAAAAGATAGATTAAATGCAAAAATGCACCTAAGGCAAGTATCGCTGTATCTGGCTTAATAAGTAGAAATATCAATTACCTTAATTACTAAACCATACTGTGGCTAAGTATAAGCAGGACTTAGAAGAACTTGATTTAATGGAAGAAAATACAGAGTGAAAAACAAGGCTCAAGTTTGAGCATGAGTGTAAAGGGGAGCAGATGTTGAGATGCTGCTGGTCAGGAGCGATGCTGGGTGTACAACATCCATTGTCTCACCTGGTCTTCACAGCAACCTTTGACATGATTTCACTGGGCCCAGTTCAGTTCAGTTCAGTCACTCAGTCATGTCCGAATCTTTGTGACCCTGTGGACTGCAGCACACCAGGCTTCCCTGTCCATCACCAACTCCTGGAGCTTACCCAAATTCATGTCCATTGAGTTGGGGATGCCATCCAACCATCTCATCCTCTGTCTTCCCCTTCTCTTCCTGCCCTCAATTTTCCCAGCATCAGGGCCCAGTTCACTGACAGGGAAACTGAAGCTGAACCAGACTATACAATTAGGACAGATCGTATTTTCTACCAGTGGAAGACTCAGGCTGTGAATCCCTGCTGGGTTGATGCAAATCCCTTCTTCTCTACTTTGGAGTACACGGAATCCAGAAATGAATAAATAAAGTTTCTACACAGATGCTGGAAGGGTTTGTAAAGAAAGGCAGGGCGTTGTCATGGGCCTTACCACATCTGGTGATGAGTCTGCCATCAAATTTCCTGCTTGCTTATTCTCAGAAGCTGTCCCAGGGCTGGGCACTGGGTCATAAACTGACATAAATGGAACTCAAAAAGAGTTCTCTGCTGACAAATCTGAAGGCTGCCAAGATGGGACACAAAGTGGGTAAGATGCTGACTAGCAGATTCTGGCACCCACAGCATGATCAGCAGGATTTCCAGCAAAGTGCTCAGGCCTAGAGGATAGGGGCTTCCCTAGGTTTCGGCCCTTTGCTGAGTCCATAGAAGAGCACAAATCATATGGAGATAAGAATCACCTGGCAGAAAGAAACAAAGTCAGGGACTTGGGACTTTTTCAGGGACACATGATTTGCAAAAAGTTTTTATTTTTCCTTTCTGTTAAAACTGCCAAGACTTGAAATGTGGGTGTTTGGGGAAGGGGGAGATGGTGGTGTTATTGCAGATAATAAAATTTCTTAGCCAGAAACTGCCAGAGAAACATGTGAAGGACCATTGGAACGGAGCAAGGTGGTGATTATAACAGGAATAGCTGCATACCTGAGCTATGAAGTAAAAAACCTGAGAGGAGAAGTTGGCTAACACCAAAAAGAAATCCCCTTAGGAAAAGATAACCAGAATTTAGGATGAGCCCTTGGAAAAACTGACCTCAGGGCAAGAACAGATGACCTAGGAATAGGACTGAGGAGGCCTTTAGCTGACCAACATCCCAGATAAGCAGGACTTGGGGAGGCTTAGGACAATGATGCTGGAAAGAGGGAGAAGAAGAATGAAGAAGTAAGAAGGAGCCTGGTAATTTGGCAAAAGCTAGAATCTGCCTAGAAATTAATGCTGCTAAGAATTTCTCCAGAGCTAGAACAATCTACAGATTTCCAAGAACACAGATAGCTGCACATGCCTACTCCCCCCACCCAGTCCCTCAACCCCATCCTGCCAAAACTGCAAGTTCTAATCCTTGGAACCAGTGAATGTTACCTCAAACAGGGGGTGAGGGGGAGCGGGGGAAGGACTTTGCAGTTGTGATTAAGGATCTTCAGACTGGGAGACAATCCTGGATTATCTAGATGGTTCCTAAATATCATTGCATGTACTTTTATAAGGAGGGAGCAGAGAAAGATCTGACCATAGAGGAGAAGGCCATAAAACTACAGAAGTAGAGACTGGAATGGTGTGTGGCCACAATCCAGGGAATGCCAGAAGACACTAGAAGAGGGAAGGAAAAAGCTAGAGCTTCCCTATGATGCCTTGATATCAGGCCAGTGATACTGATTTTGGAACTCTGGCCTCCAGAATAGTGAAAGAGTAAATTTCTGTTGTTTTGAGTCACAGAATTTGTGGTAATTTGTTACAGTAGACATAGGAAATGAACACAATAACTGACGTTCAATTTTGAGAAATTTGTTTTGCTGTTTTGGTAAATAATCCCCTTACATTGTTAAATGGCCATTTCGGCTTTGCTTATAACAATAAAAAGTCGGAAAGAGCCTAGAATGTACATAAACAAAGTTTAGTTAACAAAGTATGATAGTTTGTTAAGTGGAGTACTATGAAACTATTAAAAATGAAATGGCAGAAGTATATTAACTGATACAGCTTTATGTTTATAACACCCTTACCATTAGGATTTTTTAAAGTTATATACTAATCTTTTTAGATTTAAATTTTGATACATTGGGAATTTATCCTGATATTTGGCATGAGGTTCAGATATAAATTTATCTCTTTTCATTTGGCTATGATTTTGTGATTTGTTCCAGTACCACTTATTATAGTACGGGCTTCCTTCACTGATCTCCCACATATTAAACTTCCATATACTAAGGTTTATGTTTGGATTTCTTAATCTGTTCCATTGATCTGTCTGCTTACTCATGAACAATACCACATTGTTGCTATTACTGAGCAGTTATAATACCATTTAATATCTAATATGACAATCTTCTCTGTTGCTCTGGTTTTTCCAGAATTTTTCTGTTTTTCTTTCTTGATTTAGAATTACTTCAACTTTTTAAAATTCCCATGGGTTACTTTTTGTTGTGACCATGTTAAATTTATAATTAGTGAAAAGTGACATCTTTATAATATTTTCTTCCTATCCAAGAATTGATGCTTCCCATTTGTTCAAGCATGTTTGTGTGTGTGTGTGTGTGTGTGTGTGTGTGTCTATGTGCACACATGTATGGCAAATGCTTTTTAGAAATGATTTTAAAGTTTTCTTCATAGAGTTTTCCTTTATTCCTAAAAATTAAAAATGAGGATATGCAACTGTATCTATTTGCAGAAGATATTGTAAATCTGTAGAACTCAAGAGCAACACTTGAAAGATTGCTGAAAATGAGAAAACTCAGCAAAATATCAGGGCACAAAGTTAACAAAGGGAAAAAAAATAGTTTTCATATAAAACAATTAGTTAGAAAGCATAATGGGAAAACATTCCATGTTTAATGCTAACAAAATTAGAAACCTCTACATGGAAAAAGTACTGATAGAAAAGTCAAAAGTAACAAACTGAGAAAATATTGCACCTTACATAATAAAGCAAGGGTTAATATCCTCATAAAAGTTTGAGACATTTGGAAAGAGCTTTTGTAAATACATAGGAAACAGATCAGCCTGCCAACGAAGTTACCAAATGATTTGATCTTACAGTTCAGGAAAAACATTAGGTATGGCTGTTGAACATATGACCAGACACTCTCATTCACATTAAAAGACAACCAACTTATATGTGGAATCTAAAAATGGGTACAAATGAACTTATTTACAAAACAGATGTAAAATCAAATAAGTGGTTATCAGGGGGCTGGGGGGAGGGATAAATTGGGATATTGAAATTGACATATACACTGTTATATATAAAATAGACAACTAATAAGAACCTATTATATAGCACAGGGAATCTACTCAGTACTCTGCAATGGCCTATATGGGGAAGGACCCTAAAAAAAGGTGGATGGGGAATTCCCTGGAGGTCAAGTGGTTAAGACTTAGCTTTTTCTCTGCCAAAGGCCCTGGTTCAATCCCTGGTCAGGGGAACTAAGATTCCATAAGCTGTGTGGCTAAAAAAAAAGGAATGCTGGAACACCTTTGCTTTCCTGGTGCCTTAGACAGCAAAGAATCTGCCTGCAATGCAGGAGACCCAGGTTCTATTCCTGGGTGGGAAGATCCCCTGGAGAAGGACATGGCAACACACTCCAGTATTCTTGCCTGGAGAATTCCATGGGCAGAGGAGCCTGGCAGGCTATAATCCATGGGATCACAAAAAGTCAGACATGACTGAGCAACTATATGTATATGTATACTCAATTCACTTTGCTATACAGCTGAAACTAACACCACACTGTAAATCAATGATATTTCAATAAAAAACGTTTTTTAAGCCAAAATATCATTGCTTAAACATATATTGGTGCAAAGTAAAAGTTTGATTACATGTTCTTTGTAGGGTGGGCTGGGGGGAGCAGTAGCCTCATATATTGCTCGTGGAATAAAAGTTTATACAATATGTAAGAGAAATCTGAGACTCTTGCATCAAACAGGAAAATGCTCTGACACTCCACCTGCAGAAACATAAGCTACATTTCCGGGACTGACAGCCAAACACAGCCTCTGACACCATCTCTGCTTACAGCAAGTTCCACAAAGTCTCACCAGATGGACAGTTTTCATACAACGAAGGACAGAAGCTACAACACGCCCACAAAATCACACTTGCTGACATTGGCCAGAATATTCCTCACAGCAGCTTCTCTTTCCTTGGGATCTCACACCTCTCGACACACTCAGCTATCTGATTTCACAATACAGCTCCAAGTCTTCCAACAGTGAGAAACCATTAATGAGATGGGTACTCCCATCACAGATGGCTCTAAGATGAGATATGAATTAAAGTCACTCTTCCCTTTATCTAATTCAGACCCTTCTATTAATCTTACTTGGCTTCCCTGGTGGCTCAGTGGCCAAGAACTCGTCTGAAAATGCAGGAAACTTGGGTTCGATTCCTGGGTCAGGAAGATCCCCTGGAGGAGGGAATAGCAACCCACTCCAGTATTCTTGTTTGAGAAATCTCATGGACAGAGGAGATTTGGCTGGTTACACTTCATGGGGTCACAAAAGAGTCAGACAGACACAATTCAGTAACTAAACAACAGCAATGAATTAATCTTATTATAGAGAAATGATTATCCAAATTATTCAATATTTCATTTAACAAATCCTGCCCTTCACTTCTAATGTCTGTCACATTTCTAGAGAAGGCCTTGGTTCAAAGGTACCCTTCTTCCTTATATTTACTAAGCTGTGTACACCCTCTTCCCTGCCTTTTCATAGCTGTATTCTGAGGGACAACATGAAAAGTGACACAAACTTTCTTCACCCCAAATGGTCATGATCCTAATGCAACATATTCCATTTCTATCTCATTCTTCATTTGCCCCTGCCTCAGTGCAGCCTTTCCTCTCCTCTTGCTCTGCTATTGGAATAAGACAGAACCAGATAGATGTTGGGTCTTGAGCCGACAGGAAAGGCAGCATTCCAAGGGTTAACTCCTTTCTCCCACAGAGTGAAGCGTTTTTTGCTGATCCAGTGTGAGATGGGTTGGACCAAATTCAATTTAGCTGCAGTCAACAGGAAAGTAGGAAGGAAAATAGGATTTAACAAACAAAGCATTAAAAAAAAAAAAAAAAAAAGAATCCACAGCAGGAAATAATTATTTGGGCAATTGTTCACTTTGTGAAGAGGCTGGCCTGTATGAATATCCATCAGGATGCAGTGCTGTGTCTGGGGGTTTCTCCACAGCACCCTGTCTGGTCTAATTAGTTACAAAAGGGGTTCTATGGGCTGAAGAAATTTGCAATTGTGTTGTGTTTCAGGGGAACAAACACATATGTCATTGAAGTGGAGTCTGGCACCGGCTTATGCTGGTGAAGCCTCGAGTGGTTGGCCAGAATGGAATCAATACGAAAGGAAGCTCTAAATGCCAACAGAAGTGGTTTACAGAAATAATTCACTGACCGTTCCATCTGCCTCGGATTAAGCACGTTAAACGGTTCAGTTCAAGTTAACGTTGCTAACATATAGATACATATAAATAAACAAAACCACATATTTTTATCAAATATTTGCATTTGAAAACCTTCACTAATGCACACAGAACCCAGATTGAGGGTTCATCTAACCCTACACTTTTCCCCTTAGAACATTTATATTAAAAATATTTAATCTGAAGGAAAACTCAGATTGTCCCCACAGAGAAGAACAAACTCCCTTTGGAAAGGAAAGTGAAAATATTATTTTCAGAATAAAAACCTTTCAATCTGTAAAAGGAGTTTTACAGCTTAGCCTCAGGATAGTCAGCCAAAGGTTCAATTGGCAGGGAAACAGAGCGGGTTTTGGGGAACCGAGGCTGAGTAGATTGGTTTATTCACTGTTCCAACAATGGGTGCTAGAATGAAATCAATACACTCTTGATATTGATTTGCATTAATTTGCATGTAAAATCCATTGACTGTATATTAAAATTACATCAGTTAGAAATCTAAGAAGGTGACAAATCATACTTAAATAGCAAAGATATCAACATGTAGTGAATACTTACTAAATCATTTTCATGTAATTGCTACAACCACCTTGTCAGGTAGGTATTTTATGACTACCCCTATTTAACAGATGTAGAAACTGAAGCACAGAATGGTTAAGAAACTTGCTCAAGGTCACAAAGCCAGTAGGCACAGGAAGCCTGCATTGGGATCCAGACAGTCTGACTCTGGATCATCCTCTACTCTCCCGTGTACATAAAAAAGTCAGGAGAGGGGCCAGACAGAAACCTGGAGCAGGTCCCCAGAGCAAGATGCTAGGAACAAAGAGTGGATTCACCTACTCCCCTGCAGGCCTTCGCCTCCCCCTGACACTCCACATCCCACCCATCACAGGGCTGTAGCCCTTGTTCCTTGTTTTTCACTGCCTGACCTGCCTAGACTGGGATCCCCTATCCTTCACCTGTGCTAAGGAGGGTATGATGGGATAACCTGAACATTCCATCAAGAGAAGGAAGCTGGCTCCTCCTTGGGAACAAATTCCTGGGCCCTGCTAACAGATGGCTTTGCAGACTGTCAAACTCAAGTCCTGCCAATGTGTGTGTTTTCCGCTTTAGTGTCCCTGTAGGATCTCATGACCCATGGTTTCCAGGCAATCTGGTAGAAGCAGAAAGTGGACCAGCAGGGCAAAGTCCTAGTGACTTGTGAGCTCATGAAGTTCTGACCATGATCACCATTTTCCCACCTCACCTCATTTCAATCTACCATAACATCCATGATTATGGATGATGAAACTAAACCTCAGACTGTGTAAGTGGCTTCACTTAACTTTGCACAGGCAGGAAATGGCAAAGCGAGGATTTGAGCTGGACCCTAATTCCAGAGTCCGTTTTTTTGTCCCTCCATGTCACTTGGCAGCCCTGCCACCAGCCTCAAAGCCCACTTCGTGTGAATTGGTCAAAGGTGCCCTTGCTCAAGATATGTTGCAGCCCACTGGCAGAAAATTGTCTTAATCATTATGAAAATCTACGTGATGAAAGGCATCGTTGTTGGGGGTAGTCCTGACCCTGGAGGATAGGAAGCCCTGCTCCCCAGCATGCTCTCTCATGGGCTGACAGCATCCTCCTTCACCCTCCCCATAAGCTGTCACCTCCCTACATGGGCACGGGCACGTCCTCCTTCAAGGTCGAGCAGGCGGGGCACTCAGGCAGCTCCTGTTCAGGCTGAGAGAGACCATGGAGAGTTTCCAGCACTCAAGGTAACGGGAAATGTTAAGCAAAGAAGGTGAAAAGCCTGGTCTAACATTTCCATTTACCTCCTTTGTCTGTCTGAATAAGTGTCATTAATTCAAACCATTTAAAAATGAGGCTTGATGATGTGTGAGAGCGGAAGCCCCGGAGCACCGGGCCACTGCTCACCACATCCTCGCTGATGCTATCTCTGGCCTGGAGCGATCAATTGAACCCCGCAAATGTGCTGTGAATATTGCAGCTCAGCAGACCACTAATGACCCTGTGTCTGAGGCTGCTCTTCCCACACACACTCCCCTGGCCTGACTTCCCACCCTCCCCCAGTACCCCTCCTTTTCAAAGCGCCCCCACCCCCACTTCGAGACCACGCAAGGCCCACTTCAAAGGAGGAAAAGACAGATAAGCATGGTTTTCTCTCTGGGAAATACCCCGCACATCCACTGCTTTTCTAATGCTTTTCATATAGACAGAGGCGTTCTGACAGCCTCAATAATAGTGTAGAAGTGCTGCAGCTAGGAGGAAAACCCAGCCCTTTCCAAAAGCAAGAGAAAAGTCTGAATGCTTGGTAACATACAACTTTCATATTTTGTTTGATAACATGCCATGGAATCAGAGTATTTTCCATTTCCTCTTTGCCCTTTCTCTATTGATTTCAAAAGCCTTTATTAAATCTATCAAAACCTAAATATGGTAAAATTAGGTGACTTTTTCTGAAAAATACATAAGAAAAGTATATGTATCCAAATAAGTCTCACTGTCTTCAAAGCAGATTCCTATATGAGGCTTGGACTTATTTCAGTGATCCCCTTCTTCCCCAGCATACACACACACACACACAATCCGTTATCTATCTGTGTGAGAAATTCTTTCACAGTTGAGTTTAGAGCTTAGGGCATCATTTCGAATATCCTTTATAATATGCATAGCATGTTTTGTGGGAAAAGTCCAAGATGCTGAGTGTCATGTCTGAGGTCTTTAAAGCAAATCAGGTGCTCTGTGAAGACCTAGAGGGGTAGTAAGATGGGGTGGGAGGTGGGAGGTTGGAGGGAGGTTCAAGAGGGAGGAGTTGTCTGTATGCCTATGGCTGATTCATGTTGATGTATGGCAGAAACCAGCATAATATTGTAAGCAATTATCCTCTCATTAAACATTTTTTTAAAAGATATTTTAAAAAATGAATCAAGCTGGGCCATAGTGTTTCAGGGTTAAAATGAGATTGCACCAGAACAAAAAAAGTTGATTTTCATCAAATAGCTTATAAGTGGGCTCTGCAGGCCACTTCAGGGCAGCCACAGCCAACCTGTTCTGCACAGAGTGAAGCATCACTGGCTAAATGGACTCTGGGAACATTATGGAACCTCAGGCAACCTGTTTCCTCGCCAGCAAGACAGGGAAATTAAAAGCTGTCCCATCTGCCTCACAAGGCATCCCGAAGACCATTTGATGAAGCAATATTTCTTCAGAAATCATCTGTATTCTAGTCCAATATCCTAAACACATCAAAGCAAAGCTGTTCCAGTTTGAGGGCTGAGGAGGGGAGCACAGCCCTGCCTGTTGAACCTCTAGTAATCAAATCCTCCCCACCCTTCAGCAATCCAATTCTAGAAGAGTCTTTGTAAACTATAAAGCCCAGGATAAACATGAGTCTCTTCTCCCCAGTTTGCTGTAACAGCCATAAGGACTGTCTGTCATCTGCAGATATTTATGGTCATGGCTAAAATAATAATCATTTCAAAACGTTCATCTGCAGGTTCATGATCCTGGCCCTGACCCTAGTAACTTCCTGTCTACAAAGAGGTTTTCTGTTCTCACTAATAATCGCTACTGTGGTCGGCAGAATTCTAAGACATCCTCCAAGATTCTCACCCATGGGCATTTAATCCAACTCTAAGCTAAGCTAGGTTAGAGTTGGATTAAATCTTGTGAAAGGATTTTGCAGAAGAAATTAGGTTACTAATCTGCCAACTTTAAATTAGGGACAATGTCCTGGATTCTCCAGGTGAAACAAATGTAAACACAGGGGCCCCGAAGAGCAGAAGATGAAGGTGGAAGAGTGAGTCAGAGCGATGCGGAGGAAGAGGGAGACAGAGGAAATGGAAGGAGAGATCAGAGAGCTTTGACACTTGAGAAGGACTCCAACTACCACTGCTGGCTTTGAAGACAGAGGAAGGGAGCCATAAGCCAGCAGGTGGCCTCTAGAAGCTGAGAACAACCATGGCCAATAGCCAGAACGGAAACCAGGACCTCAGTCCTACAAACCAATGGAAGTGATATCTGCCAGCAATCATAATGAACCTGGAAGCAGATTCTCCCCCAGAGCCTCAGGTAAGGAGCACTGCCCTGCCACTTCTTGATTCTAACTTGATGAGACCCTTGTCAGACTTCCACAGAACTACTACCTGCAGAAATGCAAGATAATAAAAGAGTTGCTGGAAATACCCTTGGATTGAAAGTAAATACATTTTAAGCTGGTTAAATTGGTGCTAATTCATTATGGCAGAAATAGAAACCTAATACAACTTACCACAATGTTTTTTGTTTGTTTCTGTTTTTCTGAAAACTGCAGCCTTCTAGAGAAACAGAATTATTCTTGGTATCTGAAGACCTTGTTTCAGTCAAGTTCATTTGGGAAACATACAAAGACCCATGTGCTGGGCAGAAGACAGGGCATGGGGCCAACAAGGATGGAGAAGACATCCCCAGCAGTTGGACCAGTTATGGTCTGAAATTTGGAAACAGCCATGGGGAAATGGGGGAAGGAAATGGCAACCCACTCCAGTGGTCTTGCCTGGGAAATCCCATGGACAGAGGAGCCTGGTGAGCTATAGTCCCTGGAGTTGCTAAAGACAGGACAAGACTTAGTGACTGAACAGCAACAATAATGGGGAAATAATGTGACTCTAGCAATGGGGCTCAATTTTGGCTGCTCAGCAGAATTGCTTAGGGTGCACCTCAGACCGGTTACATCAAAACCTCAGGAAAGGGAAGGTCAGTGTATTTTACTCACCCCCACCCCCTGGCCACCCCCAGATGATTCCACTGAAAGCCAAGTTTAGGAACCACTGTGATGCGTAGGCTGGCTAGATGTCAGGGCAGAAGAAACTCTAACCAACTGGGGGAAGATTTCTCCTGCTGGTAGAATTCATAGGAAATACTCAAGAACAGAAACTCATACTCAGTTGTTGATAGGATGTCCTGACGGAGTTTATCTTCATTGTCAACATGGGGTGCTCAAGAGAGGAAGGTGCAGAGGAAGGTGTCTTAAAAATTTTCATATCCCCCAGAATTTAACAATATACATAGTTGGTGCTCAGATTGTTTATCCGTGATCCTATCTTTTCTGTGCTTCTCAGTTCCACCCAGAGGAGAATGGACAAATTGCAAAGCTTCCTAATGTAATTGTTAAGTGCATTCATTAAGAAACCAGGCCTTCTGCTCATTTTTGCCAGGAGCAACCTTTAGAAGGATAGAGAAGGTTACATGGCTATTCTCAGAAGAGAGAGGAAGGTAGAGTGGAAAAACTGCCTATCACAAGGTTTTACTTTAAATCCAAGGAATAGATACCAATGTGGGTGTGATCCTTGTAGAGAGTTTCTTTCCAGTGAGTAACAAGTCCGGAGCCATGATGGAACTGACATCTACAACTCGGGTTGATGGCTGATTTTCCTGAGTTTGTAAATTTCCAGAGAGGGCTTTAGATTTTTCCAATTATTTTGTGCATTCTCAGTACTTAGTCATCAGGACAAGGTGGAAGGGAGGGAGGTTGATCTTTTTGTTAACACACTCTGTTGAATAAGGCCTGTAGGATGAATTTGCAGCCTAAAGTGTGATTCACTGAGACACTAAATAGAATCAGTGTGATCACCTTACACAATGTTTCCCACAAGAATTACATCCTTTGGCCATCTCTCCTACACCTGAGTTGGTACAAAGAGCTGGCATTCGGCATTTCCTGCCTGAGATTTTCCCACACCACAAACATGCAAGGTTTCTTTCATGTATGGATTCACTTGAGGTCAGTTTATGGCTGAAGCCTTGCCCTCCAGTGGCTCTGAGGATCTCCCAGTCTCGTGAGCTCGTGTGCTAATCACATTTTGAGACTATCTGGAAATGAAAGTTATTATTTCAAGTGTCCTTCTACTTCGTATGTGTGAATTTGTTTTCATTTGGCCAATGGCCTAGACAAATACCATTAGCATCTTGAGCACGGTTGGCACAACAAACTTTTCCGTAAGATGTTTTTTGAACACACAAATATGACTTTGTCAGAGGCTATAAATGCCACTGCTCTCTGGCCTGGGGACTGAGAGCTAAAGTTTCTCAGCTGTTGCTACTGCTGCTGCGGTGAACTGCTCCTTCACAGCCCCTCAAGCAATCACTTCTAATCACCAGTAAGCTTGAAGGGAAATACTGAGCTGGGGGACCGATGTCTGGGGAGGGGATTCTGAATAAAAAATTGTGCAACTAGAAGTTTTTTATAGTTAATGCAGCTCTTTCCCACTGCAAAAGGTTACCTTTAACAGCTGCTATTTCCTTTGCATTAACTAAAAATGGACACATCTGTTGAAAGAAAGGGGGGGTGCGGAGAAGACAATAGCTATTATGATAGGCAAAGTGTGTGTGTGCATGTGTGTGTGTGTGGACGTGTGTATGCACAAGCGCATGAGCCACTAAAGAAAGTGCAGAGAGGTGAGATTGTTGGAAAGATCGCCGTGGAACTACTGTCAGTTATTATTTATACAGCATCATAAATGTACAGCCGTCAAAGCCAACCAGCCATCTCACTTAACTGCTACCTAAGTGCTGGCGGTGCAAGACCTCAGAAGAATGAATCTCCTATTTAATATTTAACCAGATGCTTCCATTTTTGAAAATACAGTTTGCTCCTTGTGGAGGAAGGAGGGGAGCTGACTTGCAACTTCTGTGATGTATGAGCTATTGTTGGTAGTAATAGAAAGCCAGTTTTCTTCTTTTCTAACTTCACTGTCCATATTTCCATGGTGTTGGCAAAAAGAGCATTTTCTACCAGTTTGAATGACTACCTGTATTATTATATTCATTGACATCCTGGCAAAATAAGCCAAGGTTTAGTTACTCTGATCCTATAATGAAGATGAAAAGGACATCTTTTTTGGGTGTTAGTTCTAAAAGGTCTTCTAGGTCTTCATAAAACCATTCAGCTTCAGCTTCTTCAGCATTACTGGTTGGAGCATAGACTTGGATAACTGTGATATTGAATAGTTTGCCTTGGAGACAAACAAAGATCACTCTGTCGTTTTTGAGATTGCANGGTCCCATCACTTCATGGGAAATAGATGGGGAAACAGTGGAAACAGTGTCAGACTTTATTTTGGGGGACTCCAAAATCACTGCAGATGGTGACTGCAGCCACGAAATTAGAAGACGCTTACTCCTTGGAAGAAAAGTTATGACCAACCTAGATAGCATGTTGAAAAGCAGAGACATTACTTTGCCGACTAAGGTCCGTCTAGTCAAGGCTATGGTTTTTCCAGTGGTCATGTATGGATGTGAGAGTTGGACTGTGAAGAAGGCTGAGTGCCGAAGAATTGATGCTTTTGAACTGTAGTGCTGGAGAAGACTCTTGAGAGTCCCTTGGACTGCAAGGATATCAAACCAGTCCACTCTGAAGGAGATCAGCCCTGGGATTTCTTTGGAAGGAATGATCTGAAGCTGAAACTCCAGTACTTTGGCCACCTCATGCGAAGAGTTGACTCATTGGAAAAGACTCTGATGCTGGGAAGGATTGCAGGCAGGAGAGGGGGATGACAGAGGATGAGATGGCTGGATGTCATCACAGACTCGATGAACGTGAGTCTGAGTGAATTCTGGGAGATGGTGATGGACAGGGAGGCCTGGCGTGCTGCGATTCATGGGGTCACGAAGAGTCAGACCTGACTGAGTGACTGAACTGAACTGGTAATGAAGATGTGAGAAACCAAGGCGAAGGGAGCGATGACGTTGGCCCCAAGCTGTGCCAGCCAAGGGAAGGGATGAACTTCGTTTAGGATTTGAATTCTGTAGTTTAATGGACGGGCCTTGTTACCTAGACTGCTGAAGTTCCTGAGAAATTACCCAGACTACCAGATGGATGCAGGATGGCCTGTTCCACTCAGCACCCAGCAATGTGCCAGGTGAGGGTGTCATTTTACCTCCTGCATCTACCAGCAGACTTTCCACCTTTCTTCTTTGAGTCTCCGTCTCTTTGGGGGAACATCCCTCAAGGATGTCCTTCTCAGGTACATCTCATGCCTATCTACATCATCTCCTATCTTTTCCTTCATCTCTGGGCCTACCCTGAATCCCTGGAATGTCTCTCAGATATCAGAGCCACTACTACCCATGCAAGGGACTGAATGTTTGAGTATCCCATGGACTCATCCAGAAATGGACTCAGATAGCTGTCATTTCATCACCAAAACAGCCAATTAGCATATACTCTATAGGCGCCCGGAGCCTCTAGAGTTCACCTGTGGACACACCCTTCCCCCTCTTCAGCCTCAGGAAGAATTTACTCTCTCCTTGCTTCTGACCAAGTGCCTGGTGAGTCTCTGAATTGCTCTGAGCTTCTGTCCATGATGGGGGATGCATGGAAGTGGCCAGCCCCAGGAAAAGCCCACTGTTATTCCAGCGCTGTTATTGTAACAGCTCAACTGTCAAGCTTTTTCTCTCACATCTCTCACACATCATTTCCTCCTGTGCCCATACATTTTAAATGGAAAATATTAAGAACAATAAGACAGGCTAAGAACAAGAGAGCAGTATCCCCAGGAAAGAATTCTGCCTGCTCGTGCTGCTCTCGGTTTACTTAAATCTCACCTTTGGGCCCCTTGAACACATCCCACACCCCTAAAGGGAGAATAAGAGCAACAGATGAGGCTTGAACAATGAAGCATTTCTCTGTTCTGTTCCCCACCTCCTCCACCCCACTTCTCCAGACCCCCCTACAGTCAGGAAGGACTCCCACACCTCATGAAATTTCAGGTAATATTGAGGAGGCTGTCAGAATGACCTCACTGGCCCATACAGACAGCATCTACATGGGCTTCTGAGGAGAATGGAACGGGACACAGAGCAGCCGCATGTGCTGGGGACAGTATCAGAGGGTCCCATTATCTGCCGGAGGGATGTGAAATTGGAACAACTCCAGCCGAGAAGGCAGCAAGCCACACCATTTACATGAAATATACGGTGTTGGGCCCGCCACAGAGCTGACTGGCTTTGATCTTGGTGAACTTTTGAATCATGTGTGACTAAAGAATTCTTTACAAAGAATTATTTCAGCTTTCTGAGTTAATGAAAAGCCAGCCCGTACAATTTATGGAAGCAAGAGACCAAGCATTAGAGGAAGGGAAAAAAAAGTCATAAAAAAAATCCCCAGGAGCCTTTAATGTGACAGTCCTCATGGTCTGTGTGGATCTCTAACTCCACATTTTTCTGTCAGATTTATTGGGTTTTATTGGAATTCATTCTTCTCAGTCCTGGCGTTTGTGGAGGTAATCTTCAGGAGAAAAATGTGTCTGAGGCAAAATGAACCAGATTGATGAGACAAAATCAAGGGAGTAAACCCCTAATTACTGGGCAAGATCAACTCTACGTAGGCCACAGTGCAAAACCAGCATCGCATACACACCACCGTGGTCCCAGGAGGAAGTTACAGGAGTCTCTGCTACCCAGGATCGATTGTAACCCAAGTAGCAAAACGCCACAGAATCAACCTGCCTCTTATATTGTGTGAAATGGTTCTGCTTCCTAACCTACTTCATGGTCAACAATGTATTCTCAGGGGAAGAGAAATATGGGAAGCTGGGGGTGGGGGTGGGGTAGTGATCACTTCCAAGCAGAGTGCACGTCTCTTCTGAAATGGATAGCATCTGTGAGCACTGGCTGGGAACTGGCAGCAGAGCCATCGTCCAGAGAGTAAATCACAGGATACGTACAAAGAGAGAAATTAGAGCAAAAAGGGTAAGATGTGAGTCATCTCAGATGTGGGAAACCGTTTCTCTCCCAAGCCTGGGCATCGTTCACTTTCATTTATCCTTCTCCCAAGATTTTTCTTTCAACAAGAGATTAAATACAGCCATGATCTCTGAGAGGTCTTCATTCTTTATGGTGCAGTAATAATAAATCTAATCCCTTTTGCTAGTTATCTCTCCCAATAAAAAAAGTTTTCTCTGTAAGCCATCATCTGGATGGCGAGAGGATAGTGATTGGGATAAGTTCTCTACTACAGGGAGGCAGCCTAGTGCAGAGGTTAAAAGCTTGGTCCCAGCTTTATGTCTCTTCCTAGCCAAGCCTGCTCCTTTGCACTTATTCTGTAAGCCTCAGTTTCCTCGTGGGAGTAATGATGTTGTCTGTCTCCTTGGGGTTTTATAAAGACCAGATGAGACAATCATAATAAACACTTTCTGGTACACAGCAAAACCTCAGTAAATATTATATGACATCCTAAAACTAGGTGCCTTGAAAAATAGGTTATAGGTTAAGTCTTTTGTGCTTAATTTTAAGAAACTTTCGAATTTGAGAAGAAATATCTATTTAAAAAACAGAGCTGGAATGTAAATAACATCCATTTATTATTCTAGTTCAGCATTCAATTTAACAAATTCCCAATAACTATTTTTTAGGGTGCGGGCATCATGCCAGATGATTTGAGGTATATCGAGTGAAAAAAAGTGAAAATCTGTCGCTAAGTCATTTCTGACTCTTTTGAGACCCTATGGACTTAGCCTGCTAGGCTCCTCTGTCCATGGGTTTTTCCAGGCAAGAATACTGGAATGGGTTATCATTGCCTCCTCCAGTGATGTATATTATCTAATTTTAATTCTCAGAATAAACATATGGGGGAGATCACTATCTTATAATCTTGAACATTGTGCAGTGAGGTTATATAATCAGTTCACAATTTCAGAGGTAGGAAGTGAGAGCTTGAATTTAAACTCAGATTTTCTTATTCCAAGTCCAGTACTCTTTTTAGACACCATATTTCTTCCCTACTTGCTTCCTACTAGGTCATTTTCAAAATTCAAATTATTATGTCATGCATAGACTTTATTAATGCTAATAGCTTGCCACATTGTAAAATTAAAAGTGTGATCATATTATAATCTGTCACTTAGACAAACACACATGCCTTTGCAAATCAGGGAAAGTGAATTATGTACCTCTTGGGCAACTAGTAATAACTAGGCATGGAGTTAAAGAATACTGATCATTAAATGTTGAAATGGGAAAACTAAAAAATAAGTTAGAAATTTAAAATGAAGAGTACAGAATACTACAAATCTTTAAGAAAATAAAGTAAAGAGTTTGGATTTGGGGTTTGGGTTGGGTTTTTGTTTTTTTTTTTTTTTGTCATTTGACAAGGAAGAAAATCCACAAAAATACCTTCTCTCTTTAAAAATATTCCATCAATAACTTGTGAATTCTTTCACTGCTGGTTAAAAGTAAATATTATTAAAGTGCCCTGAGGGCTGTTTCTTTCTCTTTTCCTTCCCTGTCCAACATTCCACAAAATAAAAGAAAGATAACCTGTGAGCTCTTACCCTCCTCCAATACCATTTTTAAAAGACAAAAGGTCCTCTTGCTGTGCCATATTTAATTCACAACCCACGCTTGGCATCTCTGAGAAAAGCCTTGCGTTCCCTTCTCGCAGCATATGGGAGAGTGTGCTGACAGGCAAAGGCAATAGGACCCATATTGGGTCAGTAGACCATATTCCCTCTACGTGAAGCCACGATGCCAGAGTTTGGTGGGTGTCTTGATTGACTAGGGCTGCCATAAGAGTGCCACGGACTGGGTGGCTTAACCGACAGAAGCGTATCGTCTCACAGTTCGGAAGTCTACAAGTCCAAAACCATGATTGTGACAAGGTTGATTTATTCTGATGGCTGTGACGGAAGAGTGTATTCCAGACCTGTATCCTTGGCTTGTTGATGGGTATCTCCTCCCTGTATCTCTTCACATCACCTTTCTCCTATGAGTGTTTATGTCCAAGTTCCCCTTTTATAAGGCTAGCTGTCATATTGGATCAGGAACACACCCTACTCCAGGACAACCTCATCTTAATTATATCTGCTCTGAAATTTTGCATGGGAACAACTGACTCTAGTCACTGAAAGCTTGAGCTGAGTGTTAGCCAAGTAGCATCATGTCCAAATAAAATAAAATATGAGAATGTCAAAATGCAATTAAAAAAAATAAATTACACCTATTTCCTGGGGGTAAAAACAAAGTCATTCTACAAATGCAGGTGGTATTGTCTCCATAATCTCGTTACAAATTATTCCTCCTGGGCAAATAGACTCTCAACCAGTGTAGCCATGAGCTCTAAAATGACACCTGACACTTGAAATACCTAACTTTATTTCAGTTCAGTTCAGTTGCTCAGACGTGTCCGACTCTTTGCAACCCTGTGGATTGCAGCATGCCAGTCTTCCCTGTCTGTCACCAACTCCCAGAGCCTACTCAAACTCATGTCCATTGAGTTGATGATGCCATCCAACCATCTCATCCTCTGTTGTCCCCTTCTCCTCCTGCCTTCAATCTTTCCCGGTATCAAGGTTTTTACCAATAAGTCAGTACTTCACATCAGGTGGCCAAAGTATTGGAGCTTCAGCATCAGTCCTTCCAATGAATATTCAGGACTGATTCCCTTTAGGATTGACTGGTTTGATCTCCTTGCAGTCCAAGGGACTCTCAAGAGTCTTCTTCCACACCACAGTTCAAAAGCATCAATTCTTCGCACTCAGGTTTCTTTATAGTCCAACTCTCACATCCATACATGACTACTGGAAAAACAGACAGATCTTTGTTGGTAAAGTAATGTCTCTGCTTTTTAATAGGCTGTCTAGGTTGGTCATAGCTTCTCTTCCAAGGAGCAAGTGTCTTTTAGTTTCGTGCCTGTAGTCACCATCTGCAATGATTTTGGAACCCCCCAAATTAAAGTCTCTGTTTCCATTATTTCCCCATCTATTTGCCATAAATTGATGGGACCAGATGCCATAATCTTAGTTTTCTGAATGTTGAGTTTTAAGCCAATGTTTTCACTCTCACCAAGAGGCTCTTTAGTTCTTCGTTTTCTGTCATGAGGGTGGTGTCATCTGAATATCTGAGGTTACTGGTATTTCTCCTGGCAATCTTGATTCCAGCTTGTGCTTCATCCAGCCCGGCGTTTCGCATGATGTACTCTGCATAGAAGTTAAATAAGCAGGGTGACAATATACAGCCTTGATATACTCCTTTCCCAATTTGGAACCAATCTGTTGTTCCATGTCCTGTTTTAATTGTTGCCTCTTAACCTGCATACAGATTTCTCAGGAAGCAACTAATTTGATTTAGTTTGTATCTAACACCTTGAACTAGGATTAGGAATGGGAAACCAGTAAATTAATATTCAGACCCATTACTAAGTCTCAGTCACAATCCATCACTTAGAAAGACAGACAGATGTTTCTCACTGGGAAGTAAGTTCTGGGGCTTATTCTATGTAATTCCTTCACATTTCAGAGTATCAGAGTCAGTTCCAGCATGATCCTCTCTGGATACTTTTCTTGGAAACCTCCCTCTGTGCTTCACTATCAAAATGAATTATCTCCTTTCCCCTGGTCTCCCCAGCACCCTGTGTTACTTCAGCATGGTTACTGCTGGATTACTGATGTGTCTCCTTCAAGAGACTGTGAAATCCTTGAGGAAGGAGACCATGATTAATGCCTATGGTCACAACACAGAGTATGGTAAACATTTGCTAAATGAAAGGAGTTCAGTAAGCATTTGCTGCGTTATGATTGGATAAACATGGACCATCAAGGATCTCTGAACACCTGACTGTCCATACTGACTAGAGAAGGATGGCCTTCCTCACTTTTTCTGAAGACAGCACAGAGGGAACAAACAGAAAAAGGATCTGGAGCTGCCCTGAGAATGCTGCTCACCCTGGGATTGGTGCTGGTTGTTTACACCAGCCCCTTGCTGGGACATGCATACGTGACATCAGAGACCACAAACCACAGATGACTCCCTTGTGAAGATGGAAAGAGTAGTTTAAATAATTTTGAATCTATTTTAATCGAATGTATTAAGATTTAATCTTTGTCTTCTTTTATCTTGAGTTATCTTTGCTGAATCTCTGGCCAAAGCTGATATGTAATTTAT
Organism: Neotragus pygmaeus; assembly: GCA_006410875.1. NCBI lineage: Eukaryota > Metazoa > Chordata > Mammalia > Artiodactyla > Bovidae > Neotragus > Neotragus pygmaeus. The sequence continues at coordinate 620,213 of SJYV01052979.1, read as the reverse complement.
GTATATGTATTTAATATGTATTGTTACATATTATTTTATTTAAATATTATTTACATATTAAATATGTATTGAATATAAATAATAGTTTAACATGTATTAAATATGTAATATATAAAGTTATATTTATATATATATATATATGTATCTCTTTGCAATAGTTTACTTTTATGAGAATTTCTCTGTGGCACTGACCCCTATTTCATTTGGACACATTTGATCTCTCCCCGAAGGACTGTATCTGCTGGCATCTGAAAAAACCTTAGAAATGTGTTTACACTGAAACACTCTTGAAATTGAATTCTTCAAGATGACCCAAGTCTGAAGGGACTGTTTTTTTTTTAATGTAACTCTATTTCTCTAAATTTGCTTTTGTGAAACTAAATTCTCTTGCAAGCTGGAGGCAATGAGCAAACTTGAGTTAACTCCTTATCAATAATTAACAGTGCCAAAAGGGGAAAAGTTAACTTCAGTTGGGTTACTATCTCTGAACTGGCTCAGTATGTGATCAAATTTTTGGCAGCCCCAAGTTAACTGTATTCCAAAATGCTATCTTCAAATGTCTTCTCAAGCTACCTTTGCATTCAAATTCAAGCACTCGATGGACAGAAGTCGAGAGAGAGGTTCCCGGACCCCAGGATGATGTGCTCTGCTTGAGTTCATATTAGTATTAGTTTGACAACATTCTTTAGTATGAGAAAGAAAACAAATTTATTTTCTTGTTCAGTGGTATTTTCATTAAAACTCCAAGAACTTATATACATGTATATACATATGGGTGAATCCCTCTGCTGTGCACCTGAAACTATCACAACACTGTTAATCAGTTATACTCCAATATAACATAAAAAACATTTTTTTTAAAGAGTAGTGTGACTGTCTGGCTTAAGATCTTAATTACCTCTGTTTGCTGGTTGAGAGATAAATAAAACTTTTCTACAGTAATGGAATTCATTTGATAAATATGCATGCCACCAATTTTCCAGCCTCCATCTAAAACAAGCCACGTCCTTTGTTGTCAACTGCAGGAATATATACTTATAAGTAGTTGGTTCAAAAAAAGAAGAACTTCAAGCACTTAAGAAAAAAAGGATTCCCTTCACCTCTCATCTTCCTGGTTCTGTATGTGCACTGTTCTGGGGCTATGCTATCTAGTCTTCACCATGAAGAAGAAAAGAGAGCTCTTATTATTTATAAGATATTTTATAACACACTAGTCCACTGAAGTACAGATAAACCCTTTTCTTGCTCCATGGAAAACAGTGTCAAGAGGAGATGTGCAACCAGAAGTTGGGGATCTGAACCCCTTTATACCACCCACTCCTCCCTACCCTTCCACTGAACCCTGATCACCTATCCTAAGTCTTACTCACACTGTTATGAACTCTACAGACCATCTTACTGAACCAGGCTCTGTCCGTGGAGGAGATGACCTATTCTTCTATTCCCACTTTCTAAAGAAAATAGTTTATGTTTGAGAGGGAGCTATTTCGTGGTAAGAACATAACATAAAACATGCTTCCTCTATAGGTCATGTGGAAGATGACTCATGTTTCTTTACACATTGAAAACTGGAGATGGATGAATATCGGAGGAACTTTCTCACGACTCTGAATAGCTAGCACCTGTAATAAAGTTATGGATTTCCCCAGAGGCTCAGCGGTAAAGAAGCCGCCTGCAGTACGGGAGACACGGGTTCGAATTCTGGGTGGGGAAGGTCCCCTGGAGGAGGGCATGGCAACTGACTCCATTATTCTTGCCTGGAGAATCTCATGGACAGAGGAGCCTGGAGGGCTATGGTCCACTGGGTCACAAAGAGTTGAACACGACTGTAGCAATGGAGCACACATGCACGTGATAAAATTATGGCTGCATGAAGCCAACACCACATAATGAATGGAAACTGCAAAATCTTTCAGTGACTTTCCTTACCTGCTGGATATTTAAACTTTACCCTATCTTTCAGCGTCTGCAGTCCTATCCATCACAGCCTTATCCTTTGCCCCTCTACTGCTCCATTTCACTAAGCTTCATGCTGTTGGGTTTCCTCTTCCTCATGTGGCTGCTCCAATTCCCAACTTCCGCTTCCCCTCAGTTTGCGGTTAATCATTGCAGTTTGTCCTCTAAGATTTGGTGGACTATGTGTCACAGTCTTGTCAGAGTCATCTCCTCAGATTCTGCTTTATTCCCTCCCCCCGTTCTCTCTCTCAAACTTCTCTCATACTGGAAAGATCTACTTACATTCCTTTTCCCTTTTTTTTTTTTTAACACTTTTTGTTGGACCCAGAGACCTTATCACAATCACTCTTAATTCCTTTGACACATTACATCTGAAGCCAGTTGTGTTGAATGTACTCATAGGTTTCCTCCTCTAACTTTTTCCCCTTCCAATTCCCAGCTTTAAATTTTTCCCAAGTAAGTACTTTTTTGGTGGGCTCTTTTCTTTCTTTCTTTTTTTTTTTTTTTTAATCCGTCCAGACCTTTCATAGCTAGGTAAACTGCTGAAAATGTATTGGGTCTAATGAAACTGTGTTGAATGTCACTAAGTGGCATTATCAGCTCTTCTTGGCCTCCTGGACTGTGGGCAGAGATCAGAGAGCTGGTCAGAGTCCAGAAGTGAGAGGTTTTTTTGGGAACCGCCATCCACATTCTCAGCTCTGAACTTGGTGTGGGCCAGCCTCCAAAGGGGGCTGGAAATCACATGGGGCAAAAAGACAAGCTATCTTCACAAAATTAGTTGTTGTCAGTTTAGAACCTTCTAAGTCCAGAGATTTAAAAATGACCCAATTCCTATAATGAGTTAATTAATAAGTACTGATGCCTTCACCTATCATGCAAGACAAAACCATCCAAAGCCATCCCGGCCCTTGAGAGGACAGGGAACATGTCTTATCCATCTTTGCATCCCTAGAAAAGACCAGACATATGTGCACAAAAAGAAATTGGCTGAATGAAGACATACATCTGTGGTTGCAAATAATAAGGCCTGTAATTCTTGGTTTCTGGATAGACTCGACTTTTATCAATTTTCTATTAATTTCAAGAACTAGGGCAGAACTCTAGGTATAAGTTTTCTATTGCCACTGTAACAAATTACTAGAAACTAAGTGGCTTCAAACAAGTCAGTGTACTTTCTTACAGCTCTAGAGATCAGAAGTACAAAATCTGTCTCACTGGGCTAAAATCAAGGTGTCAGCCTGGCTACATTCCTTCTGGAGGTTCTAGGGGAGAACCTACTTCCTTGCCTTTTCTAGCCCAGTGAAATGGATTTTTCACTTCTGATCTCCAGAACTGTAAGAGGCTGTTCACATCCCTTAGTTCATTACCCCATCCTCCTTTCTCCAAAGCACATCATTCCAACCTCAGTTCCCCACCTTCTTTCTCTTTTAAGAATTCTTGTTACTACATTTAGTCCACCATTCAGGACACAGAAAGTACCTAAGAAAGCTCTGCTGAATGAAAGACAAATATATATATGCCTTACTTTGCTCAGTAGAAATGTACTAAGAAATTAAATGTACACCAAAGTGCTTAGGAATTTCTCATATTCATAATCCTCTACTAAACCCATTGGGTAGGAATACTTCTTAAATTAACTCTGTGGAAAGCTGTTTTTTTGTTTGTTTGTTTGTTTGTTTTTAATACAGCACAGAATTCTGCTTTACTACCAAAAAAAAAAAAAATCACCTCCAGATCAGCTGCTATTGCTGATGAAATGAATTTGAGGAGATATTTTCATGGCCTATGTTTAAGTTTATATTTGGATGGGATATTTGAGGTAAAATGAAATCTAAAAACAACTACCAGAATATTTATAAATAAATTTCCCCTCTTTTAAAATGGGGAACTGGCACTAGCACATTGTTTAATGTCTCTCATGGATATAACCTATCAAATGAAGAATAGTTAAAATTATACATAGGCATTTAATGAGAATTAAAACATTATGCGTAAGTCTTTGCATTCAAAAATAGTAATAAATAAAGAACCTCTTAGGGATTTTTTTTTATCACATGAGGAAAGCTCTCTCTCAACTTTAAGAAGTTCTGTAATCTTATTAAAGGAAACATAAATGCTGACCCCTCAGTCATGTTTAGAAAAAGTAATTCCATATTTGATTAAATTAGAAAGGGTAATTATGTCAGAGGCCAAACATGCAGAAAATAAAGACAAATGTTAAGTTAAGGTAAAGTAACCTTGTGATTACCCTCTTTCACCTTGAGATTAATCTTTGACCATGAGAGGAGATTCTGGAGCAAGCAAAGTAGGTGACTTAGGTGGCTATGAAGGGATTCAAATTTTGGATCTGCCGCTTAAAGAAAATTAAAACAACAGTGGGGAACTGCAACAAAATCTTTTTAATCATTGTCCTGGCATTGCACTAGCACTGGCTATTAAACCTCCAGTTTTCCTGGGCTATTNTGGTCATGTATGGATGTGAGAGTTGGACTGTGAAGAAGGCTGAGCGCCGAAGAATTGACGCTTTTGAACTGTGGTGTTGGAGAAGACTCTTGAGAGTCCCTTGGACTGCAAGGAGATCCAATCAGTCCATTCTTAAGGAGATCAGCCCTGGGATTTCTTTGGAAGGAGTGATGCTAAAGCTGAAACTCCAGTACTTTGGCCACCTCATGCAAAGAGTTGACTCATTGGAAAAAACTCTGTTGCTGGGAGGGATTAGGGGCAGGAGGAGAAGGGGACGACAGAAGATGAGATGGCTGGATGGCATCACGGATTTGATGGACACGAGTCTGAGTGAACTCCGGGAGATGGTGATGGACAGAGAGGCCTGGCGTGCTGCGATTCATGGGGTCGCAAAGAGTCAGACACAACTGAGCGACTGAACTGAACTGATACATGTCATGAGACACTAATTTTAGAGACCCACACGGGGAAGGGCCCCTTGACAAGGAGGCCCTTGTTTACCACATCACAAGTTTTCCTTCAAGAAATATCTGATATCTTTGGCAAACTAGATGTTGATCATTTAAGGCAACTAAGTTCAGTTCAGTTCAGTCACTCAGTCATGTCCAACTATTTGTGACCCCCAGGACTTCAGCACACCAGGCTTCCCTGTCCATCACCAACTCTCAGAGTTTACCCAGACTTATGTCCATAGGGTCAGTGATGCCATCCAACTATCTCACCCTCTGTCATCCCCTTCTCCTCCTACCTTCAATCTTTCTCAACATCAGGGTCTTTTCTAATGAGTCACTTCACATCAGGTGGCCAAAGTATTGGAGCTTCAGCTCCAACATCAGTCCTTCCAATGAATGTTCAGGACTGATTTCCTTTAGGATTGACTGGCTCGATCTCCTTGCAGTTCAAGGGAATCTCAAGAGTCTTCTCCTGCAACCCAGTTCAAAAGCATCAATTCTTTGGCACTCAGCCTTCTTTATAGTCCAACTCTCGCCTCCATATATGACTACTGGAAAAATTATAGCTTTGACTAGATGGACATGTTTTGGCAAAGTAATGTCTCTGTTTTTTAATATGCTGTCTAGGTTGGTCATAACTTTTCTTCCAAGGCTGTAGTCACCCTCTGCAGTGATTTTGGAGCCCCCCCAAAAAGTCTCTATTTGTATTGTTTCCCCATCTATTGCCCATGAAGTGATGGGACCAGATGCCATGACCTTAGTTTTCTGAATATTGAGTTTTAATCCAACTTTTTCACTCTCCTCTTTCACTTTCATCTAGAGATGCTTTAGCTCTTCTTCGCTTTCTGCCCTAAGGGTGGTATCATCTGCATATTTGAGTTTATTGGTATTTCTCCTGGCAATCTTGATTCCAGCTTCTGCTTCATCTAGCCCGGTGTTTCACTCAACTGGAATTCCATCACCTCCACTAGCTTTGTTCGTAGTGATGCTTCCTAAGGCCCACTTCACTACTTATTCCAGGATGTCTGGCTCTAGGTGAGTGATCACACCATCGTGGTTATCTGGGCCATGAAGATCTTTTTTGTATAGTTCTTCTGTGTGTTCTTTTCTTAATATCATCTGCTTCTGCTAGGTTCATACCATTTCTGTCCTTTATTGCTCCCATCTTTGCATAAAATATTCCCTTGGTATCTCTAATTTTCTTAAAGAGATCTCTACTCATTCCCATTCTATTGTTTCCCTCTATTTCTTTGTGTTGATCACTCAGGAAGACTTTCGTCTCTCTCCTTGCTATCCTTTGGAACTCTGCATTCAACTGGATATATTTTTCTTTTTTCTGTTTTGCCTTCCCTGTATCTTCTTTTCTCAGCTATTTGTAAGGCCTCCTCAGACAACCATTTTGCCTTTTTGCATTTCTTTTTCTTGGGGATGGTCTTGATCACCACCTTCTGTACAAGGTCATGAAACTCTGTCCATAGCTCTTCAGGCACCCTATGAGATCTAATCCCTTGAATCTATTTGTCACTTCCACTGTATAATTGTAAGGGCTTGATTTAGGTCATACTTGAATGGGCTAGCGGTTTTCCCCACTTTCTTCAATTTAAGTCTGAATTTAGCAATAAAGAGTTCATGACCTGAGCACAGTCAGCTCCCAGTCTTGTTTTTGTCAACTGTATGGAGCTTCTCCATCTTTGGCTTCAAAGAATATAATCAATCTGATTTTGGTATTGACTATCTGGTGATGTTCATGTGTAGAGTCTTCTATTGTGTGTCAGAAGAGGGTGTTTGCTATGACCAGTGTGTTCTCTTGGCAAAACTCTGTTAGCTTTTGACCTGTTTCGTTTTGTACTCTAAGGCCAAATTTGCCTGTTACTCCAGGTATCTCTTGACTTCCTACTTTTACAGTCCAGTCCCCTATAATGAAAAGGGTGTCTTTTTTGGGTGTCAGTTCTAGAAGGTCTTGTAAGTCCTAATAGAACTGTTCAACTTAGCTTCTTCAGCATTCCTGGTCGGAGCATAGACTTGGATTATTGTGATATTGAATGGTTTGCCCTGAAACAAGCAGAGATCATTCTGTTGTTTTTGAAATTGGATCCAAGTACTGCATTTCAGACTCTTTTGTTGACTACGATGGATACTCCATTTCTTCCAAGGGATTCTTGCCCACAGTAGTAGATATAATGGTCACTGAGTTCAATTCACCCATTCCAGTCCATTTTAGTTCACTGATTCCTAGAATGTCGATGTTCACTCTTGCCATCTCATTTGACCACTCCCAATTTGCCTTGATTCATGGATTTAACATTCCAGGTTCCTATGCAATATTGTTCTTTACAGCATCGGACTTCCATCACCAGTCACATTCACAACTGGGTAGTGTTGTTGCTCTGGCTCCATCCCTTCATTCTTTCTGGAGTTATTTCTTCACCCATCTCCAGTAACATATTGGGCACCTACCAACCTGGGGAGTTCCTCTTTCAGTGTCCTATCTTTTTGCCTATTCATACTGTTCCTGGGGTTCTCGAGGCAAGAATACTGAAGTGGTTTGCCAGAATCAAAGTTGGAAATTCCATGTAAACCAGACTTAATTATTGTAAAAGGAAGAAAGAGGATTTGTTTGGCTTCTTTATCATCCATGTACTAATTTGTACCTGGAGCAAGAGAGAGTGGTGTTCCATTTCTACTGTATTCTGATGTAAAAGTTAACACTAGAGTCATCACATTTTAAGATGATACAGTAAAAGAACATTCCTATCTCCTTATCCTCACAAAAATTATCCCCAAACAGTAAACAGAATGTGAAACAGAAACACAAACTCTGTCTTCAGTAGTATTAGGAGATATCTATCAACTTATACTGCAATACATAAACAGAGAAAGAAGACGGACCCGATAGGGTGCCAGAGGATCAGAATACGTGCCTTGGAATGGTGCTCTTGACGAGAAGCAAGCCAAGTCACACTGAAACCTTTGAAATGCTCAGACATTCAAAACACCATGAAGACAGCAGAGGGGTTGCTAAAAACAGGGGGTTATTTAAAGTTTATGTTAGAGTCAGTTATAATTCCAGGTTCCATCCTTATCTGCTGAAACCTTTTTCCCAAGCAGAAATAAGATGACATGATCTCTAGAGAAATTGTATTAGAGGAGCTCCTGAAACAAGGATATCAAACTAAAAAGAAAGATTAAGTGAAAGTCTGAACACTGAATAATGATATCCCCAGGCTCCCTTTCCCACCCACTTCTGAACACCAGCAGCCAAGTTTAAAACATCTACAAAAGAAATTGAAAGATTCCACTGAAAAGATCTATAGATACTGACATTTGAATTTGAGGCTGGCTAGCCACTAGACTGCGCTCAAATAGGCATCACACATAGACACTTCCAATCAGCTTTTTAATAACCCATATTTTACCCATGAAATGACATTCAAGTTAATTTTTTAATTCACATTTTTAGTAATTTATTTTTATTTCATCTTTTATTTCTAGGGTCATGCACTTTCATGGATGACTAAATAAATTTGAAATATAAGGAATTTCAGAAGCATAGGAAACATTAGAATACATTAAAAGTTGCTAAACCATCCTAGAAGTCACAAGACAAGGATTTATAAACAAATGTTCTCTCCAGAATGCCTTTAAAGTACATTAAAAGTTGCACATAACCAAAATTTGAACAACCAGAGGCATAAAATATCAATATTCAACCAGATAGTTATTTTTACATATTAATTGGCAAGGGAATAATCTGTTTCTGTTGCCTTTATTATACTGATGAGGAGGCTGAGGATGGGAGAAGCTACGTAACTTATCAAATGTGACACAGCTAATAAAGGCAGAACTGATATAAAGCCAAGCCTGTTGACTCTTGCTGTTCCCTGGATGGACTTTCTTTCCTGCTCCTGTGTTTTTTCCTGCTTAATACTCTTAACATCTGATTCCAAAGTACTTGTAAAGTGAAAGTTAAAGGGAAAAATCTCATGTCTAGGTAATTCATTTAAAACTTTAAGTTTTGAAAGTACCTTGATGTGAGAGGAAATTGAAATGAGTGGTTAAAATAAGACTGAGATTCAAGATGAATTTCACATATATTTCATATATTCATCAAGAAAGGACTATTCTGGGAAATACAACCCCCAAAGACACTGGATCCTGAACACTGCCTTTCTCCACAGCAAAGACCAGCCACAAAGAGAGGAGGTGGCATCTGGGGCAAGTGTCTTTTTCGCTCATACAAAGCTTTCAGTGGGAAGAGGGGTTTCTGTGCCAAACACCCCCAGGCTGCATCCATGTTTCTTAGACCCCCTTCTTGATTTGTCAACTCAGGAAGATGTTTGAAAGCAGGCAATGCATTTTAATGGGAACCAGTACATTTCCCTAATCTTCTAGCTATCTAAAGGATGCATATACTAAATACGGTACATATTGAGGGTACACATGTGGCCGGAGAGGAAGCCTTTGTCTAAAATAGCTAAGCTGGCTATAAACAGACAAATAAAAACTGAAACGTTTATAAACAAAACAAGTTAGATTCATGGCTTAATTTCTTTACATCTTTTAAAATACTTTTTTTAAATGTTAAATATATAAGTCTGTTTATAATGTTAGTAAAGAAAGCTTACTTGGAAATTCACTACTATTTGGTTAGTCGAAACATTTTTTTCTTTTTGTTTTTTTTCCTGGAATCATCATTTGGAAGCATTCAAAAGTAGAAGAGGGTGTAAGAGAGTGAGTGAGTGCCACTCTCATCATATAAACTATCTCCTTTAATCCTCACAATAATCTCATGAACAGGAAGGGTATTATTCTAACCATCTGACAGACAGGGGTAGATAAGGCTCAGAGAAATTAAGTAATTTGCCTGTACTCACACAGATAGTAAGTGTCTGCACAAAGTTTGAGGCCTGGCCTGCTATTCCAAAGCCCCCATTCTACCTTGTGTGTGCCTGGTGCTGATTTTCAAGGAGGGAGAGATTCTTAAGGACTTTATTAAGATTTCTGAAAAATTATTAACTCCAGGGGAAACTCATGTTGAAAGCAATGAATGAAGACTAAAGGTCACTTCTCTCTGTGAATGCCGTGATCTCACCAAACACATAAGTCTTCTCTTGAGCTGACCCCACTAAGTAGGAGGAAACCTAGGAACCAAGCCTACCTCTCCCAACTGGAAATCCATCTCAAGAATATTGATTGGAAACTGCATTACCCTTTGGGCAGCTTCTTAAATGTTAAATAAACATGGTCATGTCCCACAAATCACCCTTCCTGTCCACTGCACAGAAGATAATACTCTGAGTGTAGATTTTCTTGTAGCTTCACTTTGCCTGATTCTGGAAGCTTCTCTCTCCCAGTCCTAATTCTCAGCAGTAAAATGGAGGGTCATAGCTGGAGTTTAGGAATTGCCTGATGGTTTCCCTTTCCTCATTTGCTGTGCATTTCAGAACAGGCAGACTTGGGGCACACGTTGATTCAGATATCTGTGTCAAAGAATAGGTTTGGAGAAAAGGCAGTTTCTTGTTTAATCTGTCGGCAATTTGTGGGAGCCATTCTTCAAGAGCACAAAGCAACCTGAAAGGGACGCATTCTATCAACACAGAAAGAGTAAAGGATGGAAAGGCCAAGGGACAGGAATGATTGTGGCATCTCATGAGATAGCACTGGTCTTACCTGTCAAGTCACAGACCTATAATGAAAAATGGCAGAAATTGTCATGGGGATGTTGTGAGCTTGAGAGCAGAGAGCTAGCTTATCCCTTTTCTCCTGTTTTTGAATGGAGGGAGTACTTCTTGTCCTGCTGTTTTCAGTTGGCCAGAACCTATAGGAGAAGATGTTCCCCACCACTGATAATTCCTATCCTCACCAGTGTGTGATATTCTTACCGTTTAGTTGCTAAGTTGTGTCTGACTCTTTTGTGGCCTCATGGACTGTAGCCCACCTGGCCCCTCTTTCCTTGAGTTTTCCCGGGCAAGAGTACTGGAGTGGGTTCCCGACCCAGGGATCAAACCCACATCTCCTGCTGGGCAAGCGGATTCTTCTTACCACTGAGCCACCAAGGGAGCCCTTTGGTACTCTTGGGAGAGCCCCCTTTAGAACTTGAGGGTATTAACTGTATCAGTCCTTCAAGCCCTCCTAACCTTGGGGAATATCTTAGTCATTTGGCTAGACTGTAGTTCTGTTACATTTTAGAGAGAAAAGAGTCCTATGTATTAAAAATGCACATTTATGTGCTGGTCCATTTTGTGAAATCAATCAGATTTAGTTCTGAAACATTACTCAAAGACAGTTAACTTTGACAAGAAGAACATACGGAATATGCTATTCCAGGATCAAGGAAGAATGCTTATTTTTTTCCTCAAATGAATTATATATTAACATGATTATGCAAATGTTTGTATGCAGCATCTTTTTTGCTTTATCATTTTTGTCTTCTAGAAAACTATATATCACTGTTACTTACAAAATCAATATGTCCTGATATTGTGACACAAATTCATAAATAATTTTAAAATTTACACATTTGTCAAAGATAAAGAGATTCATACTAAATTCCTTAGAGACTTTTGATTTAAAGTCTTGTAAAGTACTCTTACAAGAGACTAGTTTAAGGTGCTATACTTTAAGAAAGTACTCTACGTATTGTAAGGTAATAGTGTACAAGCCATAATTCAAATTTTTGATTCAGAAAATTATATAAAAATGCCAATCAGCTCACTCTCAGCAGCTATGGGACCATGAGTTGCCAAAAAGGCAAAATGCTAAGATTATCCTGATGTGAACCAAGAGGAACTCCAGAAGGCCAACTCCAGAGACCAAAGACTGGACTGCAGTCCTTGACTTGAGTCCATCTTGCTTGGCATGGATTTCCATATTGACGGTCAGGCATGAGGCTTAGGTCAGAGGCAACAGATACGTGAAAGAGACCATGCTTTGCTCTGTCAATCTTTCAGAGTGGGGTTCACAGGAAGCCATTGCCTGGCAAAAAAAGGTCATAGCTGGAAAGAGCTATTCATATTAAGATGTTGATTCTTGCAAAGCCATGAATCTATAGGAAATCAGCCAGCCCCTCACTTGTGTATATCATGTAGCCTTTCATTCACCTGACCTGGGGCTCCCAGCCAAGAAACAGACACCCTGTTTATATATTTATTAATCATTATTTATGTAATGAAGAAAACTTTATTATACTGGAAGCTTATCTCCTCTTACTCTTTGTCTTAGTCTATTGGCCTGCCATAACAAGATACCATGGGCTTCTCAGATGGCTCAGTGGTAAAGAACACACCTGCCAAAGCAGGAGTTGTAAGAGATGCGTGTTCAATCTCTGGGTCAGGGAGGTCCCCTAGAGGAAGGCCTGGCAGCCCACTCCAGAATTCCTGCCTGGAGAATCTCATGGACAGAGGAGCCTGACGGGCTATAGTCCATGCAGTTGCAAAGAGTTGGATACAAATGAAGCAACTTAACACAAGCAAACAGCAAAATACCACATCTTAGATGACTTAGAAACAACAGAAATTTATGTCTCACAGCTCTGGAGGTTGGAAGTCCAAGATCACAGCACTGGCAGATTCGGTGTTTGGTGAGGGCTTCCTGGTTTATAGATGACACCCTCTAGTCTTGACCTTACATGGTGGAAGGGGCCAGGGGGCTTTCTTGGGCCTCTTTTATAAGACACAATTCTGGAACCCTCATGGCATAATCACTTCCCTTCCATCACCTTGAAGGTTAGATTTTAACAAATGAATTGGGAGAGGAAGGGGAGTAAAAATATCCAAACCATAGTACTCTTCTCTTCTCTAACAACCAATAGAAAGAGGACCAAAGTGAATGTATCAGTCAAGTGATACCCAACAGGCTGGCCTTGTTTTCCCTCACACACTGTTTTTGTCAGAGTTAATATCTGTATACATTACAAAATATACCAAGAAAATAAATAAACTAAACATAATTATAGTTAATCCAAAATAGGTTAAATGAAGGTAGGGGAATGAAACACACCTTTTGAATTTTGGCTCTGGATCAAACAAGGATTCATAAAGGAAAAGATTTCTAAATGCTTGCTTCTTTTGCTACATCTGGGGGTGTAAAGAGATATCTCTCAGGTTTCTAAGGCTCAGGAAGCCACAGATATTCTCGTCTCCCTGCTCTCAGGAACAACCACTTGCTCCTGGAAAATCTCAGAGACATTTTTCTAGACTCTGACGTTTCCTTGAAAATCAAAAGTTGGGGATAGTTACAGCAGTGAGGCATGCCTAAGTAAAGAGATTTTCCAGAGAAGACCCACTGAGAAAGAGAATGGGAGGAGATTTTCTTGACGTCTTGGAAATGATGAGGCCAAATGAAGGCAAATTCTGAGTAGGATTTGAGTGCTCTAGCAAAGGATCACCACCATCAAATATTCCTTTTGCCCCAGGCTCCTACAGGGGTCCGCATGGCACAGGATAACTTATTGATGGTTATTTAAATGTTTGATATTTTGTTCTTCATGGAATTTTGTATTCATTTTTATTTTTTTATTTTTAAATGTATTTATTTTAATTGGAGGCTAATTACTTTGCAATATCGTATTGGTTTTGCAATACATCAACATGAATCTGCTACGGATGTACATGTGTTCCCTATCCTGGACCCCCCTCCCACCTCCTTCCTCGTACCATCCCTCTAGGTCATCCCAGTGCACCAGCCCCAAGCATCCTGTATCCTGTATCAAACCTAGACTGGCAATTTGTTTCTTATATGATAATAAAGATGTTTCAATGCCATTCTCCCAAATCATCCCACCCTCTCCCTCTCCCACAGAGTCCAAAAGACTGTTCTATACATCTGTGTCTCTTTTGCTGTCTCGCATACAGGGTTATCATTACCATCTTTCTAAATTCCATATATATGTGTTAGTATACTGTATTGGTGTTTTTCTTTCTGGCTTACTTCACTCTGTATAATCAGCTCCAGTTTCATCCACCTCATTAGAACTGACTCAAATGTATTCTTTTTAACGGCTGAGTAATAGTCTATTGTGTATATGTACCACAGCTTGCTTATCCATTCATCTGATGATGGACATCTAGGTTG
>SJYV01052979.1:567957-606185 GCA_006410875.1 Neotragus pygmaeus | reverse complement strand
TGAGTAATACTCCATTGTGTATATGTACCACTGCTTTCTTATCCATTCATCTGTTGATGGACATCTAGGTAGCTTCCATGTCCTGGCTATTATAAACAGGGCTGTGATGAACTTTGAGGTGCATGTGTCTCTTTCAGTTCTGGTTTCCCTGGTGTGTATGCCCAGCAGTGGGATTGCTGGGTTATAGGGCAGTTCTATTTCCAGTTTTTAAAGGAATCTCTATACTGTTCTCCATAGTGGCTGTACTAGTTTGCATTCCCACCAACAGTGTAAGAGGGTTCCCTTTTCTCCACACCCCCTCCAGCATTTATTGCTTGTAGACTTTTGGATCGCAGCCATTCTGACTAGTGTGAAATGGTACCTCATTGTGGTTTTGATTTTCATTTCTCTGATAATGAGTGATGCTGAGCATCTTTTCATGTGTTTGTTAGCCATCTGTATGTCTTCTTTCTTGTTTTCAGAGTTTTCATCTAATAGGAAACTGGAAGAACCACTTAGAAAATCAAAACTTTTAGAGTTTATTATCCAAGGCCAGTGCTGGGTGCCAAAGACAAATTAAGACACTATCTCCCTGTCTCATGTAGATAAGATAAAAAGTGTACANTCTTGTTTTCAGAGTTTTCATCTAATAGGAAACTGGAAGAACCACTTAGAAAATCAAAACTTTTAGAGTTTATTATCCAAGGCCAGTGCTGGGTGCCAAAGACAAATTAAGACACTATCTCCCTGTCTCATGTAGATAAGATAAAAAGTGTACAACTAACTAGAGTAAAGGAAAAATGGGTTCAGTGCCATAAAAGAGAGTTAAGCATCATAGAAGAGAGAAAATTAATTTAAAGCACTTAGTGCCCAAAACTTTTTTTTTTTAATTTGACTTTACAATACTCTATTGGCTTTGCCATACATCAACATGAATCCACCACNGCAGGAGGAGAAGGGGACGACAGAGGATGAGATGGCTGGATGGCATCACTGCCTCAATGGACATGAGTCTGAGTGAACTCCGGGAGTTGGTGATGGACAGAGAGGCCTAGCGTGCTGCAATTCATGGGGTATCAAAGAGTCAGACAAGACGGAGTGACTGAACTGAACTGAACTGAACTGACTGAAATGTACATCATGATATTTAGAAGCTGAAGAAGTGCTACTTATGTGAAATCTTCTATAGATATTCACAAAAATAATAACACAGTATACACTTTTAAACTGAACTAAACTGATACTTTTACAAGTTAATGCTGTCTCATTAGAACTGATTCAAATGTATTCTTTTTAAAGGCTGAGTAATAGTCCATTGTGTATATGTACCACAGCTTTCTTACCCATTCATCTGCTGATGGACATCTAGGTTGATTGAAGCATGTATACTGTTATGTAAGAAATGAGGCATCGGTCTATGTTCGATGCAGGATGCAGGAAGCTTCGAGCTGGTGCACAGGGATGATCCAGAGAGACGTTGTTGGGTGGGAGGTGGGAGGGGGATTCAGGATTGGGAGCTCGTGTACACCTGTGGTGGATTCAAGTCGATGTATGGCAAAGCCAATAGAGTATTATAACGTAAAATAAAGTAAAAAAAAAAAAAATTAAAAAAAAAGTAACTAGATTAGATATACACTGATTCTTTTGCTTTAAGAAGTAGTATACTGCTGTGTAACAGTATGTAATAAAGAAAGTGAAAGTGTTAGTCACTCTCATGTCAGANATGATGGACATCTAGGTTGCTTCCATGTCCTGGCTATTATAAACAGTGCTGCGATGAACATTGGGGTACACGTGTCTCTTTCAATTCTGGTTTCCTCAGTGTGTATGCTCAGCAGTGGGATTGCTGAGTCATGAGGCAGTTCTATTTCCAGTTTTTTAAGGAATCTCCACACTGTTCTCCACAGTGGCTCTACTAGTTTGCATTCCCACCAACAGTGTAAGAGGGTTACCTTTTCTCCACACCCTCTCCAGCATTTATTGCTTGCAGACTTTTGGATCACAGCCATTCTGACTGGCATGAAATGGTACTTCATTGTGGTTTTGATTTGCATTTCTCTGATAATGAGTGATGTTGAGCATCTTTTCATGTGTTTGTTAGCTATCCATATGTCTTCTTTGGAGAAATATCTATTTAGTTCTTTGGCCCGTTTTTTGATTGGGTCATTTATTTTTCTGGAGTTGAGCTGCATAAGTTGCTTGTATATTTTTGAGATTAGTTGTTTGTCAGTTGCTTCATTTGCTATTTTTTTCTCCCATTCTGAAGGCTGTCTTTTCACTTTGCTTATAGTTTCTTTTGTTGTGCAGAAGCTTTTAATTTTAATTAGGTCCCATTTGTTTATTTTTGCTTTTATTTCCAATATTCTGGGAGGTGGGTCATAGAGGATCCTGCCGTGATTTATGTCAGAGAGTGTCATTTTTATTTTTAAAAAATGCTGCATCCAAATATCATTTATCCAAAAGAAACACTTACTTTGATGACTGAGTTTTATGACACTTCCTTCTATTTTGTGCTAAGGCAAGTGCCTCATTCATCTGATCCTGCTCCTGTAATCCATCACAGAAAGTTTGCTGACCCCTGGCTAGAACATAGAGGAGACAAACTGGATTCTTTCTATTAAGAAATATAATCAGCAGCCATTAAGAATAACTTGAATGAAAGGCAAAGAAAAATGAAAGCATAGTATGTGTGTGGAGGAGGGGTGCTTGTCATCAGCACAATATCATGATTAAGCCTGTCAGTTGAGCCAAATGGAAGGCGCAGCTCACAAGTCTGCTCCCCCTCCATGTTGCTGCCATAGCTTGCTTCTCATCAGCCTTCCCTGGAAAAAGCAACAGGTGAAGTGCTGTACACGAACAGGCACTCAGGGAGCTTGAAGAGCCTGCAGTGTAGTCGGGTGTGGCGCTATCAGATACCACCACAGTTAGCTCATTCTCAACCAAGACCAGTGTGCTAACCATACCAGAATACCAGAAGACCTGTCCCATCCTGTTGGACTCCATGAGCCTCGGCAACACTAGATGCAGGGACCTGCCTCTTCTCTCTGTTTGCCACATTTTTGTTGTTTAGTAGTTGTGTCTGACTCTTTTCTGACCCCATGGTCTGTGGCCTGCCAGGCTCCTCTACCCATGGGATTCTCCAGGCAAGAATACTGGAGTGGGTTGCCATTTCCTTTTCTAGGGGACCTTCCCGGCCCAGGTATCAAACCCACATCTCCTGCTTGGCAGGTGGATTCTTTTACTGCTGAACACCTTGGGAAGCCCCATTACTGGCAATAAATCATTTTGAATGAATGAACCAATTGAGTGAATGGGTGAATGAATAAAAGATTAAATAGCACACACCCTGTAGAAAGAGACACTGGGCACAAATCCCACCATGTATGACCTTTGAGAATTTTTTAAAGTTCAGTTTCCTCATCTGTAAAATGGAGATGAGCATGATATTTCACTGGGTTTAAAGGAGGATCAAGTGATAAAATGTTCCTAAAAGTGTTTCATAAACTCTAAGAATGTAATTTAACAAAAGATTGTATCGGTTTAAGTGATACTGAGAAAAATGTTGAATGTTCTGAAGGGTATTTTTGGAGAAAGAAACTCTTTGGAGCCAAAACAAAAACAGTGAGGGAAGGTCATGAATGATTAAGGGAGGTGAGTGTCTGCTACTGTCTATGGAAAACAGAAATCAAAACATAATTCCCTGAAAACAGAAAAATGAAGCTTTCAAGTATTGAAAAAAACTCATGGCAACAGACCACAGTCATCATTCCTGCATAATGTGAATATGTTTCAGATTATAGATCTAGTTTACTCAGGGCATAGTCAGAATCCCCCAAAGCCATCATTTTCTATTTTGAATGCTTTTCCAAATATGTAATATTCAAAATAAATGGTTAGATGCCACACACACAAGAAAAGGAGAGTGCTCATGTTTTTAATAGCTTGTGAAATGCAGCCATGGTTTGGGTTGAAAGGAAGTAGCCCATAAACAACTCCACCAAGCGTGTCAGAGCATGTTTGAGCTAAGTTTCACACAAAGGAAATTCCTCCATAGTTCCAAGTGCCCGGGTCCCTCAGACAAGATCACATGCTGCTGCAAGAGACATAAGGCCCTTCCAGAAAGCCCCGGTGACACCTCACAGGCCTAGTCTCAGGACTGAGAGATGTGAGCTTTAGGATCTGTAAGAAATGTGGAATGTATTTATTGCTCACCTCTAAAATCATTTGATAAAATCTTTTCTAACAATCTTATAAAATTAGAGTTTGAAAGAAAGCTTACTGGGGAGGGGAATAATTTCTATTTAATTTTACCCTGGGCCAATTAAATGTGTAAAGGAAAAGAGAAAAAGATAATCTTTGGGGGAGAAGCAGGGGTATAATTCTTTTAGATTCTTTCTTCTAGTACTTAGAATTACCTCTCAAAACAGTTAGAGTCTACTCAAATAAGCTATTAGTCAGACTGAATGAAATATATTCAAATAGAGAGAGAACCAAAACCTGAGATCTGGGTTCCACTTTAATCCACTCAGTCATTTGCCATCTGAGTCCCTCTATATCTCTCCATCTGAGCCACTGCCTCAGATAAATGGGAACAATGCTTTCATCTTCTAGAATGACTCAACTGGCTTAATATTAACTTATGGCTCTTCTCTACCTTCAAAGGTGAGTGGGACCTCCTTGACACACCATCTGGCTGCAGTTGATTGACCCAGAGGGACCCAAGCAAGGGAAAGTCAGTCCCTGTAAAATCTGGATCAGATCTAAGAAATAGTTATTTTCTGCCACCTACACACTTGAACAGCAAAGACTAGTCTGTAAGAAAGAGATGAGAACCCAGGAGAAGCCAAGAATGCAGGTATTCGGGTTCTCAGGGTTCCCCTTGCAGAACCTCTTCCTGAAGCCCAGCTGCTTCCCAGTTTGGGAGGTTCATGATGGACCCCCATCATATTTGTAAAATGCCTGGTTCACTACCACATACTGCTGTTATTTACTTCTATTAAAGAGCAGTTCATCCAAGCAGACAGAGACTATGGGCCACTGATAGACCTTTCAGGCCCACTGGTTTTACCTTATCAACGATAGCCTCTGCTGAGTCTGAGAGGAGCAACAAGCTGCTCTGGTTGTGAGAGAAGAAAGCAGATTCAGTAGAGATTAGGAAGAGTTTAAAAAGCCACCTGGCAGGGCATTCACAACCCTCCCAACTACTCCAAACAGACAGGTGTTAAAATACGTTTTGTACTCTTTCACAGTTCTCTTTCCTGATTTCTACCTCCAGGTAACTAGCAAGCTCTTTCATATCCTGAAGCTAAATACTTTCACGTAAATGTTCAGAAATACTCCACTTACTTAACAGTGCTGAAATTTTAACTATTTGAAAAATGTATTTTTTGATCTGCCCATCCCTACTCCTTGTGCCTTCATTTCTAGCACCAAACAAAAGCTCCCAGGCACTCCTTTTCTCTCTGACACTGACAGAGAAAGTCATTTAGCAAATGAATATTTATTTAAGTGACGGCGTTGATTTACACGCTAGTGATAAATTTGTGGATCTTGCTTTAAAGACTGTTATTCTTGGTAATGTAATTGTCATGGATCATAACTACAAGACAAAGGACAGCTTCAGTCATCCTGCTTGTTGCAAGAGGATGGAATGTCAAGTGATGTTTTGACTAGGGAGCATTTCCGGGAGAACAGAGAACAATAGACCCTTCTCAATACGGGATTAAATACATATGAAAACATGTATTGAAATTTGGTGGAAGCATGGAACTAGTAAAGAATCACAGGACATTTTCTTCCTTCCTTCTTTCCTTCCTTCCTTCCTTTCTCTCTCTCTCTCTCTCTCTCTCTCTCTCTCTCTCACTTTCTTTCTTTCATAGCAGAAAACAGCATTCAGTTACTAATTAACAATCAATGTCACCCCACAGCTGACTGATGTAGTTCTGCTTTTCTGTTTGATCCATAACCCTACCACACTTTCCTCCCTCTGTGTTTTTGCATGTGCTCTTTCCCTTCTCTGAAATCTTTTTTCATTTACTTTACCAAACCTGCAATGAGGAAAACTTGGGTTCGATCCCTGGCTGGGAGAGAGTCCCTGGAGAAAGGAATGGCTACCCATTCCAGTACTCTAGCCTGGAGAATTCCACAGATTGTATAGTCCATGGGGTTGAAAAGAGTCAGACATGACTGAGTGACTTCCAGTTTCACTTATCCAAAACTTAACTAATTATTCTTCTTTCCTTAAGAGTCAGCTCAGTTCTCACTTCTTAGAAAGTTTACCCCAGAGTTCTAAACGGAGTGGAGATTCATGCTCAGTGTTTGCAAACCTGCACTTCACAATTCCCACGCTGGTCAGAGTGGATGCCCGTAAACATTTTCCTAGAAGCATGAGCTCCTTAATGCAGGGTCCATGACACATTCACCTTGAGCACAACAGGTGCTAAAGTAGGTATTATTGAATGAATGATTGAATCCGTTCACAAATCAGTGGATGGCCTTTATGTCCCAAAGAAATTAAGATAGTATTTCTTGTAACTTACACAAACTGCGAAATTTCTGCCACTCCAGCCCAGTTGAAAAATACCCAGTGGATTTATGCAGGCCAGAGCAATTACAGTAAAATTTCAGTTTTACTTTTGGAAAGCAGTTTGTTTTAGAAACAATCTGAGATAACAGATTATATTTTGTGCCTTCTACTATTGTTTAATTCCCAAACCATTTTCAGAAAAATATGATGTTACTTGTTTCAGATCACTTATTTCTGATCATGAGTCCCCACCCCATCAGAATGCCTAGTCCTTAATTGCTAGGCACTAAAGACAATTACAATACAATATCCCTTGGCTCTCATAGAAACATGATGTCAGATGGATACTAAGCCTTAAGAAAAAAGAGGAAAAATAGTAAACCAACATCATGCAGGTTTTATTTCTATCTTGTGTCAGACATGATGGGGAAAAGGAAAAGAATCCCACTATTCATAGGATACATATGTGATCACTGGTTTATTTTGCAAGAACCCACTCTAAAGCTTCTTGCCTAAGAAGCTCTGATCACAGACAGATAAAACACAGAAAGATGGCATGCTATCAAAATAGAGATAGACTTGAAAGTATTTAAACATTGTTTGTGAAAATTACCCAGTCTAGCCCAAAGTGGCAATTCTGTAGTCCTTTGGCAATATGGCAGGAAGGAACTCTAGCAATTAGACTACTGGTTATTTTTAGCAACAGTCCTACTGGTGAATCTTGCAGTTCAGGCTCCTGGGAAAGGCATCCTCTCTCCACAGTGCAGGAGGCCATCCAGGTAGGTGTCTGAGTCTCCACAGTAGGAAGGAACCCCTCTGAACCGTTCCTCACTAACGCAACCTCCTGAGCTGACCAAATGCTTTTTCAAAGGCAGATTTTTCAGTCTTTCTATAGGCCATTCCTTAACATTCTAATCACATCTGAAAGAGCCAGCCTTGTATTTAAACATAAAAGCATATAGTTATCAAACTGTGTGCTCAGCACTGCACTAAGTACCCGTTTCACAAAACCCTTCAAGTATGCTAGTGCTGTTATTCCCACTTTACAGATGGGGAAACTGAGCCTCAGAGAGATTAGTTAATTTGATTATTTGTGAAGTTAGGATGTAGTTGACCCATATTGGACCCAGGCTGTCTAACTTCAAGGCACATTTTCTTATCCACCACAATCAGATGGTTGGTCTCCACGGTCTCCACACTCAATCTATCAGAACTCAGAAAAAGCCAGTTCCATCCCTGCATGAAAACTGTTTGAAGACGGTTTCTTTGGCACTTCTTTCAAGGCTGAATAGTCATAGTCCTTTAATGTTTCTTAATTCAGTTGATTTTCAAGTTCTCGCAATCATCATCACCAGTGTCACCAGAACTACCATTTACTAAACCTATACTAGGTGCCAGGTCATATATATCTCTTTTTATTACAAAAAGCCTGAGCTGCACGATTATCTACACTCTATGAACACACAAAAGAGATGCTCAGTGAACTCACTTGCCCAAAACGTGTTTCCAGTAAGCTGCAAAGCCAGGATTCCAACGTGATTGTGCAACCCAATAGCCCTGCTCTCCCTGCAGTGCCTTGCTCTAGCCCCACTGCTGGGGTTTTCCACTTCTCCAAGCTCTCCCCAGCCCTTCTCTAGTCACTGTAACTAGCGCTGGACCCTCAGAGCATGATGGAAAGGGAGCTTCCATCATCGGGCCTCAAATACCAGCCCTCACTGCCGACCAATGCTGTCTTCCTTGTCCGCTGCACCTTATCTCTCCTTTCTACATCGGAAAGACTGGGGGACAGTGTGGGAGGGGGATTACTTGATCTAACGCAGCTGGCCAAAGTCTTTCTGTTTGATATAAAAGTGAGTAAAAGATGGAGGTTATATGGCTACCGTTCAGTATGGTACCAGAACCTAAATATGACAAAATTTGAATATGTGAATTCTACATAATGCTAGGAATAGTGGCTTTAAAATATAAACGTTGTTATGTAGGTATTTTATCCATTATGAAGAATTTGGGGGACTATGAAACAAGATAAAATGAAGTACTTGGTCTTTAAAGGATTCAAAGATAAAATTTTACTGAGTATCATAATGGAGAAATCGGCATTTTGCATCTTAGTAAAAAATGGTACCAAGATTCTTTTTCCAAATTCAAGGTAAACCAAGAAAGAAAGAAATTTTTCATTTTCAAATTTAAAATATCTCCAATATTATGAACTTTTATGTCATAATAAAGGTTTATACCATCATACATTAAAAAGTTTGATTAAATAAATAAAATTTAAAAAGAAAGGAATTGGACAGGAAGTGACTATAGAATAGCCAGTCTTTCATAATGCTATAGGAAATGTCCCAAACCCTTCCTGATTTAAAGTGTTTGAAAGGCTACTTAAAGCTTTTTCTTCCTTAGTTTCCAGGAGACCCTCTTGGACAATGTGGTGGAGTTAAGTGATCTTGGGCTTAGTGTCACTTTCAAAGTTCCACTTGGAAAGGCAGTAAGGACGATGAGCTAGCTGGAAGGGGTGGCAGTGTGAGAGGAGGCTGTCTTAAATTGGATTTATTTAGCATACTCAATCATATTCATTATGTGCAATTTCTCCAAAATGCTCAACATATTATTCAGTTAATTTTTAGTTGTGGCTTGTTGACAGTGATTAGAAGTTAATGAAGCCCTTGAAGCCACTGCTTGGCATCACCTTCTTTATTCAAGAAAAATAACCTTTCTGAGGGTCTATTCCTAAATCTATAAAATAGAAGTAAAAACAGCCACCACATAGAATTTGGGAACTCAGTAATATACAAGACTGATATACAATACATATTCAACTAATGGTAGCTGCACATTAAAAGCGAATTGAGTTAAAACTATTAACCACATCTCTTTCTCCTTCACAGAGCCGCTACAAAAAATATCCTCCCTAATACATAAGAAAGTGCTTGGACTTCTCCAAGAGAAGAGTTCTATGCTAATTTGGAAGACAGATGACACTTTACATTAACTAAATAGTTATACCCCAGTGAGGGCCAAAAGAGATCTGAAGTGGCTTGCAATTAAAAACCAAATTATACGTGATCTAAAGAGCCATTAAAGAAGGTGAAAACAAGATGCTAGTAAAAGAAAGGCGCCATAACACGAAGACCAGGGCAGGGCTTCTCGTGCTGTACAGGACCTGCCTGGGGATTGTCTCACAATGCAAGTTCTGCCTCACTAGGTCCTCAGGATTAGAGCCCAAGATACTGCATTTTAAACACATTCCCCCCAAGAACCATGCTGCTTGCCCATAGACCACACTTTGTTTATTTAGCAGGGTTGGAGGGAGCTAACAAAAGAGCAAAAAACTATCACCCAGGTAAACCTGTCTGTAAAAGGTAGGGTAGGTCCTAATACAGAGATGCATTCTAATAACATTTTAATTAGCAGAAACTTCTGAGGATATTAGAGTGTGTCAGACAGCTTTCCCCTCTGAAGAACTGTTTCTACTCCCTTGCCTCCCCCTCCCCACCTCCTTCAAGGCTTTCTAGACCTGACACTGTGAGCAGGAAATCTGATGTACCCGATGAGCCTCCTTCTAAATGATTTCAAGGAAGAAGAAGCAGGCTGCACAGATACTGGAAATGCATGATGTAACCTTTTACATTCAGAGAAAGGGCTGTCCCTAATTCAAGCCATATTTCGCCTAGTGAAGCAGACATATTTGAAATTGGAAGACATCCAAAGAAAATATAGAATTCAATATATTTCTGCAAGCCCTGGCCTTTGCCTTCTTGTGGCCCAATTACCTACCTGTGCCTGGCATGCCCCTTCCTCTTTCCTCATGTTGGATTCCTCCCAATTCTAATTCCAGCTTGAGCTCTCAAGTGAAGCATCTGTGGGTGAGAAATCTATAAAGCACTTAAAGGTTGCTGAGAGCTTCCCAGGAGTCAGGCCATGTGCTAAAAGCTGTAATAGATTATCTTATTTAACCTACGATGAGGACTTTACAGATGAGGATATTCATAAAGATGGAGTGTGTTACAAGGTCACACATCTATTAGATACATAAGAGGGATTCAATTTGATGTCTCCGTATCTCAGAATTTCTCAGCCTTCACACTATTGACATTTTGGAGCAGCTTAATTCTTTGGCATTGGAGGGTTATCCCATGCATTGTCTGATATTTACCCATCCCTGGTCTCTGCCCATTAGAGGCCATTCTCACTCTAGTTATGACAATCAAAAACGTCTCCAGACATTACCAAATGTCCCCTGAGAAGCAAAATTTGCCCCCGGTTGAGACAGTTTCATGTTGAAGCCTGAGCACCTGATAAACAAGATAGGTATTGTTTTCAACACTTCGCGAGGACCAGCCCTGATAGGGGCTGAGTTGTGTCTCCCCAAAATGTATACGTTAAAATCCTGACCCTGGTACCTCTGAATGTAATTCTCTTTGGAGATAGGGCCCTTAAAAAGGTATTTAAGTTATACCAAGGCTGTTAGGGTAAGCCCCAATCCAATCTGACTGATGTCACCGTAAGGAGAGGACATTTGCACACACAAAGAGATGCCAAGATTCCATGCATGGAGGAAAGGCCATGTGAGGACCTAGAAAGATGGTGGCGATCCACGAGGAAGGAGAGAGGCCTCAGGGACACCAATCATACCAACACCTCGACCTGGGGCTTCAGAACTGTGAGACAAGAAATGTCTATGGTGTAAGCCTCCCAGGCTGTGGTACTTTGGTCCAGCAGTCCTAGCAAACAAACACAAGCACCAAAGAGTCACGCTGAGCTTTCTTCCTTTCCTTTCCCGTTTTGTTTAGAATACACCTTGGAAGGTTTCAAAATCAATCCCAAGCTTAGCAAAATGAAAGGTTAACTCATGGCAACACTGTTTATAATCCGTGTTTCTTTCACAGGTATAGGGATAGCACTGCCGGAAAAATATTTTTGAATACTTAAATTGTCACAGCAATTTGCTTTAGAAGTTTTATGACTGCTTGCCTTTCGCACCCTAGCACTCCCTCTTGTTGTGCCCTCATCTTTAAAGATCTTTAATGAGAATACATTTTCTAGAAACTATGAGTGGAATGCTACTATGGTAGAGTTCCAGGATAGGCAGGACACTTGTGATGTCAAGCCCCAGTCCCAGCTCATGGTAGACATTACAATGATGCATAGTTTCTTGCTAAGACAAGAATGGCTCAGAATCCTTCTTGACACTAGGCTCCAGATAAGACAAATGAAAGATCAGAAGTGGCAGGAAAGATGAAGCCTTACACTATCCTAGATGTAGAACAGTGTTATCAACTCTGGCAACACACTGGAATCTTTTGGAGAGATTTAAAAATATATATGTGATCAGTCTCTAACTCCAAATTCTGAGAAATTCATCCAAGTTAGAGTTCTGTGACTCTAATGTATCACCAACGTTAAGGCCACTGGTTCTCAGCATAAAACAGAGTATGCAAACCTGATCATACTGGCTATAGGGCTATGCACAAAGTCCTCAATTTCTTGGGGCTTTCGTTTTCTCACCTGTAAAATGGTCATCACAACTCTCGCCTTGCCTGTCTTATAGGTCACTATGATCTAACAAGATAAATTGAAAATCACATAGAAAATATGGCATTATAAATTTTAAGTGTTGACATCAGCCCTGCTGCTTCTGATCACCTCTCCACACCCACCAATGCATGCTCAGGTGAGTCACTTCACCTCTGTAGTCAGACCCACATGAAATGAAGCAGTGTCTACTGTTACTTTCAGGCCTAACATTCCATGTTCTTGGCAGGACAGTTTGATGCAATTGAGATCTGATTTTCTCATTAAACTAGAATGTTGAGGGCTTAGATCCTTCCTCTTAACCATCAA
Source organism: Neotragus pygmaeus (assembly GCA_006410875.1). Taxonomy (NCBI): domain Eukaryota; kingdom Metazoa; phylum Chordata; class Mammalia; order Artiodactyla; family Bovidae; genus Neotragus; species Neotragus pygmaeus. Next base: position 593,836 of record SJYV01052979.1, on the reverse strand, counting down.
GAGGGCATTAGGAATAAAATTTAAATTACACTGTGGCCTGGAAAGTAACTTGATAATTTGGACTCAAGTACCTTAAATATCCATTTTTAGACCAGTTATTTCAAGCCTGGGAATACATTTTAAAGAAAGAATAGAAATAAAAAATATAGAAATAAAGAAAGATTATATAAAAGGATGTTTGCTACAGCATTATTTATAGAAGTGGGAACACTGGGGTGTATCTGTGTGGATATAATATCTAACAAGAAAAAGTGCTTCTGAAAACCATGATAGTCATAGGATAGAATATCATATAGTCATGAAAAAAACATTAATTTTTGAAAAAATACTTAGCAATAGGGAAAGTATGATAAGCAAAATAAATAAAGATAAACCAATGAAGCCAGAGAAAGAGAAAGATAGAAAACTTTATAATATACCAATTAAATACACACATACACACACACACAAACACACACACACCAGGAAATGATTAGAAGGAAGAACACCAAACATTGATCAGTCATAACAATTGTGGTGGTTTCCAGAATATTTTTCTTTGTATTTTCTAAATTTTCTCCCATGTACATTGGTTGTTTTATCATCAGAAAAGGAAAACCATTCTTTTAACAAGCTACTATGGGTTTAGATACAGTAAAAACATTACCTTTGGGGAAACATTTGGTGAAGAAACATATAAAAAGCATCAACATCTCCCTAGCCAAGAAACCCACATTGTCCACTAGAAACAGGTTCTATGAAAATCGATGGGACACCAGTCAAGACGTTAGGTGAAAACTAAAGCTGCTGTTAGCTTCTGTCTCCAGTCGATTGTTATTCAAGTAGAAAAGTGGCAGCGTCTCACAGCTCATGCTTATGGGGCTTTTTCGATCTGCAAAACTAACATTCTATCTTGGGAGGACACAGTGTCAATAGTAAGTTGTGATGTTAAAGTACTTTTAAACTATCAATAGCCAAACAAACAAAGTTAATTTGATCAATCATGCCAGAGGAAAGATTTCTGTTCTCTATGTAGAAAAGTATAACACAATATGTCATACAAAGAGATGGCCAAAGAATACACAGATCAAAGACAAAGAAAAAAGTGTTTCAAGGTCAGAGATCCAGAGTCAATTAATTTTTTAAATTATGTTATTATTCCAGATGTTATAATACTTTTGACAATTACCAACTTTTTAATTTGAGATTTTCTCCTTCTAATGTACATGTATATATTTTAATATTTTAATCAGATATACATGTCTTACAGTCAGATTATATTCCATGAGGGAATATTTATTACCATGCTGCATTTACAGGAGATGAATTAATTTGAAAAGCATCCTGTTTCATTTTCTCTTTCTTAATAAATAAATTAGTGAAATAAATTAGTTTTCAAGTTGATCAATGTGTGAGCCCCCCGTTTTCTAATTTTATTATATTTTTAACTCATAATTCTGTATTTTTTCTTCTAGGGCCCCCTAATCGCAAGCTTCAGGCCTGACCACTAGCATACTAGCCAGGCCCTGGGTATACATCCTTTCAGGTCATACTATATCCACTGATGAAATGGACCCTGTTATTATCCCTTTTACAATTAATCTAATCAATTGGCTCACATACTTTTCTCTAAAACATATTAAAGACTTGGGATTTAATTTAGAAATTCTCATAAGTCCACATCACGGAAGAAATCTCTGCCATCCTTTATTACTGGAGTCCTTTATTACTGGACCAAATTACACTAGCTAGAGTCCAAGTGGACTGAAGTTAAATTGAAGTTAACATGAATTCAAATTGCTTCATGTTGTTTCTAGGGTGATAGAGAGCAGCCACCTGCAGTAGGTAGAGGAACTCCCAAGACAGTAGCTAACAAGACTGAGCATCTACCTATGAACTAATCAGCTCCATTAAAGTGTCTTCTGTATTTCACATGTGAAAGATATGTAAATTATATAGTGGAAAAATAAATTTTGTTTACTATCCACAAATTGCACAGAATAAAGATCAATAGGCATTATTTGTAACATTGGGTCATTTACACTGATAATACATGTTTTGATGTTCTGAGAAGGAATATTTTTAGTCTTATAGGCTATGTGGGAGATTTGGAGATCTTTACATTTCCCAGAAAGTTCCATGAAGACTGTGTGACAATGTTTCACACAGTGCCTGAAGTATATGGGTGCTCAACAAATATTTGTTGAAAGAATGAAAATCTACGAACTTGTCCCTGTTTCCTGGAAGTGAGCAAGGGAAGGATATGAATAAATCTTAAATTTTCTTTGTGCAGTGGCTCCTGCTTAAAAGAAGACTCATTCTTAAGACTATAGAAATGAGGTGGATTCTTCAAAATGAAACAGGGATGAATCCTAGGGGATTAATTCAGACACATCCTAGTAGACCAACAGAGTCCAAGATGAAACTTATCAGAACCAAAAGGCAGATAAAAGCTAGAAATCTCCCAAGGGGGGCTATTTATTTATCTTAAAGACTAAATTTAGCACAAATCTCTTTCATATCAAAGACCAGGCAACTCAAAGCTTTAGCCTCCAGAGGATATAATTGACTATAAAATATTTTCAGATTCCATGCCTGCATTTCTACATATCTGACTGTTCAGACTATTAGCCAGAAAAGTATAATACGTATCCTCCTAAAACATGTGACTTATAAAAGCTGCTTCAATCTCAACACTGATTTTTATTACATACTGGGATCACTTCCTTCTTTCTCTTTTGAAAATGTACACATCTAACAGCATATTCCACAGGAAAAAGTTTTCTACATCATCTTTATAGAAACACATGTTAAAATGAGTTCTAAGAACCATTCCAAAATTCTTTCCTCACTAATGACAGGTTATGTATTTATTAGACCTGAATCAATATACAACATTGTTATATTCTCTTCCTTTTGCCTTTTATAGATTTTTATTTAAATGTTCATCCTCATCTGTTTGTAAACAATCATGCATAGGACTGAAAGCTTGGTATATGATCTCACTCTTTGGCATTCACTGAACTTTATGGTCTAACTTCACACCTCTGATCCTTTATATTTCTTCCTGTCTATTTACCAATGGACAACCAGAGTAAGTTAACTGTCACATAAAGTGTAATGATTTTTCTATTAGTCAAATTACCAACCCCATTTTATGGTCTATTTGTAACAGATATATAGAATATTATTTCTTTTAAAAATAATTTTCAAGATCCCATAGGTGATAGCAACCTAGTTTTCCAAGCTAATTCAACTGGAAACCACACCACTTGGGGAAAGATGCAAAAAATTTCAGATGATTCAAAACAGCAATAAGTTTCAGTTATATTTTAACAACTTTCACAACAAACCCCAGTGTCTGTTTTGGCAAAGGATATCTCATAACTTTATTGAGAAAAATAAGCTTCAGATGTCAAAACATGTTTTAGCAAAACCTTAGACTTGTGGTTTATTGCTTTGTGATGTAAAATAATAGCAATAATAATAATAATAAATCTGGAATAAAACTGCTAAAATTCAAACTCAAATTCTTCTATCTACCCACATATGGATGTTTATAGCAGCTTTCTCCATAATTGCCAAAACTTGGAAGCAGCCAACATGCCCTTTAGTGGGTGAACAGAAACTATGGTATATCCAGATACTGGAATATTATTCAGCAATAAAAAGAAATGAACTGCAAAGTCATGAACATACTTGGAGGAAACTTAACTGCAAATTACTGCATGAAAGAAGCCAATCTGAAAGGCTACATACAGTAGTAAGATTCTAATTATATGATATTCTGGAAATGGCAAAACCATTGATAATAAAGAAAAAAAGATCAGTGGTTGCCAGGGGCTAATGAGTATGGTGGAATGAATGGATTGAGCACAAAGGATTTTTAGGGCAATGAAAACACTCTGTATGATACTGTAACAGTGGATATGACTCATTATACACTTGTCCAAACCCACTGAATGTAAACATCAAGAGTTAAGCCTAAGGTAATCTATGGACTTGAGATATTATCATGTGTTGGATGCAGGTTCATCATTTGTAACAAATACAACCCTCTGGTAGGTGATGCTGATAATGAGGGAGGCTAAGCATTTGTGGGGACAGGGTATACAGGAAATCTCTCTACCTTTCATTCAGTCTTGTTCTGATACTAAAATACTCTAAAAAATATCTTTTAAAAAATACATTGCACCTTCTGAGGAATGAGACTGTTCCCCTCATTGGAGATTTTCAAGCAGGATGGAGGATCTCACTGTCAGAAGTGTGAACAGGACCCAGACAGGGAATGGATGTTCAGACTAGATCATTTCCTAGGATTTTAAAAATATCAAAGCATATTATACACAGACAAAATAATTTAAGTCAAACACCACCAATAAAACAAAATGGAGGAAACCCTAAAGGCAAAAAAATTTTTTTAATATAATTAGGAAATTTAACAGCTAATCTGGCTAGTAAGCCCTGGAGAAGGAAATGGCAGCCCACTCCAGTACTCTTGCCTGGAAAATACCATGGACAGAGAAGCCTGGTAGGCTACTGTCCATGGGGTCGCAAAGAGTCAGACACGACTGAGTGACTTCACTTTCATATTAAGGTAGACAATCAAAGGATGCCAGTCCCAGTACCACGTCAATACTCTGACATGCTATCCCTCACAAGAGGAAATGATGCCTGCTGATAGTTAGATGCTGTTTCTAGGGAGTTGAGCAAACTGGACTTTATATCACAGAGTCCCCCAGTGAAATGTAACAAGCCCAAAGGCCTGGAAGTACAAGTTAAGAGAGGGGCCAGTACCTGACTGGCCCACTACAAATGAGCGCATGACTTTGACCCCAAGTGCCAATGGAACTAACACTTAACACATAGGACTCCCTTGATGTTCTCTGGAGCGAGATAAAATTGGGGAGGAAATAAAACCTGAGGCTAAGTTCATCACACTCTCTCATCACAGACCACATCTAACGCTAATACAGACTTGCTGAGTAGGCATCAGATACCAAATGGCCAGAACTATCTTCTGAGACCTAGAGAGTGGAAGCGACCAGCCATGTCATCTGCAGCAGAGCTGGAAGGGAGATATAAGGCTCTACACTTACAACCAGAATCTTCCATAGAGCCTTCTCAACTCCTCCCACCCTCAAATAACTAATTCTGCTTCTTACCCCTTCAAGTGATTGTGATTTACACTTTTCACTGAAACTCTGCTTGCCTTCAACAGCAGCTGTCCGCTAGCACCAAGTTCTATTTTATCCAGCCAATCCCCAACCTCATCACACTTTAAAGCAAGTGCCAAATGAAGAAGATAATGATGTTAATTGAGTCTTCTCATTTCNACAAGCCAGCAGAGAGAAGAGGGCAGAGCACGTAGTCAGTTGAAGAGGGCTGGTGTCTACTTCACAGGTTCCATCAGGACCAAGGGAATCAGATACTGCTGAGAACCGGCGGGGCTGCCCCTGGACCTCACAGGCACAAACTCACCTCCTGGCCCAGCTTAAGCAGAGCAGCTGAGTCAGAAAGCAGGTGCAGGATGAAGGGGAGGGCTTGTCAACAGAGAGGGCCCACTCATCACTGACCAATCTGAGAAAGATTTGGTGACATCTTTATCTGCCGCAGACATCAGGGAAATAAGCCAGCAAAACACACAGAGACATGGCCATCTGCCAATGCCAGCAGAGATGTGTATAAGAGACAGGGGGTGGGTGGGCTGCTGCTCCATTTCAGTTCCCAGGTCTTCTGCTGATGAGGCCTTTGAACTCCTGCCCACACTGAGCCCATGAATCAGTGTCATTTACCATGTGCATTTAGATAATTGAAATAATAAAGATGAAATGAATACAAAGGATCTCCTGTTTCATGGATAGCAGCTCCTTTTTATCAGTGCACCAAGAGTGAACCAAATTAGACCACCTATTTTCTTGCTTCGTGAGAAAGATCTGATCATTTTACCCCTATCTTTCCATATTACCTATTCTCATTTTCTTTCTCAAAAGTGCTAATATATGCATAAAACTACATATATGAGCTTCTAATCAAAAGTATAATTTTGAACAGAAATGATATGGGAATTTATACTAATGCTAACACATAGGGAGAAAGATGAACACAAATATTTATATTTTCATTCTTCATCATGGTTATAAAAAGCTTAAACATACCAAAATTGGAAGTTTAAAAACTCAGCTTACTATAAACTTTGAAATACTATGCTGAAAAAGAATAAAAGTGATCATATTTAAAGCCACTTAAGCTACTATAATGTCAGGGGANGTCTCTTATACACATCTATGATATGGGAATTTATACTAATGCTAACACATAGGGAGAAAGATGAACACAAATATTTATATTTTCATTCTTCATCATGGTTATAAAAAGCTTAAACATACCAAAATTGGAAGTTTAAAAACTCAGCTTACTATAAACTTTGAAATACTATGCTGAAAAAGAATAAAAGTGATCATATTTAAAGCCACTTAAGCTACTATAATGTCAGGGGAAAATGTCAATCTTAAAAATAAAATACCCCTAAAGTAAACAAGAGTTAGGAAGACAGTGTCATCATGAGAGGACTTCATTAATCTTGAACATTATTTTGGATGTCCAAGCTGGTATGAAATCCCAGTTATGATGATAAATCATGCTTCATCTCCCTTACTAGAAACTAACACAAATTTAAAAGTGACAAAATACCTACAATTCAAAAGAATTCTTCTAGATTCATTTCCAATTTCAATGTTGGCTTTTTTATCTAGGATTGAACTTCAAAATGCTAAACAAACCATCCATGACCTCAAGTCAGAAAGAAAGTGATGTATAAAAAGAGCACATACTCTTGACAAAAAATGCCAAGAAGAAAACTGAAGGAAATCTCCATACAAATAAATACTTATAAACACCTAGTGTTTTCAATTCACTTTGTCTCTTGTTTTATATGTCATGAGATGATACCTTGATAGTGGTCTAAGCTCCAAGTGTGAATCTCTTGGCAAAGATCTAGGCCCTATTTCCTTCCTTTCCCATGACAGCCCCCTTTGTTATCCTGTGCCACCTCATCCTTCAAAAGCTCATGCTCCCTAAAGATAATTCTTCCTCAGAACCCAAAACAATAGCAGGTATACACATGACACATGAAAAATATTTGTGAATTAATTAGCCAACACTCCCATATCTCCAGGTGTCTCCTTCACCTAGCCTTATAACCCAATAGAGAAAGTAAATTTCCCCAGAGCTCCTGGATCTTTCTGTTCAAACCATCTATTGATGGATATTTCCTTGGCTTGGCTTTCAAATGGGTATTTCTCCACCTAGGAGTGCTCTCTGGAACCTTTTCTATAAGTGACCAGGTTAAATCCACAATCAAGGAGAAGAAATAAGCAAGTACACAAATCCTAAGCTCTCATTTCTCTCTCCCACCAAATACATTCAAATAAAATCAAAACCCTCCAGCACCCTCTGGGATACTTTTTCTTTTCTTTTTTGCACTCCTTAAAATGTAGGTATTGGTACTTCATGAAGGCGTGAATTCCAGCCTTTTATATTAGGGAATTTTATTAGAAAATCTGAGATGTTAGAGAGTTAAAACATACCAGAGCCAGGCTTCAGGGATCAGAAGACCCCTCTGTCTCTGGGACATCAATAATGAACGTTATACAGTTTTGAGAAAGTAACGATTATTGATACCTATTTGCCAACCCAAGCATGGACCACTCAGCAAAAGGAATTCACAATTGAATTCAACTCCAAAATGTTGAGCATCTATGCAGTGCCAGACACTATGCCAGACACTGGGGATTCAGATATGATAGAGACATTGTCCAGAGGAGAGACACAAACAGATAGTTGTAATGGGACAGATAGGTTTACCTTTTGTGATACTCAGTTCTTCATTCACCAGACTCCATTACCAACAGTGACTGCTCTTTTCCTCCAAATGTGTTTAAAAGATTAATTATAAATAGCGCCAAGCTCTGAAATTCCTAGAGGAAGTCATTTTACTTTAAACACTGTCCAGATAAGAATTTGTGGGAGGCACTGCCAGGTAATCTCTGGGAAACACCAAAAGCAGAAAAGGCCCTTGCTTTCCTCCCTGTTTGAGAATCAGGGGCAAAATGTGATGCAGGGTCCCAGAAACTGGGGACAAGCCAGCAGAGAGAAGAGGGCAGAGCACGTAGTCAGTTGAAGAGGGCTGGTGTCTACTTCACAGGTTCCATCAGGACCAAGGGAATCAGATACTGCTGAGAACCGGCGGGGCTGCCCCTGGACCTCACAGGCACAAACTCACCTCCTGGCCCAGCTTAAGCAGAGCAGCTGAGTCAGAAAGCAGGTGCAGGATGAAGGGGAGGGCTTGTCAACAGAGAGGGCCCACTCATCACTGACCAATCTGAGAAAGATTTGGTGACATCTTTATCTGCCGCAGACATCAGGGAAATAAGCCAGCAAAACACACAGAGACATGGCCATCTGCCAATGCCAGCAGCCACAGTACAACTGGGGCCAGGGAGGGATGGGGTCCCTCAAGTAGATCCAGGCACCATTTTGATGTCCCATGGAGGGGAGCAGCCCATGAGAGCAAATGAGGCCTCCACTCAACACATCCAACCACTCTAAAGACAGCAGGAGCCATGGGATGGAAATTAGAGAGGAAATTTGAGCAATCATCCCCAAAGACAGATTTTAGAGACATTCTTTAAATTATTGATTGGGTCTAAGGATTTCCCTGGTGGCTCAGATGGTAAAGAATTCCCCTGCAATGCAGGAGACCAGGGTTCAATCCCTGGGTCAGGAAGATCTCCTGGAGAAGGGGATTCTTCTCCCCTTGCCTGGAGAATTCCATAGACAGTGGAGCCTGGCAGGCTACAGTCTGCCTAGAGAATGCCACAGACAGTGGAGTTTGTCTTGTCTGGAGAATTCCATAGACAGTGGAACCTGGCGGGCTACAATCCATGTGCTCCCAAAGAATCAGACGTGACTGAGCAATTAACACTTTCACTTTCAAGGCTTTACATGGATTGTATACTAAGTACACAATCTCCCTTAGAAGGGTGAAAGGTCTTACAGAGCACAAATAGTTCTAGAAAAAGAAGCTGTATTCTCTTTTGTGTATCTGAGTTGTAATGGACATCCCCACTTACATACAGTGGTGGTGAAGGTAAGTCAGGATCAGAGAATGAATGAAGCAAAGGTACAGAGTTAGAAATATGAACAATACATTTAGGATTAAAAAGATTTTCAACTTGACTGCAGAAGAGGGTTTTAAAAGAGCCTGAAATGCTATGGCAGTATGGAGTCTTACAATTCCCTGGATATGGAATTTAACCTTATTTTGCTGACTTCAAGTCTGATTTCACTAAGCTGCAGCTTTTTTGCTGAAAAAAAAAAATCTAAATTTCAAATTTACCTAGGAAATTTGCCTAGGAATCCGTTTTATACACATTTCATGGAGGTTCCTCTGCATAACAGTCTGAAAACCTATGCATGAGGAGAGAGTGATCTCTTTGTTGTGAATTTTAACCTTGAATTCTATTCAATTTACCTTCAATGCTCTAGTCTAAAAATCTTTTTCTTTTATCAAGGAATGCACTAATAATTTTATTCCCAATGGAGGGAAGAGACATCCTCAGGGTAAAATAAATCTTGTGGGCAAGAGGAGCTGAATTCATTATATGCATGTTCACATAAAGAATGATCAAAATGAGCAAAATAATAAAAAGAGACACACAGTAAAACTGTACCACACCAAGGGATTGCATGGTTTTACTTTCCACCAGTCTGTAAACTGTCTGAAAGAGACAAAAAAACAAAAAAGGCATGTCTGGGTTGAATTTCAGCACTTTGCATGAGGAATTAATTACCTCCAATTTCAAAACTAGCTTTTTTGGAGTTTGCTTTCAGTTTGGGAGATTTGTGACTTTGAGTTATTTTTACACTGAATTAGCAGAGTTTTCCCTTTTTTATTATCTTTGATACAAAAACAGCCACATTCTTCCCCATCACGCATCACAGAGGTCCTCATGACTTCAGCAGGAAACATGGCCATCATCAGAAAGCCTCTTCTGTCCATCCACCCCCTACAAGGGTCCATAAGGATGTTCCCTTCCTCCCTACTTAGAAGTCTTCAGCAAAGAAGGGTAAGGGTGGACAGCAACCCACTTCAGCTTTGGGTGGTATAACCTGATGAACCAGAAAAATCTGCCACAGGCACCAAATGATTGAGGAACAGACTCATTGTCAAGGTCTCCCCTTCCATGATAGCCTACATGGCTGTGCTCAGAGGGGAAGTGAATTCTGACCTCCTGGACCATAGGCATCTGTGACTCGCATGCCACCTTACCCCAGATTTCACTAATTGAAGTTGGAATTTTGTTTGGCCTTTGGATTGGCTTTTGTTTGCAAGTCAATGGTATAGTGCTTCCACCACCCAATTCCATGGGCTTTCAAGCTACTGAAGGGTTTGGACATGTGGGATTATATGCAGCTTCTCAACCATGCCACATAGTTCCATGTCTTTTTCCTCTAAAATATTCTCATCCACTTATTCCCTGGTGAACTCCTACACATTCTTCAAGATCCAGTTCAAGTATCACTGCTAAAGTCTTCTCTTAACTCCCCCAGGTAGGAGTGACTGTACCCAGCCCCTGATTGCGGTTTAAATCACACTTCATTGCAGTCATCTGTTAAGAAACCGGTCAGTATCTCCACCACTTCTAGGGACTCTAAGAACCTTGAGGATGAAGAGCAGATTCTAAGACAATGCTTGGCAACGAGTAGGTGTCAAATAAAGACTAATCAAACACGACGGATCCTCATAATAGGCTGAGACTATTTGTTTCAAAGGATTGAAGTTGTTTCAAAGGATTGAAGTTGTTTCAAAGGATTTGCTTCGCAATTAGCTTTGTTGAGTATAAGAGTGAGGTGAGTGGCAAGGGACTTGATGGAATGCCCATGTGAAATTCAAACTGATGCTCATTAACTGATAGGTACTAGTGAATGACTAATAAAAGGAGAGAATATTAATCAAATAAAACAGAGTCGGTAGAACAAATAGAATTTCCCAAAACTGGCTTGTTAACAGTGTCTTTTCTGCCACAGAAATCTATAGGAGGAACAAACGCAGCCGTATCTTTCCGCACCGGATAGCGCTAAGGTCCTCATGACTTCTTCAGGAAAGGTGGCTGTCATCAGAAGTCCCTGTCCATCCACCTGCTACGAAGATCACTATACACAGAAAAATGAGGCAGAGAGAGGCAGGGTCTGATTAAGTGGTCTGAGTGAAATAGCAGTCTTCAGAGTGTGGGTCAGATCTCCAGGCCTGAGAATCATCTACAATGAATGAGAATCTCTGGGAATGTGGCCTAGGAATCTGTTTTATACACATTTCATGGAGGTTCCTCTGCACAACAGTCTGAAAACCTATGCATGAGGAGAGCGTGATCTCTTTGTTGTGAATTTTAACCTTGAATTCTATTCAATCACAAAAAAATATAAAATTCAAATCGTTTTTAGATCCACATATAAAATGTAAAACAATAATTCTTCTGGAAGAAGATGTAGGAGAATAGCTCCACAGGAAAAAATTTCCGAACAAGTCAACAGAAGTATTCATTTTCCCTTAAGAAAAAATATACAAACTGAAATACATTAAAATTAAGAACTAATGTTATCAAAAGATACTAGTAAAAAAGTAGAACCCAAGCTACAGAATGGATGAAGATACTTGCAATACAGATATTTAAAAAACTGACCAAGCCAATGTTGGTAAGGGTGTGGAGCAATCACTGCCCTTACACACCACTTAAGGGAGTGAAAATTGGTGTAATCACTCTGGAAAATTCTTTGCTAATATCTACCAAAGCCAATCATAAGCTTCCCAGGTGACTTAAGTTACAAAGAATCTGCCTGCTGACCCAGGAGATGTGAATTTGACACCTAGGCTGGGAAGATCCCCTGGAGGAGGAAATGGCACCCACTCCAGTATTCTTGCCTGGAAAATCCCATGGACAGTGGAGCCTGGTGGGCTAAGTCCACGGGGTTGCAAAGAGTTAGACACGACTTAGCGACTGAGCGTACACACATACACACACACCAAGGCAAAGCACGTGGACACATACTTTATGAGCCAAGAATTCTCCTAAGTACACACTAAGATAGGTACACACATACATTCATCCAAAGACATCTGAAAGAATGTTAAGTAGCATTGCATTCAAATAAAAGGAAGCTATTCAACGCTGTCCAATAGTAGAATGGGTAAATAGTGGTATATTTCTATAATAAAAGCCACAGAATAAAATTTTACAGTAAAATGGACTGAAGAATCATTGCATAGATGAATCCTGCTAATACTATGCTGAGAACAAGAAGCCAAACCTACAGACTACATTTTGTGTGACGTGATCTATGTGAAGTTCAATATCAAGCAAAACTAATCTGTGATGATGGCTGAAAAAAGAGAGATGACCAGTAGGGCTGGAGGGAATGAGAGGGGCATGAGAGACAGGTAATGTTCTAGCTTTCAGTTCGGATGACAATTACACAGGTGTATTCACCATGTTGAATTCATCAACTTAAACACTTATGATTTGTAGACTTTTTTGCTTTGTATGTTTACCTACCTAAAAAGCATACTTAAAAAATAAAATTTCTCCAACAAGCCCCTCTACATGAATATATAGTTTGGCCTTGGCATTTCACAGCCTTGTTCACTCTTCCCTCCAGCAGCATCACTAAGCTGGACGTCACCCATAAAGCCACTCTTCTGTATAATGGATTTCTGCATTTTTATATGGCGCCTTTTCTCTGCAGAGATCAAAGGGCCTCTGCATAATAAAAGATAGCATATCAAATGCAGCATATCAGGCACAGTGAGGTCTGAGAGCATAAAGGGGAAATATTTAACTCAGGGACACATAATCTAGGAACCTTGTAGATGTAACATAAGTCATAAAAACCGTATGTAAAAACAATCATAAACATCGACTATTAAGAATTCAGTTGTGTGAAATAAAAGGCCTGTTGCTCTTGAGGCTCTTGACATGGGGAGGACAGAATGCAGCCCAGGCATTCAATTTAAGACTTAGACTCCTAGGCACCACACTGCAAGACTTCTCTGGAGTCAACTTGGCACCTCACTGCAGTAAAGCAGAACAACTAAATAAGCTCTCTGCACTGCTGGTTCAAAGAGCTTTCAAAAGTACTTTAAGACATAAAGCCACTAGCCCTGACAACTAATTAAATGGGCCTTTTCATGTTTGTGAAATAAATATTCTATTGATGTATCTCTCTGAGGCATATAGAATTATATACACTGCTTCTGTGTTTTACAATGACATTCATCAAATGTGTTTTCCTCAAACTCAATTCTTAAAATCACCAAGGGAAAAGGTTCACAGCAAGGAGTTTCTGACTGACCTGAGGCCACTCTCTAAACCTGTATGGGCTTATACTCAGCCTAGGCCAGTGACCTCAGGACATATTTCCAGTAGCCTAACAAATAACATCTTTGGCTTTATGAATTGTGGAACAGCTATGCAGACTTCTCTCTGTGATCTCTCCACATGCAGAGACAGGAACAGGAAAGTAGGTGGCCTTCAATAATTTAGGTCATCATGATAACACACATGGTAACTTCAATACAGGGAATCAGATAAATGAAAGCAGGGTTTTAACTTCATGTATATATCCCTTGGATGACAATAGTCAAAGATAATGAAGACGAGGAAGAGGAAACTGGCCACAGTTGTCAAGCACTCTAAATGGATAACCTCACTAAATTATCACAACAATCCTATAATTTAATAGGTAGTGTATTATCTCCATTTTACAGATGCAAAAATGGGGATGAAAAAAAAGGTTAAGTAACTTGCCTAAGGTCACACTATACAATAAGTGATGAAACCAAGACTTAAACCCAGACCATGTAATTCCAAAGTCTGTACTCTCTAGCACTAGAGTTTATGGAATTAGGCAGAAAAGGTAATAAGGCATACCATGGTAAGATTTTGTGTTGAAAGAGTGCTTTGTCATCTATAGAGGCTCGTGTTTTCTAGGCACTGCTCTGGAAGAAATTGATCCTGTAACCAGTGATAAGCTCCAAAGAGAGAAGGACCTGTTCCCTTAAGTAGAAATGGATCACAAGTCTCATGTTGTTGCAGGGACTGTTAAGATGTGTACCAGGAACCAGGCACCCCTTGGAAACATACTTTGACACAATTCACACAAGTTTAAAATGTTACAACTAACCGCCCATCATTAGATTTTGCAGATTTCTGACTTGTCCTCATTTTCAGGCTTTTAGCCTAACAACATTCACAAAGGACTCCTGGAGGGTGAATTCACGTTCCTTGGAAGCCCTATGGAATAATTCAGATTTCCTCTATAGGCAGTAGCAATGATTCATTCATAATGAGACTGTTGCTAACTTGTTCAATAGGAGATCAGTCTTTGGGGAAAAAAACAAGAGCTAGGAGATTTTCATCTGGATAGGAGGTCACTTTAAAATTCAATTTAGTGACACCCTTGTGGGTTTTCCCTGGCACCTAGAATATATAGACTAATAATTGGGAACAGCTGCTTGTCTTGACTGGAACCACTCTATTTTAATAGCTCCAAGATTACACCCTTGGCCTCTGCTTCTTTATATACTTTGGAAATAAACTACTGTGGATGCCCAAATGTATTCAAACAATGGAAGAAATGATTTATGGAGACTGACCACATCCAGAGCTGCAAGCCTCATTCATTTCTCTGGTTTAATCATCACCATCCATGCAAAGAAGAGGGAGCAAAATAACAAGGTCACATGGTTACTTAGCCCCAGGAGTCACCCTAAATAAAAGTTACCCTCAGATTAAAGCATTTTTTCATGACCTTCACTCTAAGACACAGTTGTTGCATTTGACTCCTCCAAAACCCCAACTTAATTATCAAGTTTATTCAACCTGACATTCTCAGAGCATTTACTTCTGGTGTGCCCCTCAAGTGAAGTCCTAAACAGTTAATAAAATTCCTGTAGAATATGAGATTTATATATTTTAACTGGACATTTTAAAGGACACCAATTTTCTTCCCATTTGGGTAGATTTTATCCAGTTTTATTTTTCTTCTGAATCTTTGATTCCACAAAGATTTATTACATGCTTATCCTGGGCCAAGTGCTCATCCCTCAAAATGGCCTGAGCTAAAATTTATTCATGCCAAGCACACTTGTAACCTTCCTTTTCCAATGTAAACATCCAACAATAGAAAAGTAATAAAATACAGCATGACATATCCACTTGGCAAAATATGATGGGCTTATTCACAAACAAGATAGCATCTATAAGATTATGAAAGAAATTGGAGAAATTAAAATGATATTGTTAAGTTAAAAAGAAGCAAAATTGAACGATGACATTCCATGATGACAACTACGTAAAATTATGCACACACAAAAGATGGAGAAGGAAAAATCCAAAGGAAACAAACATTCTATATTCTGAATCTCTCCATAAATATTCCAGAAAGCCATACACATTAACAAAATGAGTAGGTAAAATTAACCAGAACCCATGCTTATAGCACATCTATGAGACATAGAATACTACAAACTTCAAATTTTGTCTGAATAGGTAAATAAATGACTGATTCAAAAAATACAGTTTAGAAAACAGGAAAGGAAAGCAGATGTAGGTGTGTAAAAATGAATAAAATAACTCTCAGAGTGTGTCTTCCACTAAATAGGAATGAGATGTGGTAGGTATAAGAAGTGGTAGATTAGAGCATTGATTATTGACAAATCAAAAGGAAGCAGCTTGAAAGTCTTCAAGAACAGAGGTAGGAATCTTGGGAAACTAGCAGTTCTGGAAAAGGGGTAACTTGGAAAGGATAGCTTTAAGATACATGGTGGTGAAGAAAAACAATCAAGAACTGAAAATTACAAGTACTTCGAAAACTAGAGGATCACAAAATTAAAGGATGTACCACCACCACCACCACTCCCTCTCAAAAGGGGGCAGTTTTTGCCTTTTTTTTTTTTTTTAAGAAACTGTACTCCACAAACAAAAGAGGATGCTCTTGAAGTAAGAAATCTCGTATATGAACCAAACCTTCACCTCTTCACTTCCCTATCTCCACACTTTTATCTACGGGTGGTAGTTATTCTGGTCCAAGAAAATAAAACATCTCAAAATGAAGAGCAAACAGTATAATATTCATACAAAGTGACTGTAAGAAGAAAACAGAACATAAAAATTAAAACCTTTCAGCTCATGAATATTCTTCTTCCCAAAATAATAACAAAGCAGAACAACAACCTAACCTGAATTAAATATACTTAAACAAGTGTTTGGGGCCTGATTCAGAAATTTTTAAACTCAAACTATAAGTGGACAAAAATCTAACAAGACTGACCCAAAATGGTTAACTTCAAGACATATCTTANTGTCTCTTATACACATCTAGATGTGTATAAGAGACAGAACCTAACCTGAATTAAATATACTTAAACAAGTGTTTGGGGCCTGATTCAGAAATTTTTAAACTCAAACTATAAGTGGACAAAAATCTAACAAGACTGACCCAAAATGGTTAACTTCAAGACATATCTTAGTAAAAGTTCTTTTTTTCTTAGTAAGACTTAAAAAAAAAAGAAAACAAAAATCATCTGGGCCTCCAAGCAAAATGACCAAGTCACTCACAAAGGAAATAAGTTTGGCATCAAATTTCTCAATAGTAACCGTACAAAATAAGACAACAGTGGATCAGCAGCTTTATGAGATTTGAGGAAAGAAGGAATAAACCAAGGTGAAATGTATAAAACATAAGGATGTAAAAGACTAGCAAAACAGTAATATATGTAGATGTAATGTATATTTTTGATCTCTATACACGGAACATTTACAAAAATTGATTAGTATCAGTTCACAAAGAAATCTTCAATAAATTCCACAAAGGAGAAATAACAGGAATATATATTACAGTGCCATAAAATATAAACTAATATCAAATTTGTTAAAACAAAATGGTTTTTAATTTGGAAATATAATTTATGGTTTGCTTTTAATTTTTTTCTTTGTTCATTTTTCAAATTGAGATGTATTTAACATACAACACTGTAAGCGTCAGGTATGCTACATACTGATTTTTTGCTGTTGATTTTCGGTCAGGATGAACTATCCATTGTTGACAGTCCTCTTTGTTGTTCAGTCTCTCAGTCGTGTCCAGCTCTTTGTGACTCCATGGACTACAGCACACAGATGTCCCTGTCCTTCACTCTCTCCCACAGTTTGCTCTAACTCAAGTCCTTTGAGTCGGTGATGCCATCCAACTATCTCATCCTATCACCCCTTTCTCTTCCTGCCCTCAATCTTTCCCAGCATCGGGGTCCTTTCCAATGAGACACCTCTTCACATCAGGTAGCCAAAGTGTTGGAGTCCCCTACAATTATTGTATTGCTGTCTATTTCACCCTTCATATCTGTTAGTATTTGCATAATATATTTAGGTGCACTAATGTAGAGTATTTATTTATGAGTTTTACACATTCTTGACCAATTGATCCCTTTATCACTAGACAATGATCTTTTTTATTTTCTCTTGCTACTATTTTTGGCTCAAATTATACTTCATCTGATTTAAGTATAGCTCACTTCAGTTCAGTCACTCAGTCATGTCTGACCTTTTGTGACCCCATGGACTGAAGCATGCCAGGTTTCCCTGTCCATTATCAACTCCCGGAGCTTGCTCAAACTCATGTCCATTAAGTCGGTGATGCCATCCAACCATCTCATCCTCTCTCGTCCCCTTCTCCTCCTGCCTTCAATCTTTCCCAACATCAGGGTCTTTTCCAATGAGTCAGTTCTTTGCATCAGAGGGCCAGAATGTTGGAGTTTCAGCTTCAGCATCAGTCCTTCCAATGAATATTCAGGATTGATTTCCTTTAGGGTTGACTGGTTGGATCTCCTTGCAGTCCAAGGGATTCTTGAGAGTATAGCTTGGGGAGTTGGTGATAAAGTATAGCTACTACACTGTATTTTGGTTTCCATTTGCATGGAATATCTTTTTGATCCTTTATTTGAGCATATATGTGTCCTTAAATATGAAATAGGATATCTGTTAATATAATTGACCATATTACTAGAGCTAAGGATAAATTTTATAAGCTTCTTTATAGAAGCAGAAAAAGTATTTGAAAAAATTCAAACCCATTCCTGATGAAAATATCCTATTTAATAAGTTTTGATCTTCTAACCTAATTATATGTATGTACATACAAACATATATTAATTATACATACATACAAACATACATACACACTCAAATCACATATATATTTGTATTGTGCATACCAATTTATAAATACATACATACACATAGTTGGGTTTAGAAGACAGTATCTAATGGGAAACATTAGAGGCATACCCACCCGTGTGAAGAACAACTATCATCATACTGGAGATATTCACAGATGCAATGAAAAATAGAAGACAACTATAGAAGAGAAAACAATGAGATGAGAGAATTAGGATTCATGAATTAGAAAAGATGTAAAACTATTTTCAGATAATAGCAAGATGTATATTCAATGGCTAATTAACCACTAGAGAGTCAATAAAATAATATGCCATTAAATTAATATATAAAAATTGATAGTATACATTGCCCCCCACACAAAATATCAGTTCAGTTCAGTCGCTCAGTCGTGTCCGACTCTTTGTGACCCCATGAATCACAGCACACCAGGCCTCCCTGTCCATCACCAACTCCCGGAGTTCACTCAGACTTATGTCCATCGAGACAATGATGCCATCCAGCCATCTTATCCTTGGTCGTCCCCTTCTCCTCCTGCCCTGAATCCCTCCCAGCATCAGAGTCTTTTCCAATGAGTCAACCCTTCGCATCAGGTGGCCAGAGTACTGGAGTCTCAGCTTTAGCATCATTCCTTCCAAAGAAATCCCAGGGTTGATCTCCTTCAGAATGGACTGGTTGGATCTCCTTGCAGTCCAAGGGACTCTCAAGAGTCTTCTCCAACANTAAGGCTGTTTTTTCCAGTAGTCATGTATGGATGTGAGAGTTGGACTATAAAGAAGACTGAGCACTGAAGAATTGATGCTTTTGAACTGTGGTGTTGGAGAACTCTTTAGTCCCTTAGACTGCAAGGAGATCCAACCAGTTCATCCTAAAGAGATCAGTCCTGGGTAGTCATTGGAAGGACTGATGTTGAAGCTGAAACTCCAATACTTTGGCCACCTGATGTGAAGAACTGACTCATTTGAAAAGACCCTGATGCTGGAAAAGATTAAGGGCAGGAGGAGAAGGGTATGACAGAGGATGAGATGGTTGGATGGCATCACTGACTCGATAGACGTGAGTTTGGGTCAACTCTAGGAGTTGATGATGGACAGTGAGGCTTGGCGTGCTGTGGTTCATGGGGTCGCAAAGAGTCAGACATGACTGAGCGACTGAACTGAATTGTAAATTTCTATGTTACTCTCTCCATACATGTCCCCCTCTCCCTCCTCTCCTCCCACCATGTCCATAGGTCTGTTCTCTATGTCTGTCTCTTTATTTCTGCCCTGAAAATAAATTCATCAGTGCCATCTCTTAAGATTCCATATATATGTTTCAGTATACGATATTTATGTTTCTCTTTCTGACTTACTTCACTCTGTATAGTATGCTCTAATTTTGTCCACTTCATTAGAACAGATTCAAATGTGTTCCTTTTTATGGCTGAGTAGTATTCCATTGTATATATGTACCACANAAAAGACTCTGATGCTGGGAGGGGTCGGGGGCAGGAGGAGAAGGGGATGACAGAGGATGAGATGGCTGGATGGCATCACGGACTCGATGAACGTGAGTCTGAGTGAACTCCGGGAGATGGTGATGGACAGGGAGGACTGGTGTGCTGCGATTCATGGGGTCGCAAAGAGCTGGACATGACTGAGTGACTGAACTGAATTGAACTGAACTTATTTATAACCTGCCTTTGCATGCCAGAAGTTGTGTAGGGTCTTTGCCTTGTTAGTCTAATTGACTACATTTCACCACATAGTATGTTGGAGTAAAATTGCTTTAAAATTATTTGACACATAGTAAGTGTGGCAAAATATATACATACATATTATGTATATACTTTATGTTGCAAAGTATATACATGCTATTTATATATATGCCACATGGTATGCTCTCAGTAACTCTTTGTTAGATGGATGAAGAAACAATGGATGTTTTAATCAACTTCCTTATCTGTAAATAATCTGGCAATAGTACCTATATCCTTGAATAGAAGAATGTTTATTGAATAACGTGTCTTACAGTATGTTTTGGACCTTATATATTTTTATTTCATTAACCTTTCAAGACAAATGTGTGAACTGACTACAGTCCTTTCTATTTTATAGAAATAAGCATGAGACTAAAAAAGATTGGGGATCCAAGCCCAATCAGGTCACTATTTGAATATAAGCTTATTTGCTTGCTTTTTCTAAAATATCACACAACCTTCCTAACATTTTATTGCTCTTCGCTTACCTATATTCAGTCATGGATAATCCCTTAAAAAGAATTTTATCTACTTGTTTTTTTTTGTGTATGTGTGTGTGAATTTCAAACGTTTGTCAAGGGCTTTGTTAGCTATATTGATTCAATTTCTGCACATTTGTGCTATAATCCTCGTGTGGGGCTTCAGTGTTTTTCCAAAATAGTTTTCTTCATTTTACACGTTGTTGCTTTTGTTCAGTGGCTAAGTCATGTCTGAGTCCTTGTGACCCCATGGACTGAAGCACACCAGGCTTCCCTGTCCTTCACTATCTCCTGGAGTTTAGGCAGACTCATCTCCACTGAGCCAGTGATGTCATCCAACCATCTCTTCTTCTCTGGTCCCCTTCTCCTCTTGCCCTCAATTTTCCTAGCACCAGGGTCTTTTCCAGTGAGGTGGCTTTTTGCATCAGGTGGCCAAAGTACTGGAGCTTCAGCTTTAGCATCAGTCCTTCCAGTGAATGTTCAGGGTTGACTTCCTTTAGGATTGACTTTGTTTGATCTCCTTGTTGTCCAAGGGACTCTCAAGAGTCTTCTCTAGCACCATAGTTTGAAAGCATCAGTTCTTCAACACTCAGCCTTCTTTATGATCCAGCTCTCACATCTGCACATGACTACTGGAAAAACCTTATCTCTGACTCTATGGACTTTCGTTGTCAAAGTGATATCTCTGCTTTTTAATATCCTGTCTAAGTTTGTCATAGCTTTCCTTGCAAGGAGCAAGTATTTTTTAATTTCATGGTTGCAGTCACTGTCCACAATGATTTTGGAGTCCAAGTAAATTAAATCTACCACTGTTTCCACTTTTTCCNCAAAGTGATATCTCTGCTTTTTAATATCCTGTCTAAGTTTGTCATAGCTTTCCTTGCAAGGAGCAAGTATTTTTTAATTTCATGGTTGCAGTCACTGTCCACAATGATTTTGGAGTCCAAGTAAATTAAATCTACCACTGTTTCCACTTTTTCCCCATCTATTTATCATGAAGTGATGGGACCAGATACCATGATATTCATTTGTTGAATGTTGAGTTTTAAGCCACTTTTTTCACTCTCTTCTTTCACCCTCATCAAGAGACTCTTTAGTTTATCTTCACTTTCTGCCAATTAGAGTGTTATCTGCATATCTGAGGTTGTTGGTATTTCTACTGGCAATCTTGATTCCAACTTGTGAGTCATCCATGCTAGCAGTTCACGTGATACTCTGCATAGAAGTTAAATAAGCAAGGTAACAATATACAGCCCTGATTTACTCCTTTCCTAATTTTTAACAGTCCATTTTCCTTGACTGGTTCTAACTGTTGATTCCTGTTATGCATACAGGTTTCTCAAGAGAAAGGTAAGGTGGTCTGGTATTCCCACCTGTTTAAGAATTTTCCAAAATTTGTTGTGATCTACACAGTCAAGGCCTTTAGTGTAGTCGATGAAGAGGAAATAGATTGTTTTTGGTATTCCCTTGCTCTTTCTTTCATCCAATGGATGTTGATCCAATGGATGATGTTGCCAACATCCATTGAGTCATCTTATTTAATTTGTTTTCAACAGCTTCTCTGCTTTTCTAAACCTGTATTTAGAAATACATTCTTTAGAATGCTCTTTGAAGCTTCCCCAGTCTTTGATGCATTCATTTTCAAGAGTATGCCAATATCTGGGTCAATCTGTCCTTGACTCTCTTGTCTTTTCCCCATTTCTTCTTTTCATGCTTATTTCTTTAGTAATCAGGTCAGTGTGCCTAGCTTCCTACCTTAATATTTCCTCTAAGCTCTAACTTTAATGTACCTTTGGGGTACTTCCTCATGGAATTCTTTATCAACCCAAACCAAACCACATTTATCATTTCTTCTCTCGAAATGACCTCTGCCTCTGATGCTTCTTTCTCTTATTCTCTTTTAAAAGCATTATCCTTGTTAATTTTTGTTATTGTCACTACTATTCTTCACTAAACAACAGGACTCAGTGTGGTTTTTATAGCAGTCTCCTTTCCAAGCAATGCCACATGCTTATGCATTCTCTCTCTGCTTGTTTGATTTTGAAAACTGAATATTTTCACTAACTGTAACTAGGAAACATTAGTTTATTTTAATGCTCTTTACTTCACTGTTACCTTTCTTGCTTCTCTTTGGAAGCCAGTAACTGACTTTTCTTCCTCGCCATCTTAGATGAAACTGATGGAGAAACATGAGTTTAAATGAGCAGAAGATGACCTTTTTAGTTATAAGAATTAGGAACTCATGGTTTTAGCTCTGGCACTTCCTTTGTTCATTTCCTGTTAGTGAGTCTTTTTAAGCATTATCTCAAAAACTATGTAACTTTGACCTTTTGCTTCTTTAGGCTAATAATTACCTAATTAACTTTGAAGGCAAGTCTCATGCTACAGTTTATCCTTCCACCGCAAAGGTATTTGGATCAGCATTATTTCCCCTTTTCCCACCTTTGTGTGCACAATTCAGATCTCCACCTGCCAATACAAACATCCTTGACATTTTTAGATAACCTGAGCACAGAGGCCAAGGAAATGCCTCAAATCACAGATCTTTTTGCATTTACTGAAAGGGTTTATTTCTGATGATAAAATTAATAAATGTTTATTGTGGGACAGTTGCAAAACACTAGGAAAATCATGTACACACACACAAACACACCATATAAAACACAGCATGCATTCTACAACACAATAACCACTATTGCTTTACAACATTGTACTAGTTTCTGCTATACAATGAAGTGAATCAGTTATGTGTATATATGTATCCCTCTCTCTGAAGCCTCCCTCCCACTCCCCCCATCCTACACTCCTAAGTCATGACCTAGAGCCCTGAACTGAGCTTCCTCTGCTTTATAGCAGGTTCCCACATAGTTCCCATATGTAAAACATAGCTATGCTTTACACATAGTAAGGTATATATGTCAATCCCAAGATTATGAATCAACTATACTCTGGGGTCGCACAGTGTCAGACACGACTGAAGCGACTTAGCAGCAGCAGCAGCAGCATACCCTAATGGAAAAAAAAGAAAATAAACTTATGGTTACCAGGGGGTAATGGGAGGAGGGATAAATTGAAAGAATGGGATGGATGGATACAAAAAAGATATTATTACTCTGTCTTGCCCAAGAGTATGTGTGTTTGCAAATATACATATATCTGCTTCTATACTTGCTTACATAAGAACACTCTATGCACGCCATTGGAGTATGTATGTTTTAAGTTAGTGTTTTCCCATGTAAATAATCATATTTCCATCATGCTATTTCCGTGACTACATAGTCTGCTTTCATTTAGGTGAGATTTAGATCATTTTGCTGTTTTTGAGCTTTTAGATTGCTTCTGGTTTTTCACTCATACAAACAATAAATAGTTAAATACTCTGGAATTAATTAGCAATTTTTTAAAAAGTTTAACCCTAAAAAGGATTTTAAATGTCATGCTTAAATTCTGTTTTACAGCCTTGCCCTCTAAACGCAGTCTAAAAAGAATTCATATTCAATTCCTTCTGTTATTTCAGAGATTCTGGGAGCACTTTATTGAACTTCCTAGAAACCCTCTGTTAGTGCTTTTGCTTGAATAGTCATCATCTCCAGAGGCCTTTATTTCAGCTTTTAAACTGTAAACTTCTTTCTCCTAGATAATTAGCAAGAAAGTACTTTTACACTGAATTTGAATTTATGGTGATTTGTCATTTTCAGTCTTTCCAGGGACATGTATTGGGCTTCCCCAGTGGCTAAGCAATAAAAAAAGAATCCTCTTGCAATGCAGGTGATACAGGAGTAAGTGTTAGTCGCTCAGTCGTGCCCGACTCTTTGTGACCCCATGGACTATGGCCCACCAGGCTCCTCTGTCCATGAGATTCTCCAGGCAAGGATACTGGAGTGGGTGGGTCACCTTTTCCTTCTCCAGGGAATCTTCCCAACTCAGGGATAGAACCCAGGTCTCCTGCACTACAGGCAGATTCTTTACCGACTGAGCTACAAGGGAAGCTCCTGCAATGCAGGAGATACAGGAGATGTGGGTCCAATCCTTGGATCAGGAAGATACCCTGGAGGAGGAAATGGAAACCCATTTCCTGGAAAATCCCATGGACAGAAGAACCTGTTGGACTACAGTCTGTGGGGTCACTAAGAATTATACACTGCTGAGCACACTCAGGGACATATAGTGAAGCGAAGAGAGTGAAGTCACTCAGTTGTGTCTGATTCTTTGCGACCCCATGGACTGTAGCCTACCAAGCTCCTCCCTCCATGGGATTCTCCAGGCAAGAGTACTGGAGTGGGTTGCCATTTCCTTCTCCAGGCATATATTAAGTGCTTAATAGATTTAAGCACTGTGCTGAAGGATGGGAATGAAACAGCAGCCAGACTTGTCCTAGTAAAGTGTCAGAAGAGGAAATAGTTGAGTATATGGACACAGATGACCTCTGATTGGCATTTATAATGCGGGGTGGTTGGTAAGAATGCAGGCAGAGCTGTCCTAGTCTTGGTGGTGGGCGGGGACTTCAGGCAAACCTTCTCAGCAGAAATGTTACCTGGGCTGAGCTTTAAAAGATGCATAATAGTTAAACAGGTACAGTACTAAATCTGGTTGACAGTTATGATTTTCTTCCATGGAGCTAAGTGTGAAATGAGCCACACTTTGTGCTGTTGAAGAAAGAAGGGCTGAGGGACTTTAAATGCACAGTATGGCTCATTTTGTAGACTAACTGATTCCTCCCCTCCTTTGTCTTTTGATAATACGTGTGTATGTAATCAATGATTATTTAGAAACCACATGTATGTGTT
Organism: Neotragus pygmaeus; assembly: GCA_006410875.1. Taxonomy (NCBI): domain Eukaryota; kingdom Metazoa; phylum Chordata; class Mammalia; order Artiodactyla; family Bovidae; genus Neotragus; species Neotragus pygmaeus. Next base: position 568,566 of record SJYV01052979.1, on the reverse strand, counting down.
TCTTTTTTTTTTAAATTGCTAAGTTTCCATTAATTTTTTTTGCTTGCTCTTAACTTTATTTTGTTTATTTATTTATTTATTTTTACTTTATTTCATTTTACAATACTCTGAAGATTTTACATTTTGCCTTTTAGGTCTTAGCATTTTCCCCTTTCTTTTAAACATTTAATAAATAAGATGAAAAGTGAAAGTTGTTACCTGCTCAGTTGTGTCTGACTCTTCGTGACCCTGTGGACTGTAGCCTGCCAGGCTTCTCTCTCCGTGGGATTCTCCAGGCAAGAACACTGGAGTGGGTTGCCATTCCCTTCTCCAGAGGATGTTCCCAACCCAGGGATTGAACCCAAGTCTCCCACATTGCAGGGAGATTCTTTACCATTTGAGTCAGGGAAGCTCAATCAATAAAATAGCTGGTTTTTTTTAAATTAATTTATTTTTTAATTTGACTTTACAATACTCTATTGGGTTTGCCATACATCGACATGAATCCACCACAGGTGTACACAAGCTCCCAATCCCGAATCCCCCTCCCACCTCCCACCCCACAACGTCTCTCTGGATCATCCCCGTACATCAGCCCCAAGCCTCCTGCATCCTGTATCAAACATAGAA
>SJYV01052979.1:531089-546487 GCA_006410875.1 Neotragus pygmaeus | reverse complement strand
AGGCTGAGCACCGATGAATTGATGCATTTGAACTGTGGTGTTGGAGAAGACTCTTGAGAGTCCCTTGGACTGCAAGGAGATCCAACCAGTCCATTCTGAAGGAGATCAGCCCTTGGATTTCTTTGGAAGGAATGATGCTGAAGCTGCAACTCCAGTACTTTAGCCACCTCATGCGAAGAGTTGACTCATAGGAAAAGACTTTGATGCTGGGAGGGATTGGGGGCAGGAGGAGAAGGGGACGACCAAGGATGAGATGGTTGGATGGCATGAATGTCTCGATGGATGCAAGTCTGAGTGAACTCCGGGAATTGGTGATGGACAGGGAGGCCTGGCGTGCTGGGATTCATGTGGTTGCAAAGAGTCAGACACGACTGAGCGACTGAACTGAACTGAACTGGACTACAAAATGGGAGAGGCTTATATAGGCAAAATCTACAAAGTTACATTAGTTGTTTGTCAAGAATTAGGTTTGGAGTTGGCAAGAAGAAAGGATTTGTTGGGGTTCAAAATGGTTGCATAGTTAGTTACCATCAGTTTGTAGTCGGTAGCTGCTAGCAGATAATGTTTTGAGAACAAGTTGGTGGTATTCTTTAGTTTGATATAGCTCAAAAAATTCAAGTTCCTTAAACATATGAACACCAAGTGAGGAAATGGGGGGTGGCAGTGGGAAGAATTGGGAGATGGGGATTGATATATATATAGAGATATATAGATAGATAAATAGATACATACATACATACATACATACATGCAGCCAGTCAGTCAGTCAGTGAAAGTCACTCAGTCGTGTCAGACTCTCTGCGACTCCATGGACTATATAGTCCTTGGAATTCTCTAGGCCAGAATACTGGAATGGGTAGCCTTTCCCTTCTCCAGGTGATCTTCACGACCCAGGAATCCAATTGGGGTCTGTTGCAATGCAGACAGATTCTTTACCAACTGAACTATTGGGGAAGCGCTGATATATACACTACTGTGTAAAAGAACGATAACTAATAGGAACCTACTGTAACTCTACCCAGTGCTCTGTGGTGGGGGGCTTCTCAGGTGGCGCTTGTGGTAAAGTGCCTGCCAATGCAAGAAATGCTGGAGACACTGATTTGATCCCTGGGCCAGGAAGATCCCCTGAAATAGGTCATGGCAACCCATGACAGTATTCTTGCCTGGAGAATCCTATCGACAGAGGAGCCTGGAGGGCTATGGTCCATGGGGTGGCAAAGAGTCAGACATGACTGAAGCAACTTCCATACACATACATGTATACATACAGCTGATTCACTTTGCTGCACAGTAGAAACTAACATGACATTGTAAAGCAACCATACTCCAGATAAATATATTTTTTTTTTAAAAAGGAAGAGAATTCAAGTTCTTAGTGATGCAGGAACATTTCTGAAACAACATTCACAATGGCCACCAGCTTCATCTTGGATGCTTGAATCATTGTTACTCCATTTTTAGTTTTAAATGCTTTCTTTTCTTTAATTGTTAGAGCAGATGTACAATTGTTAAAGCAGATGCATGTTTGACAGGCCATATGACAGGTTGTTCTAGTTTAGCATAAAGCTCAATCCAAATCATGTATAAGCCAGAATGACTTCCCTACACCTCAATATGAAAACATTTCTTCCATCATTATAAATATTTTTTTAAGTTTAAGTCTTCCTCTTCCTTTTTAGGGATGCAGAAATATGAATGATCTAAGGTAGAATATCCGAATACTCTCATTCAGGAATGGGTTGACCTATACACTTTTTAAATGGAAATTAACCACATTCATATATATACCCTGTGTCTCAGACCATTAGGGTTGCTATAACAGAATACCAAAGATTGGGTAGTTTATAAACAATAAACAGTTTTTTCCTCTGGAGGCCTGAAGTCCAAGATCAAAGGGCTAGTAGATTCAGTGACTGATGAACCCCATTTGTGATGATTAGCTATATAACCTCACAGAATGGGAGGAGCAAGAGAATTTTCTCAGCCTTCTTTTACGAGGGCATTGATCACATGCATGAAGCTCTGCCTTGTCACCTCCCATGTCACCATGCCCCATGTCCTAATACCATAACATTGGGAGTTAGGCTTTCAACATACAAATTTACGGGGACACTCATATTCAATCTAGAGCCCTTGTGACCAATAGAAGAAGCTTGGATTTTAAATATTTCCCTTTGGAGATAAATGACTGTTATTTCAAGGTGGTTAAACAATGGCTTCTTGAAAGATTATTTAGAACATCTGACTGAAGTGATTATTACATGTGAACATTTTCTTTTTTATAAGTTCTCTGTTATGTTTTCAGATTGCTGCTGCTGCTGCTAAGTCTCTCCAGTCATGTCCGACTCTGTGTGACCCCATAGACAGCAGCCCACCAGGCTCCCCCGTCGTTGGGATTCTCCAGGCAAGGACACTGGAGCGGGTTGCCATTTCCTTCTCCAATGCATGAAAGTGAAAAGTGAAAGTGAAGTTGCTCAGTCGTGTCCAACTTGTAGCGACCCCATGGACTGCAGCCGACCAGGCTGCTCCGTTCATGAGCTTTTCCAGGCAAGAGTACTGGAGTGGGGTGCCATTGCCTTCTCTGATGTTTTCAGGTTAGTGGCGAGCCATACTTTGGAATCTAAAAAGAACAATTAGGCTAACACTGGCATCCAGACCTACTATGCTCTGTTCTAAACTTGGGTAAAATTAGTTACAATATTTATATGTAACTAAATAAGCATAGCAAATATGCTTTTATCTTTATGTTCATCCACTTCAGAAAAAACGTTTTAATACTACACTGCAGATTTTATTTGTGATCCATGTTTTCAGGTATCTGTAGGATAAAGGTGAAAAAGTGAATAAAAGCAGTATTTCTTTCTAAGCAGGTACTTGTCTAGAGAAGTGTCAATATTTTTAAGGGAAGAAATATCAGCTATTTTTTATTTTAAGGTTGTGACCTACACTCTGACTTAGCTGATTTGATAGGGGAAAGAAAATAGCCCAAATGCTTCTAAAACAGATTGGAGAGCCATAAGTGGTCAGTGTCTTTGTATCTAAGAAAGATGAACAAGACCTAAACAGGTCATTTTTAACGTCCTCTAGGGGTCCCTGTATATTCTTACTTCTTTGCATGCATTTTTGTACAATTATAAACTTACCTATTTTTCAAAAGCTTATTAAATTAAAAGCATTTTAATCTTTGGAGAATGAAACAAAACAAAACAAAAAACTATTAAGAGGATAATTCGTTTCTTAATGGATGCAATTTAAAACCTTGGCAGTCTCTCTTCATGTAAACATTCCTCTTCTCTGAGCTCAGCCGGTCTGGGGGTGAAGCAGAGGGATACACACAGATTCCAAAGAGAAAGCAGGTCTTTTCTAATGGAGGCCACATCAACACAGCCCTTGCTAAACAAAGTCTAAAAGGATTCCATTTCAGGGCAGCACTAACCCAGGGAGCAGTCTTAGTCTAAATTCTTCCACGTGCAGCAGCCCCAAATCATTTCAAACAAGTCACTGTTAACTGTTGGCTTTCGATTCTCATAATGGTAGAGAAAAATGAGAGAATAGTGGTGAGAATATGAGAGTGGAACCTTCCAAAATTCATCTGATGAAGGATAGCAGCTGGAACAATTATTACCAGTCTTTGGCTCTGCCTATCTGAAGGAGACGCAGCACATACACAAGCTGACTTCGTCTCTGGGACACTCTTACCTCCAAGAGAGCAAAGCAGAAGAATATTAAGCACCGCCTCCCTATTTCAGTAAAACATTGCTTCCCTTAAAAGAACACAGTGTTTGTCTTCCTGTGGAAACTGGTAGAAATTATCAACCAAACATCAGAAGGAAAGAAAACTCTCTTGAAAAGTGACTGCATTCCATGCTGCTGGTTAAGATGGAACCAAAGACATCTCAGAGTTAGCACTTACAACCTAAAATTTAAAATAGCCATAGAAGGAAACAGATTTCTTCTTGTCCATAAAGTTCTAAGATTGAAAAAAAAAAAAGCCTTTTTCTATGTAAGGTGAGTTTTTGACAGTTCTTGATAGAAAGGGGGAAACCTTCTTATAATGTTCCAGGCATTTGTCCTTCATATATTGGAGCTATTAAGTCCCAACACATATGAACCTTCTACAGATCAAATCATCTCACTCTTCTATCATTTCCTCACATGTATTGCATTTCATCATGAAAAGATGTATTCCTCAATGTATCAAGCACATGTGCTTAATGCATCCATAAATTGCAAAGTCCTTGTTCACATGCCATACAAAACTAATTCAAATAAATGGACAACCTATTTAGGAGTCAGAATGACAGTTACCCTTGGGGGTGGGTGACTTGGAACAGAGCACAGAAGTGTTGATATTGTTTTGTTTTTCGATCTGGGGACTGATTACAGGAGTGCATCCTCTTTGATAATTCATTGAGCCATGCTATTAAGATATTCTGCATTCTTCTGTAAATGTGTCACTACAGTAATGAACTGTTAATAAAATGTTTGCAAAACCCCAACAAAACAAGCCATGTCACCTACTGTCTAGTAGCTTACCAGCCACAGATGCCCCTTGTATCTGATGGAACTCTTCTCACCTGTCTTTCAGGGTTGTTGTGAAAAGAATTAAGATAACATTAAGAGAAAGTTTTGTTTAAATTATGAGAGAAAATATAAATGTGAGACTTGGTGCTGTTCTTGTTGATGATGAGATTCTCAAACAAAGGGCTATATTCACAGTTTTGCAGGAGCAGTGTATGCCCATATATTTACTGTATATGTCAACAAAAACAGAAGGAATACATGATTTACACATTGTTACACCACAGTTGGAACTCCTATTACCCAACCCTCTAGCCCACAGTCCCAAGATAGATTATTTTGCAACTAATTACTTGCAGATGTGAAATCATTTCAAGTGTTATGAAAATAGCAGAATAGATCCTGGAATGGACAGCACTGGAGATGGAGAGGACAACAGAACAAAATCATTGTTATTCTCGGCTCGTGGCCTTATTTTGTGGTGCTCAGTTTTGTCTCCTTCTGGTATTCTACCAGGGAGGAAGTCGAAAAGGTATCTATATCATTAACAACAAATCCAGATTGTGTTTTCTTTTTTAATTATTCACATTTGCGATACCAGAAACTGAAAATACGACTTTCACCTTTCCACTGTTTTCAAATACTTTTTAGTGTCAGCCGGTTGCAAAGACAACAAATTCTTCAAGAAAAGTGAGACAGAAGGGGCATTAAGTTACTTCAAACTGGCAAGAATCAGAAGGAAGAAAAATGCAGTTGTACATGGGGAGAGAGGAAACTCGGAAGGAGCTGGTAACATGGAGTTTTATCTCTTTCCATCTCTCTTTCCACAAAATATTTAGCCAGTGTTAGCTATCACCAGAACTGAACTGTTTCATCCTAGCTTTATGCAATCATTAAAAAAGAAATTTCTTCTAAATTCTGAGTGAAGGACACATTCCTCTTAAGTGGGAGAAGAACAAAGATAGGAGGAAAATGTTAGCTTGAGACACAACGGGACCAAGCTCTCCCTGCAGAAGCAAATTGATCTGACAACAGAAACCCATGTAGAGGCCTAATGAGGGTAGGGGGGTTAAAACTTAGTGTGGAGAGAAATCCATAGGTCTCAAATCTCCTTAATTCATGTATTAGTTGGCTGATATACATCTTCAAGTAAACATTTAAAATTGCATGGCTGCATGCTATAAATTTCTGAGCTACCTGAGCACATCTATCTGTTGCTTTAATATATTCCAAAAAAACTGTATATAAATAAATTATTAAATATTCCAAAAATAGAAAAGAATAGCCATTTACCTATAATAGATGAAGTAGGTAATCCCAGATGCAAGAAGATAAAAACAATAACTACAAAGTTCAGAAGGAAAAATTATTTTGAACTGGAATTCTATTGAAATATTATTCACATTGAGAATTTATCAATCAAGAATCCGATGTATGGCAAAGCCAATAGAGTATTGTAAAGTAAAATAAAGTAAAAAAAAAAAATACAAATCACTAATAAAAATCCAAGACACAAATCCAAGAAAAGAGGAAAATATGGGGTGCGAGGAAAAGCAATAAATAAAGAAATTAGAAAAACTCATAAGTAAACCTAAAAATGTACTAATAAGACTTCAAGCATTTTTCAGGAAATTATGCCTAAATATTAATGGAGGCATAACATTAAAAACACTTTTTTTCTTTCTCCTGAGTCATTCCCATTTGCAATAAAAATCTCTACTGTCAGTTCTTCCAAATCTAAAAGAAAATCTTGCTTCAGAACAATCCACATTGGTGAAAAGTGATTGCTTTTAGAATGAGAGTGATACTCATCATTTTTCTCTTTTGTCTTTGCTTAAAATTTTCCATAATAGAAAAATTATAAATTTCCTCCTATTGAAAGAGACACAGACTAGGCAAATTTTTTTTTTTAATCTATGTCGATGTTTAAAAGAGATGCATTTTAAACAAAATTATCCAGAACATTAAAAATAAAGAGGTGGACACAGACATCAATAATAATAATCATGGCCAACCCACTGAGCCTATATTCCACCTCATACTTTTTCTGAACACAATTCTCCAAGTAGTCTTCATTATCTGTCAAGGATCTTCATTTAAGATGAAACCTATTTTTCTACCCTGCTCCAAATCAATGGAAGCTTATGCAAACTCCTGTCCCTGATATACACTCTATATGAACACTGCCTTTGATCAAGGCTCTAGCACGCTGTCACCCTTGGCCTGGCTTCTCTGTAGCTATCTTCCCCAGGGGCCCTCCCCATTGCAAAGTTTTCCCCTTCCCCAACCCAATAAATACAGAGCACAGAGGTAAAGATAACATTTTGGGTGTCTGTAAAATAATCTTGCAGCCCTTTGAGTTACTCACAGTGACCCTAACTTGGGTCATAACCTAAAGTTGAGACCCAATAATCAGCATCTAATTTCTGACAAATTTCCAATTGTCTGCATGTTGACTCAAAGTCAGTCTGGAATGATCTAAAATTATATTACATTGTCTTTGCTCTTTCAAAAATAAAGTGACTTTATCATAGCTGCCACTACTTTGAGAATTTTTGACCAAAAGAAGTATACACAGACCAATAATCTTTACAATGAATTTAATTTACTATTTAATTCCTCAATGTCACTCAGTGCAGTGGATACTTAAAAACAAAACAAAACAAACAAAAAAAAAAAACCCCTCACAGACTCTACTGTGTTTGGATACTTACCAGTGACTTTAAGAAATTCACCTCAGGGAGAAACACCTTGGAGTCAGTCAAAGCGCACAGAACTTTTCTAGAGAGAAGCTACAGATTAAATGCAAACTGATTAAAACACAAGGGAGGTTATTGGAAGGGCACTGAGGGTAGCTCACAGATAGCAAGAGCCTAAGAAAAGCTGAAGCGATATGGACCAAGCTAGTTCTGGGTGCTTGGGGAGCCACGGCCAGGGCCTGGTTCTGTCTTGTCTTGCTCCAGTCCTTATTTTGGGTTGGCTCGGCCCTGGGCTCCTCTTTGGTGGACAGGCTTTCTCCACATAGCTGGACGAGGCCCTGGTGCTTCTAGCTTCACTAATGGAAGACAGAAGGCGCTTCCCCAGACGCAATTTCTTGGGAAGGGACTCTGATTGGCTTAGCTTGACTTCAGGACCCCAACATCCAACCATCAGCTGGAGACACTGGCCAAGTACGGGTAAGGTGCTCTGAGAGTCCAGGTGGGTCCTCTGCCCACCCCTGGTGTCCAGATGCTGGGTCTGTGACCAGAGAGGGATGGAGTGGGAGTAAAGGAAAGCAGGAGCGTTGAAAAGGCACAGCCACCACAAGCCAGTACAACATCCCTCACGTGTACTGCAGCATCTAATTCTGAGCACAGGATTCAATGGAGGGAAAGAGAAGGACACTAGGTATCTGATGCCTTAGAGGAGTGAAAACAGTGGGGAGGGACAAACGGTGAGGCCAAGGACACCAAAGGAGAATGCCGCCCACTCACACACTTTTCCCCAGTCAGCTCTGCCCCCTGGATCTGTCAGGGGAGAAGAGCGCCACTGCATACACCTGTGCCTCTGTTCTAGTGTGACCTGTGAGCGTGTGAGGAGTCCACCATGGCACATCCAACCTGACACTCAGGACTGCAGAACCCTTTCTTGGTCATCACTTAAGATGCACTATGGAGCCAGATCATCCTGCCTTCACCTGACAGATTTCGAATCCTGACCATGACCTGCCTCACCTTTTATTTGCAACCTACACTTGTGAGCACACAGACCATGAGCTTATGCATTATTAATCAGTGTCTCTCAAATCAAGTCTAGTAGGGTTTCTTTGAGCTATTTCCTACAAACATGCACTCAACCTGTTCTGCTTGACACACCCAGGGCTAGATAGGCACTCCTAGGATAACAGCACCAACAGAAGATATAGCCCACGGAGGGAGCATCTGACAGGTGCCAGGGGGAAAGTCTAGAAACACTCTTTCATGATTCCTAATATGTCAGGAAGTATGCAGTGTTTTATACAAATGATTCAATTTAATCCTCATGACAACCACATAAGCAGGTATTATCATTTCTGTTTCACAGATAAATAAGTGAGATATTTTCTTCCTTTCACAGATAAAGAAAGAGGCTCAGAGAGGTAAACTGTGATTGCTGACCATGATCCAGATGCCAAGCTGCACCTTGGCGGACTCCAGGCAAAGCCTCTCACTCTAAACTCAGCCATTGCCTCCCCTTCCTCACACACTATATGACAAAATTTTGTTAGGTCTTGTCCTCCTTTTCAGCAGAGCACTTTAGCCCAGTCCAAGCCCTGCATGCACTCATCTCCTGACAGAAATGCAGGCACTTCTGGGCAAGGCAGGAGCTGGAGTACAGGGAGTCTGCAGGCTTTAATGCCTGAGCCTCCATAGGGGAGGGGCTTGGTGAAGGAGGTGTTTGTGCTACTTCTAAGGTGGAGTGGCTGATACCTGGGACCAGGGGGAAGCTGTGAGGTGCTTGTCTGTGTTGATTCCCAAAACAGTTCTTCGGACTCAACTCTGAATCATGGACAGAAGTGGCACCAGGGGAAGCAGCTGTTTTCCCAAGTTCAGGAAGGACTCAGAGATGAGGTTGGCAGAGGGTGGAGGGGTGGATAGGAAAACAGTTCTGATGCCCAAGTGACAAACTCCAGATCACATGGTAGAAAGGTAGTCTACTGGCAAGAAGTCTCTTTTTTACTGACCTCAAAACCACATTTCCCAAGGTAATTATATGAACACACTTTTTACTAGAGGAAAAGAAATCATTTTTCTTCAGAACAACACTGCAGTTAAACTTGTAAAGTATATACTAGTCTTCCTTTATTACTTCATGAGGAAGCTATTCCAAAGATTTTGGGAAAACCCATAAAAGTAACACGATAAATATATTTGGGAAATTACCTGGTAAAGAGCTTCTCTCTTATCACAGTATTTTGCAAAACTGATTTTTTCAAAAAGTTAACTTTACCAGCTTTGTAAGGCAAAACAACTGTTCAGATTGCTCACGAGTTCCCGGTTTTCAAAATCTGTCAACTGAGTAATAGAATTTTTCCTGAGACACATTTGCAAACTGTGTCCCTCAAAATACATCTGTCATTTTCCCTAGAAACAAAAAAAGATAATCGAGTGATTTTTTTTTTTTTTTGGTTTGCTTTTCACAAGATTTTAAAGTCTTTTTAAAAACAAAGTATACAAAACTGTTTTCTAGTAAAATCAGTGATTACATTTGCACTCTGCCTTAATCGGAGGACAAAAAAAAAAATGGTCAATCAAATCAGAAGTAATAGGTGAAGAGAAAGGAATTTCATGTTAGGACAATGCTTCAATAAAGAGCATGCAAATTGTTCTTTCAGGGATTATGTATTAGGGCAAGTGGTTTCCCCCATGCAAAACATTTTAATTCACAGGCCTTGTTTGGTTTGCTTAATCCAACTTTGAGTCACCTGATTGGGTCACACAATGCTTTAGAAGGGGTTAGGCTGCCCACTGACCACTCACCCAACTGAAAGTTTTCAATGATCCCTGTAACAAACCAAAGGAATTCTTCCTTAATGCTAAAATGAAAACATTGCCTCAATAGCCTCCAGGCATCCTTCTCTTTCAAATTCACTCCAAAAGACCACAAATCAGTTCAGTGCTTTTATTGACATGTCTTTCCACTGTGGTTTGTTTTTTTTTTTAAGCAAGAATACTTGAGTGTATATGTTAAAGCCAATGCACAAAAGAGCCTAAGTAATTATTTTTTTAATTGTCCTGGTCCATGAGGAATGAGAGAGGCAGTGCTGTGGCCTAGACTTAAGGAGTTGTTGTTGCTGTTTAGTCGCCAAGTTGTGTCCAACTCTTTGCAACCCCATGAACTGCAGCACGCCAGGCAGCCCTGTCCTTCACTGTCTTCCTGAGTTTGCTCAAACTCATGTCCATTGAGTTAGTCATACCATCCAACCATCTCATTGTCTGTTGCTCTGCTCCATTCTCCTCTTGCCCCCAATCTTTCCCAGCATCAGAGTCTTTTCCAGCGACTCAGCTTTTCGCATCATTGTAAAAGTATTGGAGCTTCAGCTTCAGCATCAGTCCTTCCAATGAATATTCAGGGTTGACTTCCTTTAGGATTGACTGGTTTGATCTCCATGCCATCCAAGGGACTCTCAAGAGTCTTTTCCAGCACCACAATTCAAAAGCATCAATTCTTCAATGCTCAGCCTTATTTATAGTCCAACTCTTACATTCATAATGACTACTGCAAAAATCATAGCTTTGACTATATGGACTTTTGTCGGCAAAGTGCTACCTGTGCTTTTTAATATGCTTTCTAGGTTTGTCATAACTTTTCTTCCAAGAAGCAAGTGTCTTTTAATTTTGTGGCTGCAGTCACTATCTGCAGTGATTTTGGGGCCCAAGAAAATAAAGTCTCTTATCATTTCTATTGTTTCTTTATTTGCCATGAAGTGATGGGATGAGATGCCATGGCCTTAGTTTTTAAGTTTTGAGTTTTAAGCCAGCTTTTTCACTCTCCTCTTTCACCTTCAAGAGGTTCTTTAGTTTCTCTTCAATTTCTGCCATTAAAGTGGTATCATCTGCATATTATATCTGCATATAATGGCCTTAAGGATGAGCAGTGGTAACTCTGAAGCCCAATGCCTAGGCCAAAGAGGGTCATTCTGAGACAGGAAAACAAAGGCACAAGCAGATCCAGAGGAAGGACAGGGCTGAGAGGTACACAGAGCCAGAAGAAATGAGTAAGCCCTGGGGAGCACCCAAGGGTAGGGAGCAGTCACTCCAGAGGAAGGATTCGCTCACTCACAAGATGGAAAGGATGGGGGGTACAAGGGAGGGAGGGCTCGCTGGGAGGAACCCTGCATCTCTGGGCACAGTACCAGAGGCTCTGGGGTTGATATCTAACTCTGACACTTACAATAAGAAAAGAATGTCCAAAGAAGCTTTCTGTTCACATTATGATTCTGAAACAAATGGAAATCAGCTTTCGTTCTCTTCTCCAGGGTAGAATCATGAATAGTGAATATTCCCCAGAGTTGTTGCTGCTTCTCGGAGTAGCTGCTGAACAACAGAGTTAAAAATCACCCAGAAGAGGACAATTTGGTGAGTGCCGAGGAACACAGGCAATAGGACAGACTCAACCCTTCAAAAGGACAGTAACAGAAATACTACAAAAAAAAAAAAAATCCACTTTCTTGTTTGAGCATGTACCCCACCCCCCTTCTCTTTCTGTCCTATTTCATTACAGTCCTGGCATACCAATTTGGCCAGCAAACAATTTCTTCTCCACAGTTTCCAGCCTAATTTGTAGGCAAATCTCTCCTTTCCCTCAACGTGAAATACAATACCTTTCAGTGATGAGAGGGAATTTGTTCCATTTATGCCTCAATTATCGGCTGTGATTCCCCATCCAGGTTTCCCTGTTGCTCACTGGAATACTCCCAAGAGGGAACAGTCTCTCCCTCCAGGACCCCTTTAATAAGCCCCATCACTGGAACACGAGGCTGGGAAACCTGATGAGAACTGGGGTGGCACCCGTAGTTGTGGAGTAAGTCATGGTTGAGTTCCTCTGTACAAACCACATGCTTCCACATCGTATCCAGTGTTTCCTTTCCATCTGAAATTACATCAAGCTGGGATTTGGTTTGAATTAAAAGGAAGGGATCTTATTGAGGGAAGAGGCCCTTGAACTGGTGCTGGAAGAATTGGGGCCACCTGCTGGGAAAGCCTCTGAAAATTGCACTCATACAGCCAAGTTGCCTCTCTCCATGCTCAGCAAGCAAGGACTCCCAGTCATGCTCACACTCTCCAACTCTACCCACCCCTCCATGACAGATGCCTTGAGTTGGAGCTTGTGAGAGGAGCCAAGGATGCAAAGATCAGCAGGCCACAGTTCCAGAGGGAGGACAAGTGCCTCCTCAGAGAGGGCAGGGCCATCAGAGGCTTCCAGAGGAGGGGATGCTTGAGCTGAGCCCAAGAGATGCAGGTGATGGGAGAAGAGTTTCTGTCTGCCTCTAATGAGTCCAGTCTCACTGTGTTTCCTCCCTCTCTGTGCACCAGCCACATCCAGCTTCTCTTTCTTCCAGCCCACAGCTCCTGCTATGCTCTTTCTCCTCCTCCGGTGCTCGGCCTTCACCCAGGTAAACTTTCGTTCTTCCATGTCAGGGCCACAGTCACTTCCTCAGAGAGGCATTCCTGACTTTCCAACCAGATGAAGACCCAGTATCTTACAAGGGTCACATCACCACATCCTTCACCTCTGCCTCACCCATCAGAGCGGTCATTTAATTGCTGCCTGTAGGATTCTTTGATTGGTCTGTTTCCTCCACTTGATTGTAACTCCGTAAGGACAAGGACAGGGTTTCTGTCTGGCTTCCTATTGGACTGCCACAGCTAAGCAGCGTGCCCATTAACATCTGTGGGATGAATGACCGAATGATGGAAAAGAAGACGTGGAGCCCAACAGCCAGGAAGCGAGTCCTGTGCAGACAGAGGAAAGGACTGTGTGGTGGGAGGGGGAAGGCGAAGAGAACACTGTGAAGAAAGCAGGGTCCTCCAAAAATGTGAACTTCAATCTGATACTGAAAGCTACAAGGATCTACTGAAAAAGGGGAGGGGATTAGCAGCCTGAAAAACCCAACACGCGAAGATCCCAAGTCTGCTTAAGCTTTGGGGGCCTTAGAGAACTAGAGAGGAGAGAGAGTCTGGTCTCGAACAGATACAGGAGTGGGAAAGACTGTGGTTTAGTAATCCAATTGAGTTTGCTCAACAGGCAGCAAGTGCAATTTGCTGTGAACCATAATTACATATGAGTTTTATTTTTTACCCCACAAACTTCCCGAGAGTCAATTATGCTGTGATTAAAAAACAAAACAAAACAGTATTTCAATGCTTCAAAGTTCTCTTACCTATCTTCTCACCTTATTTATCCTTTGTTCTATTTCAATGTGAATGAAATCCCCCACATATGCACAAATTAAATGGATTAGCTGTTGTTACACTGCTTGAAGCAGTTTTCACATAGATCTGTTTTGCTTTGCTTATGTCTCAACCATACCATCGCTGTGTGTTTTAATCATTATTTGGCAAGGAGTTTTCAGATGTAATTAAAAGCAGCTAATCACACTAAAAATTTAAATGGAAAGGTTTATAAACCTGTGGTACATTACCAAAAAAATGTAAATAATATCAATGTGAGAACTGCGCTAAGTTTCACAAAAGAGAACACGAACTTGGGTGAAAACTCTTGAAATATAAACTGTTGAACAGAGAAAGCCCAAATCTGAAATTAGCTTTTTAAAGTCTTCTAAATATTTACTCAGCAATAAAATACAGAGGAGTTTCAGAGGAACTCAGAGGTAACCACAGTAGCAAGTGTAATTGTTGAAGTTTAATTTGCTGCTAATGTAAGAAAGATTGTATTTATGTAAGGGAGACTCAACTGAATATGCGGTTTCATAGAAATGCAATTTTAACATTGAGTAAGTATATGTCAGTATGATGGCCTACCCTGTGAGGTTTAAGTATAATACCTTGTTTCTGATAAAGCTTAATGATTGTGTTTTAAAATATGTGAAAAGGAAAGCAGCAAAGCAGTATTGTTTGAGCTCCTACTGTATGGCAAGCATCATACCAAAAGCTTCATGTATTTTCACCCAGCCTATTTAGCAAGCATTGCAATGGGCTGAGCAAGGGATTCTTCTTTCTTTTTAAAAATGCTAAGAATCGAAGTTCAGGAAGAGCACCGAACTGCCTGAGGTCACACAGCAAGTAAGAGGCAAAGCCAGGAAAAACTAACAAAGGAAACAAAGATTAATTCTGAAATCATCTCCTAAATGAGAGCTGACACATGAGCATTTTAGCAAAAACCAACACAGACCCATACACAGGATTTAAGAGTCATTATGTAAATGACATTCTTTGGCACAAGAAATTATCCCTAATTAACACTACACATTCTCCTTGCTGTGTCTTTGAGGTCAACACTGAATTTGCTTCTTGTACACAGACTCCATTCAACAGGTTTAGGAAAGAAATAACTCAGTTCAACTGGAGTCCACGCTCTCCCCTTTTGTGGACCCCTGCTCCACCTCCACCACTGACAAGAGTTGGGAGGCCTCTCCCGCTTGCTCCTGGCACTCTGAGCCCACCAATGCCAGCACCTATCATTGCAGGGCAGGGAAGAGTAGTTTCTTTTCATTTCAATTTCCATGTGTTTGTCACTAGCGTATAGAAATAATATTGATTTTTATATTTATATTCCTGTATTTGTAACTGCAAATTCATTTATTCTAAGTAGCTTTTTTTAAAGATTATATTGTCTGTGAATAAATACAGTATTATTTCTTCTTTTCCAATTTCTATGCCCATCACCACCACTCTTTTTTTTTTTTTTTTTTCTTTTTTTGGCCTTATTGCATGGAATAAGACCTTCAGTAAGATGTCAAATAGAAATGGTGAAAACAGACAAATTTTCACCTAATTTCCAGTCTTAAAAGGAAAATAGTTCAGTCTTTCACTCATTTAGTATGTTAACATAAATGCTTTTTACCATTTTAAGGAAATTCCTTTCTACTCTTAGTTTGCTGAGATTTTTTTTACCAATGATCAGTTCAGTTCACTTCAGTTCAGTCACTCAGTCGTGTCTGACTCTTTGCCACCTCATGAACCGCAGCATGCCAGGCCTCCCTGTCCATCACCAACTCCTGGAATCCACCCAAACCCATGTCCATTGAGTTGGTGATGCCATCCAACCATCTCATCCTCTCTCGTCCCCTTCTCCTCCTGCCCTCAATCTTTCCCAGCACCAGGGTCTTTTCCAATGAGTCAGCTCTTCGCATCAGGTGGCCAAAGTATTGGAGTTTCAGCTTCAACATCAATCCT
>SJYV01052979.1:458047-527588 GCA_006410875.1 Neotragus pygmaeus | reverse complement strand
ATTATTGGCTTCTATTTGGTGATATCTCGGTTAAGATTTTGCATCTATCTTCTTGAGGGTGTTCTCTAGGGATACTGAAATTTTTTCTTTCCTGTTTTTTTTTTTTTTTCTTTAAGTAATGTTTTTGTGAAGTTTAGCATAAGGATAATGCTGGCTCCAAAAATAGTAAGTTGGAAATGATTCTCTCTACATCTGTGTTTTCTTAAAGTGTTTGTGTAAGATTGATATTGTTTCTCCATTAAATGTTTGATAGAATTCACCAGTGAATTAACCATCTGAGAAGGTTTTTCTTTTTTCCTCAGGTTTTGTTGAGCTAATACAGCTCTGTAAAATTTAATGTGTATAGACTAATGGTTTGACTTACATCCATTGTGAAATGATGACCACAAGAAGTTTAGTGTACATCCATTATCTCATATAGACACAAAATAAAAAATACCTTTTCTTGTAGTGAGAACTCAGGATTTACTCTCTAACAACTTTCAAATATAATAGCAATGTTAATTATATCAATCATGTTGTACATTACACACATACTACTTATTTCTCTTGTAACTGAAAGTTTGTAACTTTGACCTTCTTCATCACCAGACAAAGATATTAGATTGCTGTTGACTATATTCACCACACTGCATATTTTACCACTTGATTCTTCTGTGTAACTGCAAGTTTGTACCTCTTAATTTCCCTCAGTCACTTCACTCACCCGTTAACCTCTCTCCCCTCCGGCAAACACTTATTGGTTCCCTATATCTGTGACTCTGCTTCCGTCTTGTTTGTTCATTTGCTTTGCTTTTGTTCATCTGGTTTTTTCTTTTAAGTTCCACATATAAGTAAAGTCATGTGGTATTTGTCATTCTCTGTCTCACTTATTTCACTTGGCATAACACCCTCTATGTTTTTACAAGTGAAAATATTTCATTCTTTTTTATGGCTTAGTAATATTTCATCACAACATCCCCCCCCCCCCCCCCCCCCCCTNTCTTTTAAGTTCCACATATAAGTAAAGTCATGTGGTATTTGTCATTCTCTGTCTCACTTATTTCACTTGGCATAACACCCTCTATGTTTTTACAAGTGAAAATATTTCATTCTTTTTTATGGCTTAGTAATATTTCATCACAACACCCCCACCCCCACCCCCAACTCTTTATCCATCCATCATGGGTACTTAGGTTGCTTCTATGTCTTGGCTATTGAAAATAAGGCTGCAGTAAACATAGGGATGCACATATCTTTTTGAATTAATGTTTTTGTTTTCCTTGGAAAAATACTTGTAAGTGGAATCGCTGGATATGGTATATTTATTTTTAATTTTTTGAAGAATGTCAATAGTTCTGAAGAATTTCAAGTGTAAACCACTTTACATTCCCACCATGTGAGCATGAGGCTTCATTCCCATTTCTTCAAATCTTTGCCAGCACTTATTTTTTGTCATTTGATAATAGCCATTTGGACATGTGTGAGTGATATCTCATTTTTGTTTTGATCTGCATTTCTCTGATGATTAGTGATACTGAGCATCTTTTCATGTGTCTATGACTAACAGTATGTCTTCTATGGAAAAATGTCTATGCAGGTGCACTGTCCATTTTTCATTCAAGTTGTTTGCTAGTTTTTCTTTTCCTCTTTTTTTTTTTTTTTTGATGCTGAGTTGTATTAGTTCTTTGTATATTTTGGATACTAATTCCTTATCAGATATATAGTTTGCAAACATCTTCTATCATTCAGTAGGCGGCCTTTTTGTTTTGTGAAAAAGCTTTTTAGCGTGGTATAGTTCCACTTGTTTATTTTTGCTTTTGTTGCTCTTGCCTGAGGAACTGTATCCAAAAAAATACTGCTAAGACAAATGTCAAAGAGTACTGCCTATGTTTTCTTCCAGGAGTTTTATCATTTGGGGTTTTACATTTAGTCTTTAATCCATTTTGATTTTATTTTTTAATATGGTTTGAGACAGTTGTACAGTTTAATTCTTTTGCATATGGCTGTCTAGTTTTCTCAATACCATTTACTGAAGAGGCTGTCTTATCCCATTGTATACGCATCTCCTCTGCTATAGGCCAATTGACCATATAAGTGTGAGATCATTTCTGGATTCTCTATTCTGTTCCTATTATCTATGTTTTTATTTTTGTGCCATAAACCATAAATCAAAACCATACTATTTTGATTGCTGTAGCCTTGTTGTATAGTTTGAAAACAGAGCATGTGATACCTTCAGCTTTGTTCTTCTTTCTCAAGATTGCTTTGCCTATTTGGAGTCTTTTGTATTTCCACAAAAATTTTAGAATTCTTTATTCTAATTTTGTGAAAAATGTCATTGGTATTCTAATAGGGTTTGCATGGAATATGTAGATTACTGTGTATAGAATGGTCATTTTAATAATATTAATTCTTCCAATTCACGGGCATGTTATAACTATTTGTATCATCTTAAATTTTTTCCATCAGTACCTCACAGTCTTCTGACTAGATTTTCAATTATGAGTTCAATTTTTTAAGATATTAGGCCATCTGGATTTTATAATTTTAATTGTATCTTTAAAAAATGAATTTATTAATTCATTTGTTTTACATTAATTGACAGAGGTTGTTCATCATCTATCCTTATTATCCCTTTAGTGACTGTAGGATCTGTAGTCACATCCTCTCTCTCATTCCTGATATTTACACTGCCTGCTTTTAAGATTTCCTCTCGACCACTGGTTTTAAGTAAAGTAATTAAGATATGCCTTGATGGGATATTCTAAATATTTTGCTTGGCATTCTTTGAGCTTCTTGGATTTGTAGGCTTATAGTTTTCATCAAAACTGGTAAATTTTCATCTATTATTTCTTCAAATATTGTTTTCTCACTCCCCATCCCCAACCACTAACTTCTTTGAGGGGTTCAAATTATACATGTTTCTAAAGTTTCTGATATTCTCCCATAGGTCATGGAGGCTCTGTTTACTTAATTTTCAGACTTCTTTCTCACTGAGATTTTGTCTGAATGGTATCTACAGCTAGGTTTTCAAGGTCTTTAATTTACAGTTTATTTACAGTCAATTTACAGTCAACCCTACCCATTGTATTTTCTATCTTATATATCGTATTTTTATCTAGAAGTTCCATTTGATTTTTTTTTTATATCTTCTCTTTCTCTCATTTTATTTATTAAGGGTTAGTGGTATAAACAGATATATACACAATCACAGTCATGGGAAAATGGTTTCTAAACTCAACATAGTAATTTGAATAGTAGTTGTATAGTGGAAATTGTCCATATATAGCAGAAAATGAACAGGAACAAAAGAGCCTCTTTATGAAAGTGAAAGAGGAGAGTGAAAAAGCTGGCTTAAAACTCAACATTCAGAAAACTGAGGCCATGGAATTTGGTTCCATCACTTCATGGCAAATAGCTGGGGAAACAGTAGAAACAATGAGAGCATTTATTTTCTTGGGCTCCAAAATCACTGCAGATGGTGACTGAAGACATAAAATTAAAAGATGCTTGTATCTTGGAAGAAAAGTTATGACCAACCTAGACAGCATATTAAAAAACAGAGACATTACTTTGCCAACCAAGGTCCATCTAGTCAAAGCTATGGTTTTTTCAGTAGTCATGTATGGATGTGAGAGTTGGACTGTAAAGNAAAGCTCATTCTTTATCTACTGTTATGTGATACTTTCTCTGTCATATTTGGATCTTTCTATTTTGGGGCACACTATATTTTGTTACATTGGCCAATTAGTATATCTCTGCATTAACTACATACTGCCTTAAAACTTTATGATTAAATTTGACCATAGTAGAACAAATTCTTCACTACTGACTGTTTTGAGGTCTTTACCCTTCCATGAAAATTTCAGAATTAGATTTTCACATTCCATGAAAAGCTCTGTTGGGAATATTTTATTGGAATAACATTAAAATATACAATTTAAAAAATTACTTTGAGTTTTCTTATTCAAGAACATAATCTCTTCCTCCACTAAGTTTTATGAATTTCTACAAAAGGGCTTGTTTATATTTTGTGAGACTTTTTTCCTCCGTATTTGATATTTTTATTGTTATTTAATTACTATCTCTTGTTACAATGTCATTTCTTAACTTCCAATTGCCATTGCAGAGACACAGAATTCACTTATTTATGTTTGCAAATGGGTTTGATGCCAAGCAAACTAGTTAATTCTTAACAATTAAAATAGTATACGTGTAATTTATATGTAATTTAGGTAGAGTGCTTTTTATACAGTCATCATAGTTGCAAATAATAACAGTGTTGTATCATTCTTTCCACACTCCATATACCTTTTAAATGTTTTTCTATTTTTTTACTCTTTTTCACTGCTGCCTGGTAACTCCTGTAAGAAAATGGGAGTGGTTTCTCTTGAGGGTGAGGTCTGAGGAGGTCCCAACCTTTATTCCCTCATAGAAACAACATTTTAATAACTACTCATGAATGAAAAGAGCTCTGAGAGAGCTCCAGAATGTGGTTAAGAACAACTCAATGGAGCACAATCACTGAGGATGGTTGCAAAGAAAACTGTAAGAAGTAATTTATCTGCATCAACCATTCCCCTGAGGGATTCTGTGGACCATGATACCCCTTCATGGGATAAAAAGAAAGGACGAGGATCCCAGCAACTTTGCCAGTGAGGACACAGCAGCTCTTGTCACGGCCACAGACACCCATAACTTTTGCCAATCAGGATCCCTGCAGCCTTTCCATGGCTTGATAGCTCATTTATTTTTAGTGTTGAATACCATTCCGTTTTACTAGATGTATCACAGTATATTCATCCACTAACTAACTGAAGGACATACTGCTTCTATGTTTTGACAATTATGAATAAAGCTGCTATAAACATTCATATGCAGGTTTTTATGTGGACACAATTTTTTACTCATTTGGTTAAACACTAAGGAGAATGATCACTGAATTGTCTGGTAAGAATATGTTTAAATTTATTTAAAAACTTCTAAATTGTCTTCCAAATTGGCTGTACCATTTTTCATTCCCATCGGCAATGAATGACTATTCCTGTTGTTCCAACACCCTCATCAGCATTTGTTGTCAGTATTGTGGATTTTGGCTATTCTAAGAGGACTGTTGTGGTATCTTTTTGTTGTTTTAATTTTCAATTCCCTAATGACATATGTTGAGCACATTTTCTCATGCTTACTTGCCATTTATGTAGTAATATTTTCTTTGGTCAAGTTATTTGTTAAGTTCTTTTGCCAATTTTTCAAAATCCAGTTTGTTTGTTTTTTTTCTTGCTGTTGAGTTTTAACATTTCTTGGTACACTTTGGGTAACAGTTCTTCACCTTTGAAGACAAGTTTGTGGCTTGCTTTCTCATTCTCTTGATAGTGTCTTTCACACAGCAGAAGCTTCTAATTCTAATATGGTTCTGCTTATTAATTACTCCTTTCATGAATCATATTTCTGGTTTTATATTTAAAAAGTCATTGCCATACATAAGGTTACCTAGATTTTCTCCTATGTTATCTTCTAGGAATTTTATAATTTTGTATTTCACATTTATACACATGGGCCTCTCTGAGTTAATTTTGTGAGGTATAAGGCTGGTTTCTAGATTTATTTATTTATTCTTTGCATGTGTATGCCCAGTGGATCCAGCACCATAGATTGCTCAACCAAAGATAAGGGAGAGATGACATGAATGAAAGCCACTGGAGGGATCAATTATAGACACACAAATGATTAGAGGGACTAAAATCAAGGACAAAGGCAACCAAATCAGGAGAGGCGATGAAACTGGAGGACAGTCTGAGGAAAAGTACATCACTTTACGAGGGTGGAAAAGGAAGAACAGATCCAGGTGGAATTGGCTTTAGAAGCAGAGCATGTGAAGTATGTGTGTGGTGTGTATGTATATCTGTATGTGTACATGTGTATGCACACACGCCAGCTCATTTTAAGGAAAGTTGAAAGATTTCTCAACTCTCATCCTTGTCCCTCTCATGTGTTGTTTAATGTTTTATTTCCAGAATTATAGGTTATTAGTTTTCCCCCCATTTTTGTGAACTGCTGAGTGTGAAAGATGAGGATTACACACCCTCATTTTCTTCAAGGAGTGAGTAACTACTAAATTTTATCCTAAAAGAGAGAGTAAAATAAAAACTTTAGTTTCCTTACTTATGACTAGAGACCTACAGAGATTTCCTAATTTTTCATCCTCAAATAATAAGACAACAGTTCACCTAAATGTAGGCAGATAACATTAAAGTATTCAATGACTACTATAGCCCTGCTGCTGCTGCTAAGTCGCTTCAGTCGTGTCCGACTCTGTGCGACCCCAGAGACGGCAGCCCACCAGGCTCCCCTGTCCCTGGGATTCTTCAGGCAAGACACTGGAGTGGGTTGCCATTTCCTTCTCCAATGCATGAAAGTGAAAAGTGAAGTCGCTCAGTCGTGTCCAACTTGTAGCGACCCCATGGACTGCAGCCCACCAGGCTCCTCCATCCATGGGATTTTCCAGGCAAGAGTACTGGACTGGGGTGCCATTGCCTTCTACTTCAGCCCAAACTTTACTAAATGGCAAGTGACGGGAGGCTGGGTAATTAGTAATCTGTTCTAAGTGAGAAGATAACGTTTCTAGATTTTTTTGTTTACATAAAAGGATTTGGTACCAACTGTTCCCCGTATTCAGATGACCTTAATGTTCTTGAGTTGTCTGGCACATAGGAATGAGAGTTTACAGGTGAAACCATGAACTTGTCTCTCTGGACAGGTAGCAGGTGGAACAAATATTGATTGCTATGGCCAGTTAAACAGAATATAAATTAATAGCACTTTAGATCTCCTCACTCTAACTAATCTGATGATCCTGGGGCCAATGAATGGGCTATGGCCTTCTTAAATTTGATGGTGAGTTGGGGATGTATTTATGTGGCTTGCAGTTAACTCTGAGTATTGCTAAACTCTCTAAGTGTTCTGCTGAGGAGTAGATTCCAGGAATTTTGCTATCACCCACTGTTTCTCCCCACCCAGTGTCATGAGAGGAAGGTATAGAACAAAAGCTTTAGCACTAGACAAGCATATTCTGTGGTGCCTTGTATCAAAAGTGTAAGTGTGGTGGAGATAAAATACAGTTTGAAACATACAAAATCTGATGTTCTGAATTATCAGACATCTAACGGATAAAGATTCCAGTTTGACACCAAGTTGAAATGGAAATTCTTGCCTGTCACAAATATTTGATAATTCAAAGTACACAATTACAAACCCATCACACAATAATGTTCTTTGTCATATAACTCCTTTATAAAATCAAAAAAACTTCTGCTATCAACAGGAAAATCATAACAGAAACACTTTAAAGTTATACCAAGATTAGTTTATTAAGATGAGATGATAAATTTTGAACAGAAGTAATAAATAGGTTCTCAGAGTGCTTAGTAATATAGCTAGTCAAGAAGAGTGAATTATATGAAGACATTTGAAAAATATTTAGATACTTCAAGGAGGACATTGATGACAAACCAGCTAATGAGAGTTGTCAACTTCATGGCTATTTAAAATTTATCACTGAACAATAAAAAGTGAAATGCTCTGAAATATTACACTGCAGATATTAAGGACAATTGATGAAGGTTTCCCTAAATGTGACAACAATCCTAAACACCTACTTATTACTGAGATGTAAAGCAGAAAAAATTCTTCTAAATTATTAGTAACTTTAAAAAAACATTTAATCTTTTCATATGTTTTTAGCCATCTGTATGTCTTCTTTGGAGAAATGTCTGTTTAGTTCTTTGGCCCATTTTTTGATTCAGTTCNAGGTGGGGAAGGGGCACCTCTGTAAGATTAATGACAGGAAGAACAGAGAGAAGGGAGTGGTGGTGGTGATTTAGTCATTAAGCAACTCTTGTGACCCCATGGGCTATAGCCTGCCAGGCTCCTCTGTCCATGGGATTTTCCAGGCAAGAATACTGGAGTGGGTTGCCATCTCCTTCTCCAAAAAAGAAGGGAGTGCTCCCTGCAAAACAGAACACCAACCCCAAGAAAATAGGCCAAAGAATGGCTTTCTAGACTCATAAATCAGATTAAGTCCTTTCTCCATCCCCAAGGCAGAGGGAAGAAGCAGGATGATGACAGGAACGTTGTAGTGATGCAGCTACCTTTGCACACAAGAAAACTTTGCGAGTGGAGAAGTGTCTCCTGCCAACAGATGGGAGAGAATGCCGTGATCAGAGAGCAGGGCTGCCACGTGTGCAGAGGCAAGTCTCCACTGATTCATCAGTGTCCACCATTTATCCCAGCTGACTCAGTACTGGAGCAAGTGAGAAGGCACAAGGGAAAAGTCAGCTGCTTTCGACTATCCTGTAGATTCCACATTACATGAATTATAACATATGTAATCTCTTGTCTTGGCACAAAAGTTTTGTCTTGTCCAGAGTACAGAGAAGTGATGAATCTTTCAAATCCCACTGCAGGGCTGACCAGTCACGTGCCCTAGAAATGTCACCCTCTTTTCTTCAGCTATCTCCGTGTGGCCAGACTGACCAACTCTGTGCCTGGAGTTTCTGCCACTTCAAGCGTAGCAGGAACGGCAGCATGGGAGCTCTGGCATTCTGACCAGTGGAAAACGAGGGAAGGGAGCGGGACCGGTGGAGAACTCACCTACCACTTCTCCCAGGGTTGACTCTGAATTCTTATTCCTTTTTTGCCAGCCTCCGGAAGAACGCTGTGTGCTGAGTGGCCTCTTCCTGGCTCTGAGAAAAGTGGCCAGGCAGGCAGGATGCACCGCAAAGTGGTGCTCACAGTTCCTTGACCAGCTTCCCTCTCTCCCCATCCTCCCTTCCCTGAATTGGCCAAATAAAATGCTACTTTAATTTCTGTCTCAGGTCTGTTTTCTTTCAAAAATCACTGGCATGGGAAGCAGTATTAAAAAGTAGGCCTTCAAGATGAAAATCTGAAGTTAGATCACCCATCTATCTGTATGAAATAGGGGCTCCGTGGGTGGGGGTAAACAGACTGGGAATAACAAGTAGTTTGCCAGTCCGTGGCCTCATCCAAGGCTCACAGAAAGCCACTCTTCATACAGCATCCTAAGTTGTGTTATGCAATCACTTAAGCTTTCATCTATGTTTAACTGGGATGATGCACATTTAGAGGTCAAGATTGGGAGATCAAGTAGCTGTAGCACAGCAACATTTATAAGGGTTACAGAGTAGGGTGGCTGCTTCTGATAACTAGATACCCTGCAAAAAGAAAATGGCAAATTTAGTTCAGTTAGCAGGCAGCAGAAGGCAGATCCAGCAAGTCAGAAGGCCTCTTTAGCCTTACTGGTTTAAGCCAGATCATTGGGCCAAGAGCACCAGATACAATGGGGAGCTTATTATAAATGCAACCTCAGGCCCCATCCACACCTACTGAAATAGAATCTGCTAAGAAAGGCAGATGGGTATATCTGATAAGATTTTTGTTAGGAAAAAGTATTTGTTAAAAATTCCAGAGTAGCCAGTAAAAGGAGAGAAATAAAATATAAAATCTCCAAACTAACAGAGACCTTCTGAAGCCCATCTTGGAAGTGGAGTCTGGGTTCCACTGATATTATATAAAGGACCCTAGGCTTAGATGCCATCACATCAGAGGAGAAGGGGAAGAAAAACCACAGCCAAATGAAATTATCCAAATACACACTGTGTGTGTGTGTCACAGAGGACTCATGGGCAAAAGCAAGGGAAAACCAGGGACTTCCTGATCTGGAAATTGCAGTGCTGTGGACTTACTGTGTGCTGGGCACTTGGTCGTGAATTCTCAATGCATTACCTCCCTCAATCCTCAAACAACTCTGTAAGGAAGGGGTCCACGTGGCCACCTCTGAAGTTGACTACTCTATTCACTCATGCTACTTGATCTGCTGAATTCTAACCCAGATGAATCCTGGTGGCCCAGCTTACCTGCCTCACTACCTTGTAACTCAAGTAGCCTGAACAGGAGATTTGCTGAAGAGCACATTTTTTAGGCTCTGTGGGCCTTCTGGTCCCTGGTCTCAGTTCTGCCACTGTAGTGCAAAAGCATCCAAAGACAAAATGAAAACATGAATGAGCATTAGCGATGTTCCAATAAAACTTCACTGATTAAAGCAAGCAATGGGTCAGATCTGGCCCACTGGCTGTAAGTAGCTTGCCAATCCCTGGCCTAATTCAAGCTACTTTTCATACAGCATCCTAATTCTAAATGTTGCTAGAGGCATTTAACACAGTCAGCTCATCTGACAGTATTGCTATAACAATAGTAACAAGGAGGAGGAGGAGTAATAGCAGCAGTTCTTTAAAAGAATATTGCTTGCCCTACGATCAAAAATGCCCTTTTTGTTTGGGCAGTGGTAAGTTTATCTTTAATGAACTTCAATTTTTAGAACAGTTTTAGAAGTATAGAAAAAAACTGGCAAATAATACAAAGAACTTCTGTATATTCTCTACACATTTTCTCCTGTTGTTAACATCTTGCATCAGTACGGTACATTTGTTATGATCAATGAACCAATATGGGTACATTTAGTTAAAATCTATAGTCTATTCAGATTTCCTTCATTTTTACTTAATATCCTTTCCTGTCGGGATCTCATCTAGAAAACCCCATGGCATTAACTGTCCTCTCTCCTTTGACTCTTCTTCGTGGTGACAGCTTCTCAGACTTTCCTTACTTTTGATGGTCTTGAAGTTTTGACAAGTACTGGGTCAGGTATATTGCCAAATGCCCTTCTATTGGAAACTGTTTAATGTTTTTCTCATGATTAGATTGGGGAGAAAAAAAGACAAGTTTCTTTCCCTAAATTCTTAAAAGAGTTCCCCATATTTTGCGATTGTTTCCAGTTGTTCATCTTTTCCTCTAACAAAACACCAGATGGGCAGTTGAATGGTGGGGACAGTGAAGGGGATAGGCGGCCAACAGCGAGTCTTGACTTGGACTGCAAAGTTCTCAGGAGTGGGTCAGGATGGAGCTAGCTGTCAGACCCAGGCAGGTTACCAGTTGTCCCATTTGTAAAGCGAGGGCCTTAATGAGGCCTTTTGTATGGATTATGTGAAACTGTATACACTGAACACAGTGCTCAGCACAAAGTAGCTTTTACCATTTCTGTCATCTATGAATTTTCTTGGCATAAATGCACTTTCCACACCATTTCTGAGGAATGAAGGAACTTTAGCTTTTAATGCAACCACCTTCATTTAAAAATAGAGGCTCAGAGAGGGTAGTGGATGCCCCTTATATTCCAGGGCTTGTGCCTGGTTCTCCTGCTTACTAAACCATTACCGCTTCTCAAAACCACCTTTTTTTCCCGGAAAGATCTCAGTGGATTTGCCTGTAAGTTGGCTGTCCTGACCAGTACTTCCTTTTAATGATACAGAAAACCCAGAAAGTTGGCAAGCTGTTCTTTGGGTGTATTTTAGGACTTTGTAGATTTATATTCTTGTGACAGAGATTTCTGCAATCAACTGAGTATATGGGTGCAAATATTCCATTCCTTCAGGGAAGAAAAACATTTTTCTTCTTTTATCTTCCTATGTTTAAAAGGAATTAAACAAGCAGACACTTTGAGAATCACAAATGACCACAGACACCCTGCTCTGATTTGCCAGCCAAAGAATCTTCTGTTCATATGCCTGAAATGCCACTAAAAATTAAAAACAGCAAAAATCTCAAAAATATATACCAATGACATTTTTCTTTTAATCAAGATTTACTTGATGGATAAAGTGCTTTTGAGGTTAACATTCAGTTTCCATTTCAAAGGTTTTTAATTCGTGTGAAGTGTGGGGAATAGATGCTTTGAAAAGAATATTTCACTATCTTAAACATGAAAAGCTTCCCTAAGAAACTATGAGCATTTAAAACAAAATTTTAACGAGTTTATTTTAATTGGGGATAATTACTTTACAATATTGTGGTGGTTTTTGCCACATATCGACATGAATCAGCCACAGGTGCCATGTGTCCCCCGTCCCGAGCCTGCCTCCCACCTCCTGCCTCACCCCATCCCTCTGGGCTGTCCCAGAGCACTGGCTTCGAATGCTCTGCTTCATGCATCAAACTTTCACTGGTCATCTACTTTACATGTGGTAATATACATGTCTCAGTGTTATTCTCTCAAATCAGGAACTATGAGTATTAAAAAACTCTCTGAAAATGTATCTATTTGAAAAAGTTTTACTCTTTATCCTTTCTCAGTCTCTCTCTCTGTGTGACTGTGCACACACATCCACATGTAGGGCATATAGACAAGCATAAGAGTTTTCCTGATAATTCTCTTTTACTTTGTTCATTTTAATATTTTCTTAAAATATATATATTTTAAGGGCTTCCCATGTGGCTCAGTAATAAGGAATCTGCCTGCCAATGCAGGAAACATGGATTCAATCCCTGATTCAGGAAGACACCACACGCTGCAGAGTGGCCAAGCCCCTGCACCACAGCTCCTGACCCTGTGCTCTAGAGCCTGGAAGCCACGACTACTGAGCCCAGGTGCCGCAACTACCGGAGCCCACCTAGAGTCCACGCCCGACAAGAGAAGCCGCTGCAATGAGGAGCCCACACAGCACAACTACAGTGCAGCCCCCACTCTCCACAACTGGAGAAAAGCCTGTGCAGCAAACAAAGATGCAGCACAAGCACGAATAACAAAAATAAATAAATGCATAAAATCGTATATTAAATATAAACGCATACATATAGATAAGCTACCGGAAGTCAAAAGTCCTATCATATGTTTGTGAACCCATTTTAACTGAGTATTTAGAAATTTTTTGACAAAATGGAAGAATGGAAGGAAGAGGAGTGGGTAAAACAGGGAAGGAGAGAGAGGATGAAAAGGAAAAGTGGGGAGGGGAGGATGAATTAGCAACATACTCCATATTTCTGGGTGTACACTTCTACAGAAGATATTTGGGGTGACTTACCAAAGGTATGCTGCTGCTGCTGCTAAGTGGTTTCAGTCGTGTCCGACTCTGTGCGACCCCACAGACGGCAGCCCATTGGGCTTCGTCATTCGTGGGATTCTCCAGGCAAGAACACTGGAGTGGGTTGCATTTCTTTCTCCAATGCATTAAAGTGAAAAGTGAAAGTGAAGTNAGGAGGAGAAGGGGACGACAGAGGATGAGATGGCTGGATGGCATCACGGACTCAATGGACGTTGAGTCTGAATGAACTCTGGGAGTTGTTGATGGACAGGGAGGCCTGGCGTGCTGCAATTCATGGGGTCGCAAAGAGTCAGACGCGACTGAGAGACTGAACTGAACTGAACTGAGTGTACAAATATCGGTACAACTATTTTTTCAAAAGAAATTTTTTACTAGAATTTTTATGCTCTAATTTAAAATTATTTACTTTGAATACATTTAAATCACAGCCTCAACAACTGAATGATGCTTTCTTATTAACATTCCTAAAGAATTGTAGCTATCTCTTTTTAGGTAAATGAAGTAGAAGTTCTTGTTAAATGTCCATAAAGCATATTTTCTCTTTCTGCTTTTATGAGAATAAATATATGCTCTATAGCATTTTACATATTTATATATACCTAAGAAATATGTGCTTTACCATAGTAATTGACAGGCAATTAGATTTCAGTTTATTTTGAATTCTTTACATATTAAAATCCTTTATACAGTCTTTCTATGAATTGCCTGAATTTGAATTAATACTATTAGTCTAATAAAGTTGTATAACTCATATTTAATTCTTATTAACCAACCAATATTGAGATTATTGAGATATTTAAGGTACTAATATGTCAGAAGAAAGAAGGCAATTGAAATATATTTTAAAAATTAATTCTTTTTAAAATTTGTGGACAAAAGACTTATATAAATGATTAGTTAATTAAAATAGAGAATTTTTCCATATTATAAACCTATTTTTATTGACTCTACAAAAATATAGGGGAGTTGCTGCTTAAGGCCCTAGAAAGACCTATGCTTAGCCTCAGAGATTTATGTTTTACAAAAACTTACCATTAGCTCACTTGATAAGGAGGTGATTTATATATTTTTCATTAGGTGAATGATTTGAGAATAGCTCCTTCTGCCCTTTGTTTATAGTTTGCTTCTACTTGAAGCAACATTTCAAATTGTTTCCATCAAAATTCTAAATGATGCCTCTTAAAACTCAGTAGTAAAACTTTCTTTCCTAAAAGTGCTATTCATTGGCAATTTAAGACTTTTATGAAAAACAGCAACTTTATTTCAGGTTGAGATACTCAGCAACCTAGAAAAATGCATTAAAATGTATCTCAAATACCATTAGAAAATTATAAAATGGAGATATCTTTTGAAAAATTATGTGCATAAAACAAGTACTTAAGTCACAAACCTGAACAGAAACTAGTTCAATTTGATTCTGTTTAAGCATTAGAAAATTTTTCAGTAGAAACTTTATATTGATCTATAAAGTAGAACCTTAAAAAGGTCATTCTCTAAAATGATTCTAACTATATTCATTCCAGTTACCTATTCCATTGGTTTTCGGTTCAGTTCAGTTCAGTCGCTCAGTCGTGTTCGACTCTTTGCAACCCCATGAATCGCAGCATGCGAGGCCTTCCTGTCCATCACCAACTCCCGGAGTCTACTCAAACTCATATCCGTCGAGTCAGTGATGCCATCCAGCAATCTCATCCTCCGTCGTCCTCTTTTCCTCCTGCCCTCAATCCCTCCCAGCATCAGAGTCTTTTCCAATGAGTCAACTCTTCNGAATGTTGAGCTTTAAGGCAACTTTTTCACTCTCCTCTTTCACTTTCATCAAGAGGCTTTTGAGTTCTTCTTCACTTTCTGCTGTAAGGGTGGTGTCATCTGCATACCTGAGGTTATTGATATTTCTCCCAGTAATCTTGATACCAGCTTGTGTTTCTTCCAGCCCAGCGTTTCTCATGATGTACTCTGCATAGAAGTTAAATAAGCAGGGTGACAATATAGAGCCTTGACGTACTCCTTTTTCCTGTTTGGAACCAGTCTGTTGTTCCATATCCAGTTCTAACTGTTGCTTCCTGACCTGCATACAGATTCTCAAGAGGCAGGTCAGGTGGTCTGGTATTCCCATCTCTTTCAGAATCTTCCACAGTTTATTGTGATCCACACAGTCAAAGGCTTTGGCATAGTCAATAAAGCAGACATAGATGTTTTTCTGGAACTCTCTTGCTTTTTCGATGATCCAGAGGATGTTGGCAATTTGATCTCTGGTTCCTCTGCCTTTTCTAAAACCAGCTTGAACATCAGGGAGTTCACGGTTCACATACCGCTAAAGCCTGGCTTGGAGAATTTTGAGCATTACTTTACTAGCATGTGAGATGTGTGCAATTGTGCGGTAGTTTGAGCATTCTTTGGCATTGCCTTTCTTTAGAATTGGAATGAAAACTGACCTTTTCCAGTCCTGAGGCCACAGCTGAGTTTTCCAAATTTGCTGGCATATTGAGTGCAGCACTTTCACAGCATCATCTTTCAGGATTTGAAACAGCTCAAGTGGAATTCCATCACCTCCACTAGCTTTGTTCATAGTGATGCTTCCTACGGCCCACTTGACTTTACATTCCAAGATGCAGAGTAGGAGGTATATGGCTAGGAAGAATTGTATATAAAATACAGATAAAGACTTATACAAGGGCTGGGCTGGCATGGAGATAAAAAGCCAAAAGCTCTAGGGTACAAGTGGAGCTGCGCTTTGACTGACTAATTCTCCACTGACCTCCTTTCCTCCACACTGGACTTCAAATCAAAGGGCCCAATCTATCTTGTACTTGGACTTAACCTTTCCTTAAGAGCACACTATAATTGGTAAAGCTATGCTTGTTGGAATTTTTTTGACTGATGGTATGGGCGTGTGTGTGTGTGTGTGTGTGTGTGTGTGTATGTGCACACGTGCCTATTCTGTGCTTAAGGGCCACTTTATTTTTAAACTGTTATCTGTTTATATCTTTTCTTTTCTTTATGATTTTCAGTCTTCTCTTTATTTTTTTTTTAATTTTGTCTACACCCCACAGCATGCAGGACCATAGTTCCCCAACCAGGGATCAAACCTATGCCCCCCTGTAATGGAAGGTAGTTAAGAGCCATTTTAGATAGCCAAGATTTCTGTGAAATTGGGTTTACAGAGGTACTTACTAAGTAAATACTACAGAAAAACACACATATAGGAGATTGTTAAAAACACAACAGCCAGAGGCCTTGTCAGAGCCCATCTTGGAAATAAAGTGCTCAAGAATCTAATTAGAGTACTGAATGAATATAGTGTGACAAATCAGACTGATAATCATTTGATGACGCTGCTTCTCTGAAGGAGGAACTAGAGCATTAGTTGATATCTTTCTCATCTTCATTTCCGTGAGATCCTTTTGTTGGTTGTAATGTGGAGACACACCACCCTTAATCTGGTACAATTTTACAAGTTCAAAACTCAGGAAACCAGAAGAAAAAAATATCTTTCAATAAAGTCTTAGGTTTCCAGTTCCAATATATGATATTTGTTTTTCTGTGTTTCTTTTAAATCTATTTTGTAACTTTTCTTTCTCTATATGTTTCCAGATGACATGCTGACTGCATAGATGTTAGCTTGTCTACTCCTTAACACAGATAATAATGGTTAACCACAGAAAGGCAGGTGAAGATCACTGTAATATGTGTCCAACATGATCCCTATAGAATGCTTGAGAGTTCAGTTCCACTACCTAATAACAAACTTTGATCTCCCCACACCCAGTAAGAACTTCAAATGTGTTCAAGGGTATGCACACACCTATGTTTGAAAATAGTTCCATTTCACATCTCACAAGACCAAGTTTGTGAATAAAAGAGAGTCTAATATATTTTAAGGGGTCTAGCATGTGTCTCAGCAAGTTCTAAAATTCCCATAATGGCTGAATATTAAGTCCCTTGGGGTATAAGGGCTTCAGTCAGAGAATCTAGATTTAACAGAGTAGGGTTCTCCTGGCATTAAGATGTTTCCACAACTAGAATATTAATAGGTGTCCAGGTATTTCTTTTTTAAGCTGGACCACCACTTAGAATGTAGGTCCACTCAGTACAAAGGATTAAGAAATACAGGAACATAGCAATTTTCATCCACTGATAATTATGTAAACAGAATGCACCAAGCAGAGAAAAGTCTTATTTATAAAAAAAATCAAGCACAGTCCATAAATCCTACAGATTGGAACTGATCCAGGTTAAGAATTTCTCCAGATGTCACTCTGTAAACAGGGCTTCATAAAGTGAATTCCCCAGTTAATTGTTGGTAAGAGTAAGCTCTACAGTATGTTAGTGTACTGCTGCTGCTGCTGCTGCTAAGTCACTTCAGTCGTGTTCGACTCTGTGCAACCCCATAGAGGGCAGCCCGCTAGGCTCCTTTGTCCCTGGGATTTTCCAGGCAAGAGTACTGGAGTGGGTTGCCATTTCCTTCTCCAATGCATGAAAGTGAAAAGTGAAAGTGAAGTCGCTCAGTCGTGGCCGACTCAGTGACCCCATGGACTGCAGCCTACCAGGCTCCTCCGTCCCTGGGATTTTCCAGGCAAGAGTACTGGAATGGGGTGCCATTGCCTTCTCCGTGTTAGTATACTATGAGCCTCTATAATATGTAGGTGAATTGTCTGGCCCTATAGATCATTAGTCAGATATGATACAATAGAATTCAGGAGAAAGAAGTGGAGTAAGCACAATTTCTTCTGATATAGAGAGAAGGTCCCATAAAATTACTGCTCAGGAACTCAGAGCTTTGTTCACTGAAGGAAATGAGAACTCTCTGATTTATTTGCATTACATCTGTTTTTCTAACACATTTAGTTCTTAACCTGGAGTACTTGGAAAGACACACACCCAATAAGAACATAAACATGGAACTTAAAAAAAAAAAAGGACTACTCACTATTTTGTTAAAGTCTCCAATCATAGTGTGTTCCCACATGTTAACAAGGCCATAAAATCCTCCAAACAGGAACACAAAAGGATTACCCAGCCATTGTGAGAAGGTGGGGAAGAAGAGAAAGTTAACAACTGCTTTCCCTTGCCAGTTGATCAATGTCTAGAGCACTCTGCAAGGAAATGCAAGAGCCATTGTCTTTCAGCTAGATATTTTCTATACTGATAAGTATAGCACTGTTTTGTTCTAAAAGAAGGTGATTGTGGTTTTTAATTTCCATTTTGTTTCTAAATCCTAAGCCAATCCAGTACAACTGGAAAGAGACATAATTTTAAGACATTTCCATTTCAAATACTTTCCTCTCCTAACTCCCTCTTCAGAGACCAGCTCTCTCTCAGAAGTACACAGGCACAAATAAAACATTATAGCTACAGTTGAGAAAGAAAGGAAGCCAATAGTTCTGCAATAATAATTTCTTAAAAAAAATGAAACAGTAAGCGTGTAATTCCACTTTGCCTGGACACTACACAATAAGAGAGCCAGTGTTCTTCACAGCTTCCCTCTTGCATCAAGTGGCTATTCATTCCCCAGTGATCCTGGCAACGTTTCTTCAACTTGAATTTCTTTCCACAACCCAATTAAAAGCCATAATCTTGACTAAATTGTGTTGTTTTTAAAAATGACAGAGACTAGATTGATAGAGATTTTGAAACCAAGAGTTCAGCTGGGTCACTTAAGTTATAAACAGGTTTGGGGAAAAGGGTGAAGCACACAGGGGTGCTCTGGAGAGTGCCTGTTTCATCATACTCTCTCACAAATGAAGAACCTGAACAAGTATTCTTGCCTGGAGAATCCCATGGACAGAGGAGCCTAGCAGGCTACAGTCTAGAGGGTCACAAAGAATTGGACACCACTAAAGTGACTTAGCACGCAGGCACAAACAAGTATTCAGGATTCATTCCAAAACAACTCCATTATCTAATGATAAATGTCTAAAATAGCCCATTAAACAAGGCCATATTTTGCAGAGAAGGGAAATGTACACGAGATGATAAACCATCCCTTTGATCATGGGAAGGGATATCTGAGACAGGACATGGCCAGTATCATCAAATCTTGAGAAAAGTCACATGAGTCTGGACCTCAGTTTCCTTTTTTCTAAAATGCAGAAAATAACAGCATTCACTTTATGAGAGATGAAGATTAATTCGGTCGATGCTCGTAATACAGTTATCACAGAGCCTGGCACAGAATAAGCTCCCAATAAATGATGGGCTATTATTTTCAGTACTAACCTCCAACATACGTTAGTCATTACGTTACAGCCAATTACACATGAAACTACAAGCCATGAGCATGGTATGAATTTATATCTGATGCTCAAAAACATGCTCAGGTGAAAACAGAAATGGGGAACGGAGACCAGCGGTGGAATGTAGCTGGATCCAATTGGTCAAAGCCGAAATTGTCAAAGAGGCACTAAAATAACTCACTTGAAAAACAGTGCACACATTCTTTTTAAGATGATATCACCAATAATCCACTATCCTAGATAACCACTCTTCTGAGATTACAATAGGAATTTTAAAAGGGCTCAAATGGTGATGATGATCAGGGGTGGACAATCACATTCATTGTTTTCTATTTACCAGCAGGGCCATTACTACTGAGAAACGCAAACCCACAAGATAATATGACATAAATGGATGAAACATTAAGATAAAAGGGTAAAACAGTGGTAGGTTTGCTTTCTCATGGGAAATTGAAATGGCCAGCAGATGAACCTTAAAAGAGGAAGTCTGCTGACCTAGTGTTACTAAACATAGGAGACAGCCAGGGAACAGAGGAACAAAGCAATGTGCTTAAATGTATGCCTTGAAGGAAGCAAACACCAATTACTTTTATATGATCTTAATTCTCCCAGTGAATATTTTACAGGTATTGGCAAGTCCTTCTGGAAAAGGAAGGGATTCTTAATGAAGGATTCGGTGGCAGTGCTCACCAGGTTCTAAGAAATAATGTTTAACAAAGAGTCATTTACTTCATATTTCATCTCAAGAGCTAAAGAATTTTTAAGAATCCTTTAAAAACTAGTATAGTATTATGCTCACATATATGATCCTTTCTACTTTTTGATTCTATAGTTTGTGTGATAAACAAATAAGCTTCCCACAGGAAAATAAACACATAGAGGAAAATAGCTGAATTTTTGTTTCTTTTGCAAAGAGTGTATGTTTAATATATACTTGTGATTTGGAAAGTTATTCATGAAGCTTGAAGAAATATATGGGAAATATGGTCTTTATAAAAGTTATTTTTGAAGAATGCTCTCCACATCATTCCAAGATTATGCACTGGTTAACAGTTCACTAATGTCTAGTAAATCTGGGAAATGCCCAATCAGCTCCTATATTCTATCTTGTTTCTCAGAAAAACTTAGCCCAGCAACTCTAAAAACCTGTCATATTGTGTAAAATGGGATCTCTCTAGCTAATATCTTTCTCTTAAAATTTTCCAATTGCCCTAAGACTTTGGGGCTAGACTGTCAGAATTTTAATCCCAGCTTCACCATTATTTATTTATTTTCTTTTAACTGCTTACTTAATCTTTGTATGCCTCAATTTCCTTATTTGCAAAATGCAGATGATAACTGTATCTAGCTCATAGGGTAACTGGAAAGATTAAATGAGTTATGGAGTGGATAGCTGTTCCCTTCTCCAGGGGATCTTCTCAACCCAGGGATCAAACCCAGGTCTCCTGCATTGCAGGCAGATTCTTTACCAGCTGAGCCATGAGGGAAGCCTGTTAATTTAATGTGAAGCATGCCAAAAAGCACCTGGTTCATAGTAAGTGATACATAAGTGTTGTAATAGTAAATATTACTATTATTCTGATCATCTTTGCCTTATATTGTCAAAATTCCCTCACCTAAAAGCCTGAGGTTCTCATGTAAGCTGAATGGAAGGAAGGTGGTGAATTTCAGAAGCAGAGAACAGCAGTTACATATGCTTGAACTCCAGGAATGCAAACCGTCCTGTTAACTAGTCAAGGAAAACCTTAACTGTTGTCTTACTTGGCAAAAAACAATATCCACTAGGAATTAACAGCTTGATAAAGAAAGTACAAGGACTGGGGTCTAGATAAATAATAAAAGATGACAATAAACATCAAATCAGGAATAATGTACTGCATCGTGACCCCCTACTTCCTGCATTTCCTTCCATTTCTTTGCTCCTCTTGACGGCAAAACTTCTCCAAAGAATTGCCTGTATTTGATGTTTTAAATTCTTTTCCTTTCTCTTGTACATCCATCTCAGTCTAGACCTGGCCTTTATCACTCCACAAAAGGTGCTTTTTTCAAGACCACTAATGACCTTCATGCTGCTAAATCTACAGTTTTCAGCCCTTAGCTTACTTGGCCTAGTAGCATTTGACACAGCCTCTGGTTCTACCATCTTTTAAAAGTCTTTCTTCATCTGGCTTCCAGGATGCCACATTCTACTGATTTTTCTCTGTCCTCACTCTATGCGCCTTCTCAGCACCCTTTGCTGGGTCCTCCTCTTCTCCAAAACTCCTAAAAGTCCCAACACTTACAGCACTCAGTCTTTGACTCTCCTCTCTTTTCTAAAATCACTCCCTTGGTGACCTTATCCAGTCTCATGGCTTTAAATAACATTTGCAGGCTGACAAATCTGAATTTTATAACTCCAGCCCAGATTTCTCTCCTGAACTTCAGACTTGTATATCCAAATACTTAGTCAATATCTCCACTTGGACATCTTTTAGCATATAAAACTCAACATGTACCAAACAGTATTCCTGATCTTCCCCACAAACCTGTTCCACCCCATAGCCTTTCTCATTTCAACTTTATCCTTCCAGTTGATGCTGCATGCATGCTTAGTCATGTCTGACTCTTTGCAATGCTATGGACTGCAGTCCATCAGCCTCCTCTATCCATGGGATTTCCCAGGCAAGAATACTGGAGTTGGTTGTCATTTCTTACTCCAGGGGATCTTCCTGACCCAGGGATCAAACCTGGGTCTCCCATGTTTCTTGCACTGGCAGGCAGATTTTTTACCACTGCACCACCTGGAAGCCCAAAGTTCAAGCCAAAACTCTTAGGGTCATTCTGGATTCTCTTTTTCCTTTCACACATCATGACCACTCTGTTAGAAATTCTGTTGTCTTTACATTTAAAATATATCAACAATCAGATCACTTCTCACCACCTTCACCACTACTATCACTGTGGAGCAATCCACCAACACCTCTTACTTGAACTATTGCTGAATTACTGACCTGTGCCCATTTCTACCTTTGACCACCCCCACCCCACAACCTATTCACGATACAGCAGGCAGGCATTCTTTTAAAACATAAGATTATGTTATTCCCTGGTAGCTCAATGGTAAAGAATCCAGCTGCAATGCAGGAGACCCCTGTTTGATTTCTGGATCAGGAAGATCCACTGGAGAAGGGACAGGTTACTCACTCCAGTATTCTTGGGCTCAGACAATGGTGGCTCAGACAATAAAGAATCCGCCTGCAATGTGGGAGACATGGGTTCAATCCCTGGGTTGGGAAGATCCCCTGGAGAAGGGAATGGCCACCCACTCTAGTCTTCTGGCCTGTAGAATTCCATGGATGGAGAAATCCGGCAGCCTACAGCCCATGGGGCCACAAAGAGTCAGACACAACTGAGTGTCTTTCACTTCACGTTCTTCAAAATGGTCCTCCTCGCTTTACTCAGTAAAAAACAAAAGTCAGCCAAAAGGCCGTGCATGATCTGACCCCTCTAACTGCATCTCTTACCACCCAGTCTCACTACTGGCTTTCTTGCTATCCTGGGAACATGCTAGGCTTGTTCCCCTTACCTGGAACAGCTCTCTCTTTGATCTCTGCATGGATAAATCCCTCACCTCTTTAAATCTCTGTTCAAAAGTTGCCTTTTCAACAAAGCCTACCCTGACAACCCAATTTAAAATTATAATCTTGTAACTGCCACCTTTCTGACATTTCTTTTCCCATAGTACTTATCACCTTTAAACACTAACACTTGTTATTTTCTAACATACTACATACATTCACATCTTTATCATGTTTATTGTTTATCATCTCTCCTGCTAGAATAAGAGCTCCAAAACTGTGGGGATCTTTATTTTGTTTGCTGCTGTATCCCCAGCCCTAGAATAGTTCTTGGCACACAGGAAGCACACAATAATTACTGGTTGCCTTGAATGAATGAATTTAGGCTAAGGGATTAGGAAGAAGCAATGGAAACGAAAATTCATTCTTTTTTTTTTTTTTTTTTACATATTACTCTCTACCTTTTCCACTGGGAGACTGGAAAATAATTACAGCAGAGCAAAGTATAGTATCTCTTCTGCCTGTTCCCCAGCACACCTGGTTGCTCTGTGGATCGAAAAAGGTTCTCAAAAAGTTCCTTGTGTTAGTTAATACACATCTTTAAGAAATGAATCTTCCTGGATGATAGCACATGGAGAATCTGTGAGACTGAGTAGGTGCAACAACAAAACGTTCAGCCCAGAAAAGAAATAAGATCCCAGTAGTAATTTCTGTAGAAGCTAAAGTTAAAAAGAAGTAACAGAGCACTTGTAATTCTAGTTCTTGATAATAGTCATTTGTGGAGGAACTGCAAAGGAAGGTACAAAGACATCTGTCTGCTTGGAAAATTTCTCAAAATGAATGAAAAAGGATCTATCTTATTTCCACTGGGGCATCAAGTTATGGCCTGGAACAGTTTATTTTTCCCAGGCTACTTCAAATCAAAACGTGTTTTTAAAAGCAAGCCCAGTGAAGGATTAGATAAACAACTGGACAATGTTTTCTACACTCTGGTAACATAAACATTTCGAATTCCTCCCTAACTCCTGACTAGCATAAATCTCTAATTCCAGAGAAGGTGAAATATCCTCAAAGTTAAACATTATTTTGAATTATTCACATTTACCTCCATTTCCATCTTATACTTTCTTGGCAATAAAAAGCCAGGTTATGTCCAAACTATGGTGGAATGACTCTCTTCCAATAGTGAAACAGCTTGGACTAACCCCAACTCTGCTTTCTTTGAAGATGGAATACAGCCGCCCCTCCCAACAGTTTCTCTTCTTTCTTACCTTCTTTCTTACCATCTTGCACTTCCTTACCCTTTTTCAAACCAAATCTTAAAAAAAAAAAAAGGCACAGAGGGACGATCTGAAACTGTCTGTAACTGAGCTATGAAAATCATTTTTAAATGGATGTCAAACACAAAACAGGTAAGCTGAAAGAGCTGGTAAGGCAAGCTGTCTC
Source organism: Neotragus pygmaeus (assembly GCA_006410875.1). Classification (NCBI taxonomy): domain Eukaryota; kingdom Metazoa; phylum Chordata; class Mammalia; order Artiodactyla; family Bovidae; genus Neotragus; species Neotragus pygmaeus. The sequence continues at coordinate 503,417 of SJYV01052979.1, read as the reverse complement.
TGGCTGAGGAAGGGAGACAGGGAGTAAGACCTCACTAAGAGAGGAAGTTCTCTGGAAATGCCATGGGGGACAAAAGGAAAGGAAGGGAGAGAACAGAGGACAACAAAGGTGCAAAAACAAAGATGCAGAGGGAATGAGGATAACCAACCCATGGTATAATCCACATGTCAGAAGACTTAGGAATAAAAGGGGGTGGCTAGGAGAGAAGAGAAAATACTAGCCTGATAGAACTGTTCTGTTTGCATCGTGTTCCAGTCTATGAAAAAATCTCAGTTGACCTTGGTTGGCCCTAACAACTCTGAGTTGTAGAGTAGGTAAAAATCAGCAACCCCAGAGTCCAGGAAAACTGCCCATTCAGCTTCTGGGCAACCTACTTAATATTAAAATTATTACTTAATACTTTAGCAATTACTAAAGTAAATACTGAAGTAATTACTTAAAATTATTACTTAATAATTTTAAATCTCTGTTTCCTCATTGGCAAAATGGAAATAACACCTTCCAAACAAATGATTGTGAGGAGTAAATGAGATATTATATAAAGCATCAGAGACAAAGTCACGCTTGATAATTGATAGTAACAAAAATAAATGATAAGAAGATTGACTACCTAAGGTCACATAATCAGCCAGTGATCCTGTTAGGAGTAGAACCTGGGTCTTCCATGCTGTAGGCATTTTCCACCAAAATACACTGTGGTAAAGAACAAGACAGAAGGCAAAAATTTCAGGGGGCTTTTTAAGAAATACAAGGTGGAAATGTGCGGTACAAACAACGCAGACACTGGAAGATCCAGTCTATGGATCCTGAGGGGTGAAAACTGGATGCAATTTTTATAAAAGAATAGGAAAAGAGACCATGGTACATGAAGAGACAGGATAAGGAACTTATTTATGATAGTTGAATAATTACATTAGTACTAGTACTATTTTAAAGTACTTTTAATGTGCTAACCATGGTACTTTACATGTTTGCTTATTACACAGCTGCCTAAAATGGTAGGTAGTAGTGTCTCATTTCACAGGTGATGAACTAGACTCTAAAAAGTTCAAGTGATTTGCTCAAAGTCATGTCCACAGTGAATGAAAGAATCTTCTACGTGCTGACTCCAGAATCTAGTCTTAAGCCATTCCAGAAGCTTATTTCTCACTGATAGAAATAAAAGACACATAGCAATGGAATTACTGCTTAAAGAATAAGAGTTTTAGATCACCCTATTTAGTAAAAATAAATAAATAAATAGGATCATTGTGTGTACCTCATACTCTCAACATCTGATCCTTCTTAATCTCATGCTTAAAAGAAAAATGAAAGGGTTTGGGGAAATGACTGAGGTTTCTTCTCAGTAAAAAAGAAATCAGCCTAGAACCACCTGTAAAGACAGATGTCTAAAAAGATCCTTAGACTGTTTAAAAACAATTCAAAATTGATTAATGCTTCTATAGAATATCATTATTAAGGAAAGGAAGTGACTCAATAAAGTAGATGGATTTACAACTAGAAAGAAGTAAAATAGTAAAGAGGAAGATAATGCCTTTTCCAACAACACTGAGGAAAGACATAGCAGTCTTCTAAAAGCTTGGAAATTTCAAATGAGTTCATAGGGGAAATGTTTAAAGTAGAAGGATCCTGGACAGTGGTAGAACATTTAACATTAACACGAAGATCAGTTTTCCAAAGTTAGCAGGACTGTGCTCAGAAAACCTCACAAAGTCCTGAGTGCAAATTTACACAGCAAAAACCTCAAGGGCAAACTCATACATGTAAATATATGCAAAAATTCAAATGAATACATTAGCAAATCAGTACTATATTTTAAAAGCAATAATAAAGAAAAGCTTACTCCAGGAGTGCAAAAGAGTCAATTAATGTTAATTCCTCAAAACATAATATCAAAAAGAAATCTCAACATAGAGTAATAATATTTATCATTCACTTCTGATCCCCAAAATCCCAGAATCAGGCTCTAGCTCTCAACCCTATTACAGGTCCCCTCTATATTCTCTATGAGAGCACATCACACATGGTTTGACATAGTTATTTGTGTATCTCCTACGCCAGACTCATGATTTTATTTTACTCTGGTTTGTATCTCCCACGATTAAACATGATCACTAGAACAACACTTGCTTTCTGTATATAGCATAGCATCACTGATGTTATGTAACTATATTTTGTACTTACTTATTGAGTTAACATGTACAGAAAACAAGTGTTGTTCTAGTGATCATGTTTAATCGTGGAAGATACAAACCAGAGTAAGATAAAATCATGAGTCTGGCGTAGGAGATACACAAATAAATATGTCAAACCATGTGTGATGTGCTCTCATAGAGAATACAGAGGGGACCTGTAATATGGTTGAGAGCTAGAGCCTGATTCTGGGATTTTGGGGATCAGAAGTGAATGATAAATATTATTACTGTATGCTGAGATTTCTTTTTGATAGTATGTTTTGAGGAATGAACATTAATTGACTCTTTTGCACTCTTGATGAAAGTGAAAGAGGAGAGTGAAAAAGTTGGCTTAAAGCTCAACATCCAGAAAACGAAGATCATGGCATCCGGTCCCATCACTTAATGGCAAATAGATGGGGAAACAGTGGAAACAGTGTCAGACTTTATTTTGAGGGGCTCTAAAATCACTGCAGATGGTGACTGCAGCCATGAAATTAAAAGACGCTTACTCCTTGGAAGAAAAGTCATGACCAACCTAGATAGCATATTCGAAAGCAGAGACATTACTTTGTTGACTAAGGTCTGTCTAGTCAAGGCTATGGTTTTTCCAGTAGTCATGTATGGATGTGAGAGTTGGACTGTGAAGAAGGCTGAGCACCGAAGAATTGATGCTTTTAAACTGTGGTGTTGGAGAAGACTCTTGAGAGTCCCTTGGACTGCAAAGAGATCCAACCAGTCCATTCTGAAGGAGATCAGCCCTGGGTGTTCTTTGGAGATGCTGAAGCTGAAACTCCAGTACTTTGGCCACCTCATGCAAAGAGTTGACTCATTGGAAAAAACTCTGATGCTGGGAGGGATTGGGGACAGGAGGAGAAGGGGACAAGAGAGGATGAGATGGCTGGATCACTGACTCGATGGATGGGAATCTGAGTGAGCTCCAGGAGTCGGTGATGGACAGGGAGGCCCGGCGTGCTGCGATTCATGCGATTGCAAAGAGTCGGACACGACTGAGCAACTGAACTGAACTGAACTAAGCATCACTGACTCAATGGACATGAATATGAGCAAACTCTGGGAGAGGCTGAAAGATAGGGAAACCTGGCCTGCTGGAGTCCCTGGGATTGCAAAGAGTCAGACACGACTTAGTGACTGAACAACAACATGCATAAGAAAATTAGAGAAACTGAATATCAAGGATTAAAGGAAAGAAACCTATATAGAAAGGGAACCAAGGACCAAGATATCTAAATCGAAAAATGGATGGATAGAGATTATCTATATGTCTATGTATTCAACTATCAACCAAAAGACCAAACCAAAAACAAAAAGAGGGAGAGGAGGCAGAGGAAAAAAAAGTCAACACTGAGCATCTATTACTTGTCAGACACTATGTCAGATGTTTTTGCATCAATATATGTCACCTAAATGGAAAAAATGGATATTTCCTTAATGGAGGGTCTAAACAAATAATTAGAATGTTCTGCAAAGGGTGGGAGGAAAAACTGTCCAAAGAATAACAAAAAAGAGAGAAATATGAAATGAAAAAATAAGAGTATATCAACGTAGTAGAAAATTGATGGACTGTATAGTCCATGGGGTCAGAAAGAGTCAGACATGACTGAGCAACGTTCACTCACTCACTCACTCAAAAAATGGATAGTAAATATTTCTGGATATTGTGTGTGTGTTTAAATTCATGTGAGCAAAAACCAAACTGAAACAGTATGCTGCTGCTGCTGCTGCTAAGTCGCTTCAGTCGTGTCCGACTCTGTGCGACCCCAGAGACGGCAGCCCACCAGGCTCCCCCGTCCCTGGGATTCTCCAGGTAAGAACACTGGAGTGGGTTGCCATTTCCTTCTCCAATGCATGAAAATGAAAAGTGAAAGTGAAGTTGCTCAGTCGTGTCCGACTCCTAGCGACCCCGTGGACTGCAGCCTACCAGGCTCCTCCATCCATGGGATTTTCCAGGCAAGAGTACTGGAGTGGGGTGCCATTGCCTTCTCCATGAAACAGTATATGCTACGTATATTATGTTCTTTTATTTTCTAAAAACACTATAAGGATAAAATGGGATCATATAAATGACTTTGGAAAGGTTAGGTTAGAATATCACTTAAATGTTAGTGACTGTCATCATTCTGGAGCCAGTAAAGGTTTTTGCCCCAGGAGTCCAAGATAAACCCTCCTGGCAGGTGATACTTCTCCTAACTTTCATGAAAACAAAACCAATCATTTATCAGCTGGGCCCTCTTTGTTACTACTGAGGTCTGTTCAGGTAAGGAGATCTAGCAAAAGTCTCTGAGTAAGGTACAACAATTGGTTCTTTATTTGATGTCTATTTGTCAGGAAAAGATACAGTTAGACCATAAAACAGTCTTCTGTTTTTACAGGAACAAGGCAAAGTTGAGGTAAAGTGGCTTTTTATGTACAAGAAAATGGGCTTAATGTGCCCAGGCCATAATGTTTATAAAAATAAATATTTGAGATATACAGTGAACTTCCATTCTGCCAATGAGAAGAAATTCTCTTACAATCTTTTTTACAATTTTTTTTAAAGGCACTTTATTTATTTTTTTTATGACTGCACTAGGTCTTCCTTGCTTTGCTTGGGCTTTCTCTAGCTGTAGTGAGTGTGGGCTNTTCTCTTACAATCTTTTTTACAATTTTTTTTAAAGGCACTTTATTTATTTTTTTTATGACTGCACTAGGTCTTCCTTGCTTTGCTTGGGCTTTCTCTAGCTGTAGTGAGTGTGGGCTTCTCTTCATTGCAGAGTGCATGTTCTAGGCATGTGGACTCTGCAGCTATTGCACACGGCTTAGTTGCTCCACAGCATGTGGAATCTTCCCGGACCAGGGATTGAACCCGTGTCCCCTGCATTAGCAGGCAGATTCTTATCCACTGTACCACCAGAGAAGTCCTCTTACAATCATTTAATTCTACCAGCAAAACTAGTTATTTTTGAAACTAATGTGCTTTACAGTCTTTCCCCCCAAATACAAAATATCTTGACCCAAAATGGTCTTTTTAGAATTAAAGAAATGGTTCTTCTCACAAACACAGCTTTCAATAAATGGTAGATAAACATTTTCTTTGAAGGCCATGATCCATGACTAGTTGTTGCTATAAAACCAGTTGGTATGGCTATTTGTCAATACTAAAAAAAAAAAAAAAACAATAAAAAATTTTACTTTTCCCAAAGATTCTATCCTGAAAGATATGGGTAATAATGTGCAGGGTGTGTGTGTGTGTGTTTGTATGTGTGTGTGAAACCTCTAACCTTCCAAGTTACTGAATCATGGGTCTCAGTTATATTCATGGAAACCCTCAGCCTATAAAACTGAAAAAGTCCAAAATTATCTTAGCATCCTGGTTGAATCCATTTCCCTATATGTTTGAACTGGAATGATTTCTGTTGTACCCCCCTTTCAGCTATTTCTAGAAGAGATAAATGAATAACCCTCATCTGCCAATTTTACGTTAAAAATTTCCCCTCAATGAAATTATCTTTTAACAATGTTCCAGGATACTCTCTGTTTCAGTTCTTATGGGATTTGTCTATGTTTTCTCTGGTCTCTTATGAGCAGCATATGGGTATCCATCACTTAGAAAAACAATCCAGGAACAGAATGAATAGCAATCACTTTAAATACAAAAAAAAAAAAGCAGTCTAATGTCTAGATTACTATCCAACTTCAGTTCCACCAATTCCATGAGCTTACTTCTGAAGTGCCTTACAATTGCATTATGTGGGTGCTAAATACACGCATTAAAATTTTTTCAATTTCTCAAATACCATATGATATCACTTATATGTGGGATCTGAAAAATACAACAAACTAGTAAATATAACAAATAAGAAGCAGACTCACAGATACAGAGAACAAACTAGTGGTTACCAGTGAGGAGAGGGGAGAAGGAAGGGCCATCTAGGGGTAAGGGATTAAGAGGTACAAACTCTTATGCACAAAATAAGCTACAAGGATATCCTGTTCAGCACAGTGAATAGAGCCAATATTTTAAAATAACTGTAAAAGGTTATTGTTCAGTTGCCCAGTCATGTCTGATTCTTTGTGACCCCATGGACTATAGCCCTCCAGGCTCCTCTGTCCATGGGATTCTCCAGGCAAGAATCCTGGAGTGGGTTGCCATTNGAATAGAGCCAATATTTTAAAATAACTGTAAAAGGTTATTGTTCAGTTGCCCAGTCATGTCTGATTCTTTGTGACCCCATGGACTATAGCCCTCCAGGCTCCTCTGTCCATGGGATTCTCCAGGCAAGAATCCTGGAGTGGGTTGCCATTTCCTTCTCCAGGGCATCTCCCAAACCCAGAGATTGAACCTGGGTCTTCTGTGCTGTAGGCGACCTTTTGCATTGCAGGTGTATTCTTTACTGGCTGAGCTACCAGGGAAGGTAATGGAGTATAACCCTTAAAAACTGTGATTCACTATATTGTACGTCTGTTAACTCATGTAATAATGTACATCAACAATACTTCAATTTTAAAAATTGACAATTTTTTCCACTGTCTCTGCTAGGCAATGCCATGTAATTGGCTTTCTGTTCTCCAGTGATCATCCAGTAGATCTGTCATTAATTGACCACATTATCTGGATGAACTGAGCTTCATAAAGAAAACTATCTGCTGTGCTAATAAGAGCTCAGTGCTGCAACCTAGAATCATGGGGCTTCAGTTCCTGCTCCACAGTTGTATGATCTTAGACAAGGAACATAATCAATGGAAGCCTCTGTTTAGTCATCTAAAAAGTAGGGGAATAACAGTACCTACCTTGAGATTTTTGAAATGATTAAATGAAACAATCCACATAACAATATGCCAGGCATACAACTATAGGCAGTAAACTTTACTGATTCATATTTATCATTAGTTACAGAAAGATGATAACTAAACAAACCTTTTCACTTAATTGTTGCATTTTTCGTGTCCCAATTTTGAGTCCTGACACACAAAGGACTGTTCTCCATTAAGAATACACCAGCTATGAGACAAAACACTACAGACTAACCTTTTTGGTTGTTGTTCTGTCCCAAATGAATAAAATTCATCTAGTTGAACACAAACTGCTTGGTTTTCAAATTTTAAACAAACATTTGCTTTAGACTTAGAGTGAAGAGGTTGAGGGAATTGGGTAATTCTCTAATCTGTCTCAAAAAAGCTTGGCTGACATTTTATTATATTTTTTTAAACCACCATCCAGAGTACTGGGCTGCTCACTAACACTCTATTGAAAAAGGATTCTGAAGTCTGTTCGTTGTCCAGGTCATCTCATAATTTAACTTCTCTTCACTCAGTCATTAAAATGTCAGGTAATATCCCAGCCACTGTTGAAACTCTTATGTTTGAGGCTCAAATTGATGGAAAACAAATCTCAACGCCTCAGGACAAGGCTGGGGCCAAACCNTCTCTTCACTCAATCATTAAAATGTCAGGTAATATCCCAGCCACTGTTGAAAGTCTTATGTTTGAGGCTCAAATTGATGGAAAACAAATCTCAACGCCTCAGGACAAGGCTGGGGCCAAACCTTTCAAAGAGTGTCATAAATATATTCAAGCTCTTAACAATTTAGAAAATAAATTTCTCTTGCATGACACAAATAAATAAGACCAGTTTGAGATGGTGAATAACTTGCTGATTTGGCCATGTTAAGAGCAAGACAAACACACTGTCCTGTGTTCCATCTCAGAGAGAACAGGGCCTTTTGTCCTGGCTCCTCTTCAGCTCATAATGAAGTGTTTCAGAGGATGAAGCAGTTAGTCTTTGGAGGCCCCTGAAGGACAGGATGAGTTCCAAACTAAATACTGAAAAGGATGGTCCCTCGAAAATTTCCCACTTTTAATTTAGGGATTTTAAATACGAATACCCAACCATAAGATTTTCAGGCTGTTAGAACTTAGGGCCAAAGAGAGAGCTTGAGCCTTCTCAACATGGAGAAACAGCCCTGCAGACTGGTGGGAAAGCAAGAGACTGCAAACCGCGACAGCCTAAAGCCAGGTTGAACTCTCTCCTTGGAACACGGAGGATTTTCATGTTCTGGTACTTTTAATGCATACATCCTTCAGGCTTTACTCCAATGCTTCATACTAGATCTTGCATATGCTTTTTCTTTGCTAAGTATATTCTGAATCCAGATGGTAGACGATACCATTTCCCTTTGTCCCAGCTGTAGGAAATACAAAAGCTTATATACTGATATGGAAGAGATTTTAACAGCTCATGAATCTCAGAACATGGCTGTGATGAGTCCTTCCTAAAAGGCAATGCAACATAAAAACAGAAATTCTTACTTGAAACCCCTGTAATATTTTGTTGCACAAGAGACTATACAAGGTAAGTAGTAACACACTCTACTTCCTATGTGATTTCTGGTTTGTCTTCTAGTACTTGCCAAAACCAGGCTATAATTTTTTAACAGAGTTTGCCACACACAAATAAAGAAACACACAGAGAAGTGGTCTTAAAGGGCCAGCACAAGCAAACGAGTGACTGCTTGTGAAAGAAAGAAGCAATCCTGACATTGTCTTGCTCCACACCAGGCCACAACTGAACAACTACTGTTATTGCTGGGATCTGGAAGACATCTTGTTTGGAAGCTTTCTGAGATTTACTTGATGAGAGGATGAGATGGTTGGATGGCATCACTGACTCAATGGACATGAGCTTGAGCAAACTCTGGGAAATGGTGAAGGACAAGGAACCTGGAGTGCTGCAGTCTGTGGGGTTGCAGAGAGTCGGACCCCGACTGGGCATCTGAACAACAACAATCTATCTTAGGTTTAAAAAAAAATTTTACTCTAAATTTCAGCAAAATTTTCCACTAATTTGAAATATTCTTTTTTTAAAATTTATTTATTTTTTAAATTTTACTTTACAATACTCTATTGGCTTTGCCATACTCTTGTAAAATATATCAATACCAAGTATTTTTATATAAATGGGATTATACCTAGTATTTCTGTGCTATTTGAGGGGTAGGGCCCGGTAGGGAAGAATGAGCACCAAAGCCAGGAGACCAGTGTGCTCATCTCCTCCCAACTCTGCCCCACCGCTGGCTCTGCAGTCTTGGGAAGACTGCTGCAAATCTCCAAGTCTTAGTTTTCTCTGTGGATTCGTGGTAATAGCTTCCCTTCTTATTTCAGGGTTGATGTGAAAATCAAACACGGTAACTTATGTGAAAGCACCGTAATAATACAAAATTACTACAAATAATGCCAATTAAAAAGTGATAGGGGAAAGACAGGTCAGAATCAAGCTTTTAGCCTTCTTAGAAAGGGGACATTTCTCTAAGGCTTTCAACATACTGAGGAATTGTTTCTTATAAGATGATGGAATCCAGGCATGATTCCTTCCTTCTAAAAAGTTGAAAGGAACTCTGAGCCAACAGAGAGCATGTAGCATCAATTCTTCTCTGTCCTCCTCTACTTGGGAGAGGTTGGAATATCTATTTTTTTAATCATTTCATTTTTATAAAAAAAGACAAATATTTACCAGCCTGAAGTCCTGGAGTTCAGAGTGGTTAATCATCCTAACGCCAGCCCTGTTCAAGCCAGATAAGGTTACAACAGGAGAAGCCAGATAAGTACCCAGCTTTTGAGCAGAGACCATTTCTTGTTAACGAAGAGTAGGAAACAAATGTAAGCTACAGCTTCAAGAAATGGTGTTTAAAGCCTGCACATTTTAAATTAGAAAATATCATTTAACTTACCATATGAAAAGAAAAACAATGGCTTTAAAATGCCCTTTCAAATTTTCTTTTTAAATTGTCTTTCCCATACAAAACAAGCATATGACCCAAAGGGGGAAGAGAGGTGGGATGAATAAGGAGATTGGGATTGACATACATACACTGCAGCTGCTGCTACTAAGTCGCTTCAGTCATGTCCAACACTGCGCGACCCCATAGACAGCAGCCCACTAGGCACCCCCGTCCCTGGGATTCTCCAGGCAAGAACACTGGAGTGGGTTGCCGTTTCCTTCTCCAATGCATGAAAGTGAAAAGTGAAAGGAAAGTCACTCAGTCGTGCCTGACTCTTGGCGACCCCATGGACTGCAGCTTTCCAGACTCCTCCATCCATGGGATTTTCCAGGCAAGAGTACTGAGTGGGGTGCCACTGCCTTCTCCGATACATACACTACTATGTATAAAATAGATAACTAATAAGAACCTACAGTATAGCACAAGGAACACTATTTAAACTCTGTGATGATCGAAATGGAAGAGAAAATCCAAAAAAAAGAGGGAGTATATGTATACATGGGCTTCCCAGGGGGCACTGTTGTAAAGAACCTGCCTGCCATTGCAGGAGACTAAAAAGCCACGGGTTCAATCCCTAGGTCAGGAAGAAACCCTGGAGAAGGAAATGGTAACCCACTCCCAGTATTCTTGCTTGGAGAATTCCATGGACAGAGGAGCCTGGCAGACTACAGTCCACAGGATCTCAAAGAGTTGGACATGACTGAAGTGAGTTAGCACGCAGGCCCACTTATGTATACATATTGCTGATTCACTTTGATGTACAGCAGAAACTAACACAACAATGTAAAGCAACTATACTCCTATAAAAATTAATTCCAAAAATTAATCACCTTTCCACCTCCTCCAAAATATAACCTCCCCTAAAACTATGTATTTTCTATGACTCTCAGTCCAGTAGATATACTTATTTTTCCTATACCAGAAATTACTAGGATTATCTGTGTGGTCCCAGAGGATCCCTGGTTCTGTCACTAAAGATGGTAGGAAAAGAATAAAAGATACCAGGCAAGTATTTTCCTGTTTCAGCTGCCAGGATCTTATCATACAATTAGTAGAGTAGACTTCTGGACAGGTGTGAGAACTTGAATGAGTTCTTTCCGTTCTCTAGCTCTTGTTTTCTTCTCTGAAATTGTGCCTAATTCATTTGTTGACTAAAGGAATAAATGCTTTAATATTTGTAATGTGCTTAGAAAAGTGTCTGGCACATAGTAAGCCCTACACAGGTATGTGCTGCATACCACAGTCACAGGGCTGATAAGAAGCAAGAGGCAAAGACTGCAGCAAAAACTGGAACTTAAAGGTTAGATTCAAAGTAAGCTCTTTAGAGTCTTATACTTACTGTTTGAGTTTTAAAATAATAAAACTATGTAACTATAGAAGAAAATATAAAATATAATAACTTCCTCTATAACCTGAGATTGGAGAAAATTTTGCTAATTATGACTGAAATTCCAAAAGCAATATGCCAAAAAATAGGAAAAATTAAATGATCATTTCAAAGTTACGTAAAGGTACATTTAACACTAGACATCTATTCATGATTAAAAAAAAAAAAAGAAAAAACTTATAGGGCTTCCCTGGTGGCTCAGTGGTATAGAATCTGCCTGCCAATGCAGGAGACATAGGTTCAGTCCCTGAGACAGGAAGATCCCACATGCTGCGGAGCAACTAAACTCATGCACCATAACGTCTAAGCCTGTGCTCTGGAGCCCTGGAGCCGCAGCTACTGAAGCCCACACTCCCTAGCTCCGCAACAAGAGGAGCCACCTTAATGAGAGGCCCACATACCACAGCTAGAGAGCAGCCCCTGCTCTCTCCAACTAGAGAAAAGCCCACACAGCAGTGAAGACCCAGCATAGTCAAAATAAATAAATAAATACAAATTTTAAAATTAGTTACCCTCAATTAGATTTTTTAAAAGAAAACATTTAACCATAAAAAGAAACTTTCAGCAAACAAGAAATAGAAGGAACTTTCCTTAATCTGATAAGAATATTTTCTCTTTCTCTTTCTGTATTTTTCCCTATTCTTTTAGATTTCCTAAAAATTATAATATATTATTGTTGTTGTTCAGTCGCTGTGTCTGACTCTTTGTAACTGCAAGGACTGCAGCATATCAGGCTTTCCTGTCCTTCAGTAACTCCCAGAGTATGCTCAAATTCATGTGATAGAATCAAATTTGTAAAAGTCAAAAATTAAGTGTATTTGTTTATAAGTGGAGATGCAAGCCCTTATTTTAAAATTTTCTATTTTAATAATTTTACACTTATAAAAAAGTTTGAAAAAACAGTACAAGTTCCCATATACCTTTTACCTATTTAACATCTTACAGAATCAGAGTTCAGTTCAGTTCAGTCGCTCAGTCATGTCCAACTCTTCGCAACCCCATGGACCACAACATGCCAGGCCTCCCTGTCCATCACTGACTCCTGGAATTTACTCAAACTCATCTCAATTGAGTCAGTGATGCCATCCAACCATCTCATTCTCTGTTGTCCCCTTCTCCTCCTGCCTTCAAACTTTCCCAGCATCAGGGTCTTTTTCAATGAGTCAGTTCTTTGCATCAGGTGGCCAAAGTATTGGAGTTTCAGCTTTAGCATCAGTCCTTCCAATGAACACTCAGGACTGATCTCATTTAGGATGGACTGGTTGGAACTCCTTGCAGTCCAAGGGATTCTCAAGAGTCTTCTCCAACATCACAGTTCAAAAGCATCAATTCTTCGGTGCTCAGCTTTCTGTATAGTCCAACTCTCACATCCATACATGACTACTGGAAAAACCATAGCCTTGACTGGATGGACATTTTTTGGCAAACTAATGTCTCTGCTTTTTAATATGCTGTCTAGGTTGGTCATAACTTTCCTTCCAAGGAGTAGGCATCTTTTAATTTCATGGCTGCAGTCACCATCTGTAGTGATTTTGGAGCCCCCCAAGAATCAAAGAGCCTCTTGATGAAAGTGAAAGAGGAGAGTGAAAAAGTTGGCTTAAAGCTCATAGGACCACATGCCATGATCTTAGTTTTCTGTATCCTGAGCTTTAAGCCAACTTTTTCACTCTCATCTTTCACTTTCATCAAGAGGTTCTTTAGTTCTTCTTCATTTTCTGCCATAAGAGTGGTGTCATCTGCATATCTGGGGTTACTGGTATTTCTCCCAGCAATCTTGATTCCAGCTTGTGCTTCATCCAGCCCAGTGTTTCTCTTGATGTACTCTGCATATCTGTTAAATAAGCAGGGTTATAATATACAGCCTTGACGTACTCCTTTTCTATGTGGAACCAGTCTGTTGTTCCATGTTCAGCTCTAACTGTTGCTTCCTGACCTGCATACAGATTTCTCAAGAGGCAGGTCAGGTGGTCTGGTATTCCCATCTCTTGAAGAATTTTCCACAGTTTGTTGTGATCCACACAATCAAAGGCTTTGGCATAGTCAATAAAGCAGAAATAGATATTTTTCTAGAACTCTCTTGCTTTCTCTATAATCCACCAGATGTTGGCAATTTGATCTCTGGTTTCTCTGCCTTTTCTAAGTTCAGCTTGAGCATATGGAAGTTCACAGTTCAGGTATTGCTGAAGTCTGGCTTGGGGAATTTCGAGCATTACTTTACTAGCATGTGAGATGAGTGCAATTGTGCGGTAGTTTGAGCATTCTTTGGCATTGCCTTTCTTTGGGATTGGAATGAAAACTGACCTTTTCCAGTCCTGCGGCCACTGCTGAGTTTTCCAAATTTGCTGGCATATTGAGTACAGCACTTTCACAGCATCATCTTTTAGGATCTGAAATAACTCAACTGGAATTCCATCACCTCCACTAGCATTGTCTGTCATGATGCTTCCTAAGGCCCACTTGACTTCACATTCCAGGATGTCTGGCTCTAGGTTAGTGATCACATCATCGTGATTATCTGGGTCATGAAGATCTATTTTGTACAATTCTTCTGTGTATTCTTGCCACCTCTTCTTAATATCTTCTGCTTCTGTTAGGTCATACCATTTCTGTCCTTTATTGAGCCCATCTTTGCATGAAATGTTCCCTTGGTATCTCTAGTTTTGTTGAAGAGATCTCTAGTCTTTCCCATTCTATTGTTTTCCTCTATTTCTTTGCACTGATCACTGAGGAAGGCTTACCAGAAAATCGATATTGTTATACCACTACTAGCTGGTTAATATGCAGGCGTTATTCAAATTTCAGTAGTTTTTCCACCAATGTCCCTTCTCTCTCTCAAAATCCAATCTGGATTTCCAGATTGCACTAAATCTCCTCAGTCTCCTCTAATCTGGGAGAGTTCCCCAGTCTTTCACAACCTTGACATTCTTAAGACATATTGATGAGTTATCTTCTGGAAAGGTTTTCAGTTTGGGCCTGTCTGATGCTTTCTCGTGCTTATATTGAGAAAATGTGTTTTCGTTAAGAATAACAGAGAAGCAGTGCTTGTGCCCTTCTCAGTGTCTCATATTGGGGGTGCATGATGTTACAGGTCTTACTGTAAATGATGTGAACTGTGAGCATTTGGTCAAGGTGGTGTTTACCAGCTTTTGCTGCTATTTAATAAACACATTGGGTGAGACTATGTAAATACCCTGTTTCTCCTTAAACTCTGTTCCACTGATGTTAGCATCCACTAGTGCATCTCACCTGAGATAATTGTTATATTGGTGTTTGTCTAATGATGCTTTGTTCTTCCTTCACTCCTTCTACATTTATTAAATGGAAGTGCACTATAAGGAAAAGCTGTCACTCCTCCACTTAGTTATTCAATTATTCATTTATATCAATGAGTTCATGGTCATTTATTCTGTGGGTTATAATCCAAAACTATCATTGTTGCTCAAAATTATCATTTTGTTGCTCAAAATTTTTCCAGCTTTGGCTGTTGGGATCGGCTTGAGGCTGGCTTCTCTGCATTTTGAATTTGATTTGGGGTTTTCTGGCATAATAAGATGCTTCAAGCTCATCTTGTGTTTTCTTGCCTCTGGTCTGAAATCAACTACTTCCCCAAGGAGCACTGGTTCCTTTTTTGGTTGCTGATGAAGTTTTAACATTTCCAATTTTTTTATCTAGCAGATGAAAGAGCCATTACTATTTATTTTTAATGTAAAAATCCCTTGCATTTGTATGTCCTCTAAATCTTGAGAAAAGCTTTTCCACACCGAGTGCAATGTTTATGATAAAGTAAGCAAGTGAAAAAAAAAAGAAAAAGTGTTAGTCATTCCATCGTGTCCAGCTCTTTGCGACTCCAGGGACTGTAGCCCAGCAGATCCCCCTGTCCATGGGATTCTCCAGGCAAGAGTGCGTAGCCATTTATTTGGTGGCGCAATGGTAAAGAATTCTCCTGCCAGTGCAGGAGAGGCAAGAGATGCAGGTTCAATCCCTTCACTGGGAAGATCCCCTAGAGTAGGAAATGGCAACGCACTCCAGTAATCTTGCCTGGAAAATTCCTCAGACAGACGAGCCTGGTGGGCTGCAGTCCATGAGGCCACAAAGAGTTGGACACAACTGGGCGCTTGAGCACACAAACACACGCGCTACCTAGATAATTAGCCTCGTTCCTTTCATTACGGATGGCAGCCAAAACTCGGGCACTAGGAATGCCTGCTGCTGCTAGTATATCATTGTTTCTAGGCCTTATCAGCAAGCAGAGCAAGGGCACACTAGGCATACTCACCAAGTACAACACACGCGCATCTATTTTACTTTTGCATCCGTGCTTCTGTATATGTATCTAGACAGACATATAGTAAAAACTGTGAGTTCATACAACTACCTGTGCTTTCAGTCCAATACTACAGGGTTTCCCTCCTAAATTCTAAACACAAAGCAGCTTCAGAACTGACAACCCGCGTCTGTATAAGAAACACTGACTTGATAACTGTTTATTACTATTTATCACTAACTTGATAACTGTGAAGCATTAGCTTCACAACATCCGGTCAAAATACTGTTCTCCAGCATTACCCAGGTTAGTGCTTTTCTTTAACACTCTCTTCAGTGTGGGTATGCTATTTATTCACTACAGAGTTAGAATCACCTGTTATATTTTGTATTACATTTTGGGTTCACCCTACATCCTGGTTTTATTTATCTGTTTTCAGAGAGGAAGTACGCAAAACATTACTGTGGTTCCAAACAGTCAAGGCAATATACAAAGGCGATCTTGGAAAAAAATTGTTCCCTCCTTACCTCTGCTATCATGTTCCTAGGTCCCCACTTCTTTCCACTATTTACTCCCTACAGGTAACCAATCTCTCTAGCTCCTGGCTTATCATTCCTGTATTTGTTTCATACAAATGAACAGACATGCATATTATCTTATATATCTTCCTTCTTACCTTAAGGAATGATTTACAATAATACCATTCTGTATTTTACTTTTTTACTTAACAGTATATATTGTTCTATATGTTTTGAAGTTCTCATTTGAAATTAGAAGAGATTCTGAAACTGGGGGAAATATGTGACACATGATGACACTGGCAAAACCACCATGAAAACAGTAAGGAAAAGTCACAATAATTCATTTACACAGTCAAGAAATACTTTTCAAGTATACACTATATTCCAAGAACCATAAGTTTCAACATCTTTAACCTTAAGAAATTTATAGCCTAGAGGGGAAAATTGAGAGTAAAACAACAATTCTAACACACTGGAGTAAGTGCTATGATAAGGATATGTTATAAGGGTATGTAGGAAAAACACAAAGTGTTTATTTGGTGAATGGGAGGAAGGAAGTGGATATGTCAGAGCTTCTGGAGGAAATATTGTGCAAACCAAAATGCGAAGGTAAATGGGGAACTGGCTGGGCAAAAGTACTAAGGTAGGAAGAGGCAGGAACTGCAAACATGAGGGCTTGTCCAAATGTTTAGAGTAAAAAAAAATTCAGCTTGTTCATGTCATGGAAAGGAAGACAAGGCTAGAAAAGCAGGCAGTGATGAGCTCATGAGGTGATGAAGAGCCTGTTACCATGGTGAGGAATCTGGACTTAATCCTAGAAACAATGGGAGCCACAGAAGTTAAGAGCTAAACCAAGGGGTTTCCTTATACAGAGTGTGAAATGCAGAAAATGTATTGCAGAAGACAGAGTAGGGGAAATGAGAATAGGCTGCTGCAACAAATGTAGCTACAGTAGTGACCTGGAGTAAGCTGGTGGCAGTAGAAACAGAATTGGTTTGAGATGAGATTTTATGAGTTAAATACAGTCTCACTTGGGCAACTAAATTGGTGGCATATTAATGCTGAGATAAGAAATATTGGGTTGGCCAGAAAGGTCATTCAGATTTTTTGGAAAAACCTGAACGACCTTTTGGGCCTACTTGGTACAAAGAGAAGGCTGGAGTAGGGTGAGATATGGAATATGATGACTTTAATTTCTGAAAATGTTGAGTTTACAGTGCATACGTCACACTTAAGTGAAGAAGGCCAATGAATGTTTGGATGTACAGATCTAGAGCTTGGGAGAATGTGGCGAGGACACAAATCTGGAAGTCATCAGCATATGGAAAGTAACTAATGACAGAAATTAAAATCAACCAGTCAGTAATAAGAGAGCCAAGCACAGAACCTGAAGGAATATCAACTTTTCAGGTTAAATAGAGGAAGAGGGGCCCACAAAAGAGGCTAAGAAGGAACAGTCACTGAAATGAGACAACCAGCAGAGAGTAGTAGTGCCTCATATAGTTATTTTTCTTGTGTTCTTAAATTGTAGCTGTTTATACTCTTAACGTGAAGGATCTGATATTTGTTCTTGCAATTTTCTTTGGAAAAATGTATCTCTAATTTGTCAAGTGCACATTCTTCTTCAGTGAAATTTTAAGCCAATTTAGAATCTTTCATTTGAAAGTTTTGTCTTTATATTAAAAACATATGTATTTTATAAACTTTGGCAAAAAATATACTGTATACATACAGTAATGACTCACTAATTCACTTTGTTTTAAAAAAAATGACTGATAATAACCAGAGCTATCAAAATAGCAAACAAGTATTTTTTTTAATTAATTAATTTATTTATTTTTATTTTTATTTATTTATTTTTTTTAAATTTATTTATTTTTAAATTTAACTTTACAATACTCTATTGGGTTCATGTCGATGTATGGCAAACAAGTATTTAAATTTGAAAGATGCTAATTCTTTTCTCTCTACCTTCCAAATCATAGACACTATTTTGAAATAAAACAACAGCGCACCTCTTCTTAAATTTTTAGGTGAAGAAGTCCTTATTAGAAATGCTTGGCCCTCTTTATCACATGGGAACTTTAAGGCTCGTGTTACTCTCAAAATTTATTCTCTAGCAGGAAACAACTTATAATTCTGACTGTAAGTTATTTCCTGAAAGACCTGTATATATTAAGGATGTGTAATAACATACATAGAGATACACATACATATATATTGCAATATAAGCTTTCTCAAAATTAGCAAAAGTACAGACATCTTTTTCAAGAAACATTCCTGACATTTCATCATCACCAACCTAGCATTATTTATTGCTATTTAGTCACTAAGTATGTCAGACTCTTTTGCAACTCCATGGACTGTACACCAACATCTAAACAATAATGAGAACCAATTTTTCTCATCAGTATATATCAATATTGTGTCTATATAGATATACATGAATGGGTAAAGGATAAAGTCAAGTCTGTGACCCATAAGCAGAAAACAGTAGAATCCACATCTAAAGGAAATAAACATTTGGAGATAAAACTGGCTCAGATGTTGTCAGCAGACCATACTCCCTATGTTTATTTCCAATAATACATAAAGTAATACAAATAAGATCCTGGGACACAGTCCCTTCCACTTCCCACCTTGTGGCTGTATAAACAAACACTTTGTAACTGCTGTCTAGAAGTGTTCTGATTTATTTATAGCTATATTTTAGAGTCATACTTACAACAGATTCTTCATCTGGAGACCTGATAGCCTTAATGCTTTGTATTGATCTGGGCTCTGCTTTTGACTCTAACTGGATACGGGTTGCTATGCAAGTCTACAAGTCAGCCCTAAGGATGGGCTGTTAAAAGTTCAATAATGACACGCATGTCTTTCTGCTTCACTGGCAAGAGAACATCCAGAATATCCAACATTTAGTCCAGCTGGACTAAATATAGATTTTTAAAACAGTCTTCATGTATAATGGAAAAAACAAACAAAAAAGAAAGGGGATCAAGAGAAAAACAGAAGAAAATAAACTGTTGAATAGCATCATTTTGTTGACTGTGATGGACTGAGGAAAGAGGAAGTCATTATGTGGTACTAATGCACTTTTAGACAGCTTACCAAGGTCTTAGTCAGTAAATAGGTATTAGCTTATTTCTCTTTAAATCATGTTTTCCTGAAACTCTACTACTAACCAACTTATGTGATAAGACCAGGCTTCCTCTTATCAGGTAGGCAAACGTGTACATGCGTACTCACTCGCTTCAGTTGTGTCCAGCTCTTTGTGACCCTGTGGACTGTAGCCCACCATGCTCCTTTGTCCATGGGATTCTCTAGGCAAGAAGACTGGAGTGGGTTGCCATGCCCTCCTCAAGAGGATCTTCCCAACCCAGGGATCAAACCCACATCTCCTGTATCTCCTGCATTGCACACAGATTGTCTACTGCTGTGCCACTGGGGAAGCCCATAGGCAAACATAGTGGGTCAGAAACGACTCAAAGTTAGAGACCCTAGAAAGCAGGATAAGCGGTAAAAATAGGTAGTTCTACATGGAACCATCTCAAATACTATAGGAAGGGCAGATGGCAATAGGAATTACTGAACATCTATTATGAACCAATACTAGGATAAGGTACTTTATGCATGTTATCTTTGTTGATGTTTCAATATATTTGTAAATTAAGCATTATAATCATCATTTTAGAAATGACACTAGAATGGATACATGTATATGCATGGCTGAGTCCCTTCGCTGTTCACCTGACAGTACCACAACATTGTTAACTGGCTCTATCACAATACAAAATAAAATGTTTAATTACAAAAAAAAAAGAAGGAAAGAAAAGACACTAGAGCAAATGATACACAGTTACTAGGTAGACTCTGTGGAGAAGGCGATGGCACCCACTCCAGCACTCTTGCCTGGCAAATCCATGGACAGAGGAGCCTGGTGGGCTGCAGTCCATGGGGTCGCTAAGAGTCAGACACGACTGAGCGACTTCACTTTCACTTTTTACTTTCATGAATTGGAGAAGGAAATGGCAACCCACTCCAGTGTTCTTGCCTGGAGAATCCCAGGGATGGGGAAGCCCAGTGGGCTGCCATCTATGGGGTCATATGACTGAAGTGACTTAGCAGCAGCAGCAGCAGGTAGAATCTGGATTTGAAAGAGTTCTCCTCATACCAGCCTTCAAGCTGTTTTCACTTTCCCACGTAGCCTCACCCATCACTCGATGCAAATATTTCCTTCTGATGTTATAGCTACACTGTAGTCTGCAGCCAGAGATTCTTAAGCATTAGTTCCAAAAAATCAATACAAATCATTCTGTACCTCAAAAAGAGAGATTATCTCCCAGCAATGAGTTCAGTTTTTGGAGAAACAGGCTGGATCTGCTTTCAATCTCAAATGCCTGGTAAGGCAACATAGAAATATTTGTGAGATTGTTATTCTCATCATATTATGAGCACACATTACATTTTTACCTCTTTTCCAGAATAAATTGATCAGGGCTTTAAAGTCACAGCCAAGAATTTCTTTATGTAATCCTCCATGACAGTTTTTAGCACATCTGATGCAAAAAGGAATAAATCATTTTCTATCATCATCATCATCATCAAAGAAAAAACCATCATGAGCAGAGCATTCCCCATGGGCCAGGTCCCGTGCTATCTTCCATGCATTATGTAATCAGTCCTTACAATGCTACCACCATATCACTTAAGGAGACAAAGTCTCAGAAGGATTAATTACTTGTTCAAAGTCACATGGCAAGTAAGTGGTTGACTAGAACACAAATTCTTGTCAGCCTGCCTTCATCTATCATTATTCAAAAACACATCACCTCCAACTAATTATATGTTGCCTACCTTAAATTAAAATGCCTTCCAATATTAAAATGTAAGAGGTATTATAGGTGAGAGTTACAAATATGATGATACACGGGCATAAAGTAGATAGTGTAAGAACAGAACCATAGTTGGTAAATTACATTAAGTAATGTTGTTTTAGTCGCTGAGTCATGTCGGATTCTTTTGTGACTCCATGGACAAGTCAGCACGGGTCCTCTGACAATGGGGTTTTCCAGGCAAGAATGCTGGAGTGGATTACCATGCCCTCCTCCAGGGTATCTTCCTGACTCAGGGATGGAACCCATGTCTCCTACACTGGCAGGTGAATTCTTCATCACTGAGTCACCTGGGAAGCCTCATACTAATTTTAATAAAAATGCAAGTAAAAGAAATCTCTCTCCTCTGCTCTATCCCTCCCTCTTTTCTCTCCCTCCCCTCCTCATTTCTCAATAAAACAGGAGACAACAGAATACTTTCTTGATCTTTAAAGTAAAACAGTAATATAATGAAATGCATTCTTAAATTAATGAATTCCAGGCAAGATTCTTTTAATCTTTCAAAGCTAAAATGAATAAAGCATAAGTTCCAGGAAGAATTTGGCCTTACTGGTAACAGCATACTGAGATCTGAAGTTGTAGGCTAGTTTCTTTCTCAGACACTCCAATCATGCAAAAGGGCCCACCATAAAGAGTGCTTCTTTGAAGCGCTTACTTTGCAACTCATGACTTCACTTTACCAATAAATGCAGGTTGGCACAGGTATTATGTAGCACTCCTACTCAGACATTCCCTCCCTTCACCATCATTTACAGTATGCACTGTGGCTAAACTGACCCGTATGTGCAACTCAATAGGCATAGAAGATTGAGTTATTCACATGAGAATCACTTTTACATTAAACTAAAATAAAGTTTCTTTTAGAGAGTTGGGTAAGAGGCCAAAAATACACACCATTTCACTGAAGCAAAAGCACCTTTCTAAGACAAAGGGTTGTTGTAAAATAGGCCCTAAAAATGTTATCAAAATTCAATTTTCTAATCAATGTCTTGATTTCAAATCAGAATAATGTCAGAATTGGTTCAAACAGAATGATTTTTTGTTTTCCACGTAGACTTCACTTCCTGTGTTTGTGGGAACTGTAAATTCTTTTAAAAGCAGTCTCTTAGGATGACAGTCATAGGATGACAATAAATTAAAAGCAAACAACTACTACTAATCCTAACAATAAATCTATTTTTANAGTAGCAAGTATCTTTTAATTTCATGGCTGCAGTCACCATCTACAGTGATTTTGGAGCCCACAAAATAAAGTCTGACACTGTTTCCACTGTTTCCCCATCCATTTCCCATGAAGTGATGGGACCAGATGCCATGATCTTAGTTTTCTGAATGTTGAGCTTTAAGCCAACTTTTTCGCTTTCCTCTTTCACTTTCATCAAGAGGCTTTTTAGTTACTCTTCACTTTCTGCCATAAGGGTGGTGTCATCTGCATTTCTGAGATTATTGATATTTCTCCCAGCAATCTTGATTCCAGCTTGTGCTTCATCCAGCCCAGTGTTTCTCAAGATGTACTCTACATAGAAGTTAAATAAGCAGGGTGACAATAGACAGCCTTGACATACCCCTTTCCCTATTTGGAACCAATCTGTTGTTCCATGTCCAGTTCTAACTATAGCTTCCTGACCTGCATACAGATTTCTCAAGAGGCAGGTCAGGTGGTCTGGTAGTCCCATCTCTTTCAGAATTTTCCACAGTATATTGTGATCCACACAGTTAAAGGCTTTGGCATAGTCAATAGAACAGAAGTAGATGTTTTTCTGGAATGCTCTTGCTTTTTTGATGACCCAACAGATGTTGACAATTTGATCTCTGGTTTATCTGCCTTTTCTAAATCCAGCTTGAACATCTGGAAGTTCACTGTTCATGTAATGATGAAGGCTGACTTGGAGAATTTTGAGCATTACTTTGCTAGCGTGTGAGATGATTGCAATTGTGCGATAGATGGACATTCTTGGCATTGCCTTCTTTGGGATTGGAATGAAAACTGACCTTTTCCAGTTCTGTGGTCACTGCTGAGTTTTCCAAATTTGCTCGCATACTGAGTGAAACCCACCAGACTTCATACATGAACCCTTGGTACCTGCCATTCCATTTCCTTATAACTAGTAAGCTGGGACCTTGCATGCCTTGCCATACTACTCACTAGTACAATGTATTTACTTCTTGTTTTATGGGATTTAAACTTCATTCTTGTTTTATGGGCTTTAAAGCCTTAAATATCTTAGAACAAAAGCCAAAAATATTTTAAAACAAGAATATTCAAATGCTTATACTAAATAAAATTTTCCTATCATTATTAGCATAAATCACAGCTTCTGAAGCTAGAGATTAATATCATATTTTTCAGGAATATTTTACACATGACACGGAGTATTGCTCAGAAAGCAGATTTGAGAGAAATACAAAAATTCTAGCTAACCAAAATATTATTTATTTTTAAATAAAAATCAAACATTTAAAAAACAAAAAGCTACCTTTTAAAAAGCATAGAGTTGTACTTGCTTTGGCAGCACATATACTAAAATTGGAATGATACAGAGAAGATTAGCATGGCCCCTATGCAAGGATGACATGCAAATTCGTGAAGTGTTCCATAGTTTTTTCACAGCAGGATCCTCTATGACCCACCTCCCAGAATATTGGAAGTAAAAGCAAAAATAAACAAATGGGACCTAATTAAAATTAAAAGCTTCTGCACAACAAAAGAAACTATAAACAAGGTGAAAAGACAGCCTTCAGAATGGGAGAAAATAATAGCAAATGAAGCAACTGACAAAGAATTAATCTCAAAAATATACAAGCAACTCCTGTAGCTCAATCCAGAAAAATAAACGACCCAATCAAAAAATTGGCCAAAGACCTAAACAGACATTTCTCCAAAGAAGACATACAGATGGCTAACAAACACATGAAAAGATGCTCAACATCACTCATTATCAGAGAAATGCAAATCAAAACCACAATGAGGTACCATTTCACACCAGTCAGAATGGCTGCGATCCAAAAGTCTGCAAGCAATAAATGCTGGAGGGGGTGTGGAGAAAGGGGAACCCTCTTACACTGTTGGTGGGAATGTAAACTAGTACAGCCACTGTGGAAAACAGTGTGGAGATTCCTTAAAAAATTGCAAATAGAACTGCCTTATGACCCAGCAATCCCACTGCTGGGCATACACACCAAGGAAACCAGAATTGAAAGAGACACATGTACCCCAATGTTCATCGCAGCACTGTTTATAATAGCCAGGACATGGAAACAACCTAGATGTCCATCAACAGATGAATGGATAAGCAAGCTGTGGCATATATACACAATGGAGTATTACTCTGCCATTAAAAAGAATAAATTTGAATCAGTTCTAATGAGATGGATGAAACTGGAGCCTATTATACAGAGTGAAGTAAGCCAGAAACAAAAACACCAATACAGTGTACTAATGCATGTACATGGAACTTAGAAAGATGGTAATGATAACCCTGTATGAGAGATAGCAAAAGAGATACAGATGTATAGAACAGTCTCTGTGGGAGAGGGAGAGGGTGAGATGATTTGGGAGAATGGCATTGAAACATGTATAATATCATATGTGAAACAAATCACCAGTCCAGGTTAGATGCATGATATAGGATGCTAGGTGCTAGTGCACTGGGATGATCCAGAGGGATGGTACAGGGAGGGAGGAGGGAGGGGTGTTCAGGATGGGGGACACGTGTACAGCTGTGGAGGATACATGTTGATGTATAGCAAAACCAATACAATATTGCAAAGTAATTAGTCTGCAATTATATAAATAAATTTATATTAAAATAATAATAATAAAAAGCATAGAGTTGAGATATATTGCACAGAGAAATACAACTAAAGGCATTTTACTTTTCAGAATCAGGTTATATACTCTAAGAGTCACTAGATTTAAGAGAATAGTTTTTCATTTTCATTTTTAATTGTTTAGGAAATATATTACACATAAATCAGAAGGGTCTAGTTATTTCAATAATTTATTTGAATAAACAAACACACTAAAAATGTTTTTCTGTCAAAGTTTAATGTGAAAAGTGTGTTTTAAAGGCTGGGAGCACAGACTTGACTTCATCCAACAGTTCTAACTGCAAGAACATCATCGTTCCTTGTAAGGGCTGCATAGTGTCAGAAGCAGAATGTCATTCCCAGTTTAGGCCAGGTATTTTGGCCAGAAATAAAAATGGGAATGGGCCACATTGCTGGATCTGCCCCATCTATCTGTGGGTATTCTCATTATTTTAAATGAAAATAATGTGACATAAAAATGTTTCAGTGACTGTCTCACGTAAGTAACTGATTGATGAGTTGATTCCAAGTACTTGAAATACTTTATCCAGGGACACTAAAATCTAAAGAATTAAAAGCAATACATACAATTTTAATAATCCTGAATTTCTACTGAAAGCACAGAAGTTATTGTTGAAGATCAAATTCCTCAGAGAGAGAACAGGTTCTGGGAGTAACAGTTGAAGGAAAGAAAATAGGATATGTGTTTACTCCAATTTGGAAGTGAACCAGTAAAACCTTACTATTGAAGACAGACTCACTGAGGTAGCAAGCAGAAGTTCAAATAGGGGTAAAAGTTGAGAGGACGAAAACTAGAAAAGATTTTTTACAAGTTGAATCAGTAGAAATCCCTTCAAACCATCAGCTGCTGGAATAAATACAAATTTTTTATCCTCACATTTGAATATAAAATAGTCCCATGTATCAATTAAATATGGGAGAAAAGTTTTATTTTTTTTATATCATACAAAGCCTCAGAGATAAGTACCTTCCAAGGGATGCTCCAGTGTTATGGAAGTACTCCTTCTTTTGGTCAACCTACACAATTTTTAATATTGAAAATTACACAGTTAGGGTTTCCATTATAACATCTCATATGAAATTAGTCCAAAGAAAAGACAGCTCACATTTATAGCCGGATGAGGGTAAAAAAGTACATATTAAAGATCTGTTCATATGCCATGACTGAAGAAACAGAAATAGTGATGTACTTTCAGAGTTATTTAATTCATCCCCCTACTTTTAGGCAGGGTTTTTCCCAAATTATCTTCAGACTCTTGACTATCTGTATTAGTTTAAACATCTGCAGGGAAGGAAATTCCTCAAACTCCCCTGGTATTCTACCCCTGTTTTAACAGCCCTACTTCCAAGAAACTAGGCTTTGGTCATCACTTTGTAATTAGTTACCAGCCGGCTTATCTATCAACAAGTATTTGTTAAGTACACACAGGGAGAACGTTATTCTATTAGGTCTTTGATGGTAGACCTTCCCCCATAGTTACTCCTAATTGCTTCTCCTGTCAAATACAGCTCTAATCCTGGATTCAAATATTCTTCCATTAACCTTTCTTCATTCCATTACAGACTCCCTATTACAATGGATGACCCAGGAATTGAACCCAGGTCTCCTGCATTGCAGGCAGATTCTTTACCACCTGAGTCACCAGGGAAGCCTCATAATTATTAATAGGAGCAACCCTATTAAAAACTGCACGCTTTCTTTACTTCTAACAATATAGTTTGATTTTCGAAACAATTTTGAAGCAATATGCTGTTTCAAAACAAAGCGGTGCTATCTCAGTATTTCAACAAGAAAATTATAGCTCTAGAGGAAGAAGTAGCTGCACAATTCCTAAATGGCTGTTTGTCCCTCCCACAGCAGCCACTGCAAATCAGCCTGAATTTACTGCCTCACTATTCACCCCCTTCTTGCTCTCTCGCAGATTATCATAAAACTTTACTTCTCCAAAGCTCATGTGTCTGAACTTCATGAAATGTCCTTTTTTTAAAAATCTCCCTATATTTCCAATTTATATCTGACTTCTCATTTGTTTCCCTTCTCAAATACTCTTTTCAATTTAACTGTATTTTAGATTATTCCTCTGCTTCCTCAAACCTCCCCCATTTAATGTGAATGTTGGATTTTTAGCCCTCTCATCTTACCATCATTCCCCAATCTTCAAACATCTTGAAATATATTTTCTAAAGAGAAGAAAAGGAAAAGAAATAAAAACCTTGAAAATAGCCTAGTTCTTCTTGCATTTGCCTTCCTATACTGTTCCTTCCAGTTACAGATGGATCTTTCCTTGACCTTCTGTCCTAAATAGTACTGATACCATTTCTGCTGGGAATTGTTTCAAATTCACCTCTTCCATGTAGAATGCGCTTATCTGGCTCTGCAAATAAATCCCAAATCCAGTGTTCCCTGCTTCTGCCTTCACTACCATAGAGTTCCTCCAATGACAGAGTTTCAGTGATGGCCTCTAAGCTGAGGATACTAAAATCTACTTTTAAACTTTAATCTTTCTCTTCAACTCAAATCCCTCAGATCCAGCTATTAACATATCTCTTTATTTGGATGCATCTTAGTCATCTCAAGCTCACTGTATTTGAAATGAAGCACATTATTCATAACAAAATTACAAACTTAATGATTTCCATCAATGCAATTAAAAACTTGATGAAACTTCTATATTCTTCCCTGTTTTTCATATTCCCCTCTCTCCTGTGTACCACTGTCAGATTAGTATGTGTAAAACACAGGGAGTTATTTTTGCTTTGTTTTTTAAATCACTTTTCAAAATGGAATAGAACGCTGTCCTTTATAAATCACTTATATCTTAATCTATAACAGTTTCCTTCACCATTTGCTCAATCTCTTTTATCTAGCTTTTCAAGTTCTATATCAACTGGTGCTTACTGATCTACCAAACTAAATTTCCAACCTAAAATTTAAGTAGTTTGCTTATAGACCCATATCTCCTTGCTAAAATTAACAACTCTATCTATTGTATCTGCCACTGTCCTTTCTGAATATCTAAAATTCACACCTACTTTAAGATTTAGCTGCTTTATAAACAGCTCCACTGATTCATTCTAAAAACAGAAGGTAGACCAAAGTTAGTTTCCTATTTTTGATACTAGACTACAGTCTATGAAATGTTACCATTGGGGAAAGCTGGATGAAGAGTACCTGGGATTCTATGTAGTATTTTTGCATCTTCCTATGAGTCTATAATTATTTCAAAATAAGAAGTTTAAAAAATATATGATGGGCATCAACTATATATATACTAGGCATAAGTAGGATGCTATGTTCACACACACACACACACACAAAAGGAATAAAATATAAGTCCTTCATGCACTTAGCTATTACCTGGAGGCATTATGGACTGACTTGTGTCTTCCCCAAAATTCATAGGTTGAAGCCCTAACCAGCCCCCCAATGTGGCTGTATTTGGAAATAGAGCCTTTAAAGAGGTGATTAAGGTTAAATGAGGTCATGAGGGTGAGGCCCCAACCCCAAAGTACTAGTGTCCTTGTAAGAGGAAGAAGGCACACCAGGAGTGTGCACACAGAGAAAAAGGCCATGTGCAGGCACAGGTGCACAAAGCAGACTGGAAAAGACAAGCCCAAGGCAAAGACCAGCTATCAGGAACAGTTTCTGATAGAAAAGAAAAGATAAGAAATGAGAATGTTCTAAGAAGGGAATGGTAGAGAAGACTGAGGTTTATAGGCAAAGTGTTCACCTATGAAGTCACTTGTGAAAAGGGTAGAAAATTGCTCAGAGATCAATAATTTGCACGATTTGGCCTATTTTCAGAGATGAGATATAGAGGTAGGAAGGAGGCAGAATCCATAAACAAGCTGCACAAAGTCCTGAAGAACCTGTATTTGTTTATCATAACTGAAATATAAACAAGCCCCATAAACACAGGTCATTGTCCTTGAATACTGTGAAAGTCATTAATTTTCCTGATTTACAAAACTGACCATTTTTTCCTTACTACCATTTCTGATACTAGGGTCATTTTATTGTTGGCATTTTTACCACAGGCTATTTTTATAAAAGATATATATATTATTTGTAGGAAAATGTACACCTTATATGGAAGAGAAATAGGAGGAGGATGCTCAGACACCACCTGTAACTGCCCTATCCAGGGTAATTATCATTAACACATACCTCAGTTTGCATGCTTCTGGACCAGATCTTAAGAAGTAAATAGCTGAAACTCTGTTTTTTGCTTTCTGCCTTTGCTGACTTAACTTAGAAAGGCCTATCTTGCCTCCATATCTATGTATCTACCTCTATTTTGTTCTGTTCAGGCGGTTTCCCTTTTTTTTACATTTAAATCTCCTACCCATCTGAAATGTACTGTGGCACATGTTATGGACTAGGGAATCTACTTTTCCTCCAAATGGTTGGTCTGGTCCCAGCAACATTTTTCAATTAATTCACCGTGTCCTTTCTCCATTGCTTTGAAATGCCACATCAGCACATGAGATCAGAATTTAGGCTAGCGCATTCTAAATTCTTACATAATTGGGGGGAGGGGGATTCTCCTATGTTCTAATTATCGCAATTGTAGTAATAAAAAACAAAAGCATAACACAAAGATAGTTGCTCAAAAACTAACTGGCCGCTTATAAAACTAGTCTCTACTCAAGTTTCTTTCCACATTCAACACTATATGAATCCCCACCTGCCATCAACTTCTTATATTGGTTCATCTTTCAGTGACTGTTGGAAATTGTTACAAAAACAGCATAAATGGGTTGCAGAGGGAAATTACAAATCTTGCAAATGATGCAAAATACAATGCAAATTAGGTGTTATTAGAGAACCACCTGTACCACATGCATGGACAGTACCCAGGGAAAATCTGGCAATTGGTCCCATTAACAATGAAGTGAAGAAAATTGGTTAGAATAATGACAAGATAAATATTTCTGAAGGAAATCGTTTGCATAAAAATGATAGGCTCCTAAGAAAATGGATAACACGTTGGAATGTGTTTTCTTAAAAATGGCCTTCTTTGTAAAGGTGCTAGTTAGGCCAAATTTGCGTGTCCTTCATCATATCAGAAACAGAACGGAAACAGACACGTCACGCAATTCCTTCATAGCTGTCTCTAAGAACTGCTATACCATAACAGACATCACATAAATTTTGGCAAATATATGATAAACTTAATGTTGATTTCAATTTTACTTATTTTTCAAACAAAGCTTTTGTTTTCCCAGTGACAACAATGAAATGGCTCCAGTTTCAGGGAGTCTTTTCCTCATACCAATTAGTCTCGAACCTTCCATAATCAATCTAGCAGTGTAAGGTAAACCTCAGCCCTAAGCACCTGTGGGGATGGAGCAAACATGTATGAGAAAGTCAGCTAGACCACTAAAGGCATTCACATTCAGATTTTTTAAAAAACACTACACTGGTGGCCCCATGGAACTCTTGTTCTAAGGGTAGAATTCATATCACTGAGATTAAGAGAAAGACATATAATGAAAGTGCAATATTCCCCAGCAGAAAGATGTGAGTGGTAGAGGTAAGAAGAGAAATGTAAGTTTGATGGTTCTGTAATAAAAAGAATACTCAGTAAAGGTTAGGCTATATGCTAACGGAGAATGTGAAGGTTGATAAAGGCAAGCAGGAGAAATGTGAGGCAACGAAGTCCTTAAGGTAATGCCCAGTGGGGAAGATTTTCAAATTCTGGGTGCCAGGGAGGATGTTGTCATCGTGGCCTTTACTGGAGCACAGAAAGGGCACATACAAGGTGCCAGGCCCATAAAGTCAGGAGGCTAGAAAAGACCAAGCGTTTTTATTCTGAGATGTTTATTCATCTGCCACTTAATAGGGAACATGGGAAAATTACACACACTCCTGCCTTTTAATACCAAGCACTAAGTCACTTCATCTTTCTAGGGCCTTCGTTACACCAGCTGTTAGGTGAGGCAGGCAAACCAGATGATTTCTGAGTTCCTGCCCAACCATTAAAAAGAAGACTATCTGTGAAAAATGTTTGTGTGTTCATGTGTTCGGTCATCCACTCCTTTCTAGTATGCCACTTTACCTTCATGTATTCTGAAACAACTACGGCAGCTAAACAGACTAACATAAATTGCAAAATTACTGGTTTGAAGCCGAAATAACTCACAGTATTTCTTATTATGTCTGTAATAATGGTACCAAGTCACCTACCAAGATAATAAAAATTAAGAACATAGCAAATACAAGGTAAACCTTTCCTATATTCCTCATAGCAAAGAAAAGAGATTGCGGGAAACAGTTTCTGCCCTTTTCTTCCCACGGTGCAACACCAATTTAAGTGAAAAGAAGGCCAGATTGAGAACAGTTTACCCAGAAGGAGGCTCTGGCTAGAAATCTATTTCTGTTATGGTTCGTGTGGTCTAGTGGGAAGCACAACGGGTTAGAAGATTTCGAATCTAGACTAACCCTTCCGGTAACCATGTGACTCTGGGCAAGATATTTAGCTTTCCCTAACTCCATTGCTATTTGTAAAACACCAATAATTTCACATGTTTCTTCTACCTCAAAAACATACCAAGTACAGAAATTAGTATGTGAAAAATTTGAGCTCCAAGGAGGAAAAGTATTATAGTCAATAATGAAGCATGGTAATGACAAAGAGAACTGATTTAACAATTTTTTAAAACTCACTGTCATGATTGGATCACAGCGGGTGGGAGGGAGAGTCACTCAACTAAAGCCAAACACTGTTAAGTGAAAGCAAGCAAGTGTGACCACGACAAACACGCACAGCCTCAGTCACCCCAGATGATCTCAGTTAGACGAGCGTGACAGGCACACTCCTGGCTTGCAGACTCCTGGTTTGTGAACAAACACATTTTCTACTTTCCTTCGTTCTGTTTCTACCTTCCCTCTCTTCCTCCTTTCCTCACCGTCTTCCTTCCAAACATTTAGAAATTTTATATCAAGGGTTTCTATGGAAACAGCCCTGAAGTCACCTCCAAATCTAGTTATTTAAACAAACGACTATAGTTCTATATTCAATAAATGTGGCATCCTAACAGTAGACAGCAATGGGTGAATAGAGGCCAAAGGACTAGTTAGGAGGTGTTAGCAAGGGCAAGATGAAGAAGACCTAAATTCAGATAAACTATTAGAACGGCTTCTATGTAGGAAGGCAACTCTGTTCTGAGACACCATATTAGAAATATGGTTTTGGAATAAAAGTTAGGTTCTGTGTATAATAAAGGCAAAAAATATTTCAAATCATAGACTATACAATGGTATGGGCCCATGTCAGTCATTCTCTTCACCCAAATTTAGAAGATGAATTATACATACATCTACACAATGGCAGTAATTATAGTTTGAGTTTCTGAGTGTATCTCTGTTCCAAGAATTGTGCAAGGTACTTTATAAACATATAAGGCCCTGGAAACAAGGACGGCATTATTATACCCACTTTGAAAGGAGAGACTAGACTCTGGAAAGTTAAGTAATATGTTCAAGTCATATGAACAGTAAGGCATAAAGACAGGACCCAAACACTGGTCTGTCTGCCTCCAGAGCCTTGCTTATTAGATTGTACTATGCTGTCTCCACGTTTATCTTTTTAAAGTTTTCACTTGCATTCCTTTTTACTTCTAGGAATGCTGGTTGAGGGGGAAAGGAAATAAGAGGAAGAGCATCAGCATAGGGAGGTAGGTGTACAAAAGGCATAGGGAGGTAGGTGTACAAAAGACATATAAAGAAGAAGATGAAAAAAATCCACATCACTTCCCATACTATGGTCCCTGCTTAAGGAGGAAAAAGATGCTAGAGCTGCTTCATTTAATAAATTCATTTACTCTGTGCTCCTTGCTGCTGCCATAAAGAGAGACACTAAGAAGATGGAAGCGGGACTTGGGAGCTGCTGCCTCTAAAGGACCAAAATGCAGAGCGCTTGACAGCTCAGCCCCTCTGATGGTGGGAAGGGCTGACCTAGATGCCCATGGCCATCACTGACTGCGCAGGTAGGGGCAACCTGGATCTCTCACCCTGGCACATAGTGGCCTCAGCCCTGAAGTCTGTTCATATTGCCTGATCTCCAGTTTTTTTCTTTGTCTCTTCCTCCTTATTCTGGTGACCACAATCCAAACAAACGGCAGAAAGGATGGGACTCATCTGTATTATATTAGCCACTTGTATTATGCTATTTACATTTATGAAATATGGTATCACGAGATCACATTTAGTAAAAATTTTCCTTAAAAATGGTTTTATTCTCTAGTCCACTTTTTACTGGTTAGTAGCAAAACAAAGTGGATCATATATTTAAAAGCAGGGGGAAGAAAAAAGACATACCATTCTAGAAATGTTTAACAAGCAAATACCCCAAGAATATTCATCCAAGTGATTTCCCGGGGATATCTGAAGGGAAATGTGCAAGCAATTTTCTTGGCTATCATCACTTTACTATGAAATGTAAACCCCCAATACAGCCACAGTAAAAAGTGCACCCCTATAATTTGGCCAAAGTCTTAACACAATTGTGTTTGGGGAGCATGAATGGAGTTCCTACCTGGCATGACCATGGTCTGCGGAGCTGCTGCATCAGTACTTAGGCAGAGACGTCCACCTTTGGCTAATCGATCACACAGCAAGGTGATGTGCTTCTTCAATTGGCTTGTGTCTTTGGGTATGCCCAGCTGGCTGCTGAGGTTCAAAGCTTGTTCCTTGGAACTCTTCGATAGGCAGGTCTTCAAGAGGTGAGAAAGAGCAGCATCCACCGTTTCTTCCCAGCCCTGGATGCAAAAGCCAATTTGGAATTTATGCAAAGATGAAAAACGAGCAAAGTAAGCACTTCACCATTGACCAGTTTATAAGACTATGAGTGTTTAGGTCCCTGTGCTGGGAACTTGTTAAGAGCCTGGTGTCTGGTAGTCTAGACCAGTCTGGTTTTAAATTCTAGCTCTGTCTGCTGTTTGAGCATGTTATTTCACTCCTCTTAGCCTCATCCTCATCTACAAAGGAGGCTACTGATAATCTGTACCTCCATGGGCTGGGAGTGATTAAATGAGATGGTACACGCCACANGGTTTTAAATTCTAGCTCTGTCTGCTGTTTGAGCATGTTATTTCACTCCTCTTAGCCTCATCCTCATCTACAAAGGAGGCTACTGATAATCTGTACCTCCATGGGCTGGGAGTGATTAAATGAGATGGTACACGCCACACATGATAATCATCATTATCTCAGGTATTGCTATGCTTGATGATCCAGAGGTGAAGCCTAGGATTATGGTCCATTTTGCTGCTGAAGGAGAAGCAGCCAAGACAGGACACTGGGGGAAATTGGAATGGAGAGAAAATCCTGGTGTCTCTCTCAGGATTGGTTCCATAGTCTTGGAGCTGCAGGCAGAAACTAGAGGAGCTTTGTCAAGAGGGACTTTGGGAGGTACAAGCCTATCCAGTCCCACTTCCCTGTCAAGGTGACAAAAAGTGACACAGAATGAGGCAGTGAGCCGTTTATCCATTTTGGCTGGTGACAGTGTGGCTGTGATACAGTGAAGACTGTGAGGAGGGCAGGGTCACCTCAGGACCCTACAGGCTGGAATTCTAGGGCTATCGATGGCAGACAGGGACTGCGGTGCCATCACAAAGGACTGGCATGAGGAGGCACCACACTCAGGTGGGTTCAGATCATGGCAGGTGAGGAGCCTTGAACAGATAACCACAGGTGAGGAGGCTTGAAAGAGAAGGGCAGCTTATGCTCTCCCACTGGACATGCCCAGAGATAACTGGGTGTGATTTTCAGGGGTTCCAGGGGTCCTAAGCATCAAAAATGAGTGAAATCTGGGTATTACTACCAATGATTGCATTTGTGTCCAGCGGCCAGTGAGACCTAGGGCACCACAGACTTGACACAGTAAAATTATAAAGGATGACAGTGAATGACTACCCTCATAGAATTCTGCAAAACAGTCTAAGGCCCTCACCTAAGGGATGAGAAACCTGAGACTCAGAGAGGAGTCCCTGGATGAATTGACTGCTGGTAAATCACTGCAGATGGTGACTGCAGCCATGAAATTAAAAGACGCTTACTCCTTGGAAGGAAAGTTATGNAGATAATTGCCAGGGAAGATATACTGGGGGTTGGACTCTTTGGGATGGAGCCACACTGAGGAATAAGCAAGTCTGTATGGTGGGCATCCTGTTAAGCGACCAGGGTACGTTGTAAATAGAAGACATTGGAGTTAAGGTGATCAGGTTAATGGGTTTTTTTAATCTACAAATTTGAATTATTTTTCCAACAAGCAAACATTACTGCAAAGCAGAAAAAAAAAACCCAAAACAAATAGTCATGGCATTCAAAGAAATGAAACAGAGGAAGAGATTTCAAGTTCATATGCAGGTCAGTAAATCAACAATTCTTGACTAAATTCACTAAACAGTCAGCTGGACTGGACTGAAAAGTGGTGGATGTTTGCAGATCTCTAGAATTTAAAAGAAAGAAAACAAGTGAGGCCAAAATATAAGAAGAGTTATCAGCATGGATTATTGACATTCGTGAAGGTAACGGTGGTATAAGAAAAGAGAACAGCCTTTCTAAGATGGAGAAGTCACTGAGGAAGATGGATAATTTCTAGGGAAGTCGGCAGAGAACTTTGAAGAGGCTTGTATGAGCCCCATAAAGGAGGAGCTGAGTTGAGTCATTTGTATAAAACTATGGTCTCATTATGGCAACTGGGAGCCTGGATAGTGAATGTTTTTTCCAGAGGAATAGAAGCAAGTGGAGCACACAGCCTTCTTCCAAAGGATTCCGGGAAGATTAGTACTGATGAGAGCTGAGGGAGAAAGTAAGAAAAGATCCAGTGAACAGAAATGAGAGACATAACAGTCAAAAATGGGGGGAAGTTTTTTCCTAAAAGGACAAATAAAAACATAGTCTATGAATTCTAATAACAACATAGTCCTCCTACATACACTGGAACTTATGGTGCCCAAATACAACCCCAAAATAAGCATCTGTGCCTTGCCAGCAATTCCCAGAGGGCCTTAAAGGCCGTGAGGGTGGAGTCAGATCTCAGAGGGAGGAGAAGATGCCTTTTGTTTTCATGAGGGAGGGAAGAGACACAATCTTGGTCCTGTTTTTGTGTGTAGGAGAGGTGGCTGAAGTGATCAATGCAAAGAAATAAAAATAAACAATACGATGGGAAAGACTAGAGACCTCTTCAAAAAAATCAGAGATACCAAGGGAACATTTCAGACAAAGATGGACTCATTGAAGGACAGAAATGGTTTAGACCTAACAGAAGCAAAGGATACTAAGAAGAGGTGGCAAGAATATACAGAATAACTATACAAAAAAGATCTTCATGACCCAGATAACCATGATGGTGTGATCACTCACCTAGAGCCAGNTTTCTCCAGTGCCTGGAGATGTCCGCACCCCTAGCACTATGTTTGGTCAAGAAATGTGTCTGCTGGACAGAGACACAGAGAGATGGTGAGAGATGGTGGACTAGGATCGCAGATTTGGGAGGACTCTGGAGATCTTTAATCCAGTCTCATGGGAAGCTTCCTGGAATAAAACAGAAACCATGTGCCTAGGTATGGCTGTCCCCAAGATACAAAATTATCACTTTTTGAGCCAGTTCACTCCTTTCAGGAACACGTGAAACCAGCAGAAAGTTATTCCTAAAGCTGAGCCCAAATCTGCCCCATTGGCCCTTATTCTACCCTCCAGAGATGTGCAGAATAAATCCAACCTCTCTTCTACATGACAACCCTTTATATCTAAGAAGACAGCAATTCTGTACCCTCTCCTCCAGAATAAACATCCCCAGTTCCTCCAGCTCTTCCTTATATAAACACGGTTTCAAGTTTTCTCTCCATCCTGACCACTTGCCTTTGAATGAGCTCCAATTTTAAACACTTAAACATTTATACAGCTAACTAGAGAACCCCAAACTGGCCCCAAGACAGCAGGCAGGGGATGGGGATTCAGGGTCGGTAGAGTCACCCCCCTACCTCGCTGTTTACTGGGAATTCTCCCTGCCAGCCAGGCCTCTGGTTGCCTCTGCTCTCTTGGCAGCCACACCACACTCTTGATTCATACAAGCAAATACAATTAAGCTCCAGGCCTTTCCCACACTCACCACATATCTTCCTTTTAGGCTTAAGCAGTTCGTTCTTTAGACCAAAGTGTAGATTCTCTATATATCCACTAAAGAACTTCCCACTGATTGCCAACATCAGGATTTTTCACTCTATTGACCCAGTATAGATGCCACCAGGCAAATAAAGAAACACATTAATTATTTTTAAATGAGATGTCAAAGGCTATAACAATAACTTCCTACTCCAAACCACTAAAGAATAATAAAACACCAGTTGCTGCAAAGACATCTCTAGACAACTATCAAAATCTAAATCAGATCAATATTTAAAATTGAATTTGTATTTCAATAATAATGGGGATGAAAATTAAGACAAAATAGTAACCCAAATGTTATTGTAGAGGACATATTTCCAAATTGTTTTTGATGCCATCAATGATGACCTCTGGAGTAAAAGAAGGAAAGATCCTTTGTATATAATTTGGCATTTATGTACTCTGTGGTCATTTCAGCATTAAAACAGTTCCTACTATTTTATAGACTATTTATCTAAGCTAACTATTGTTTTCACAAGTAGGTTACAGTAGCATATTAGATAATTTAAGTAGATATGGCATTTAGTTAATATAGAGGTACTGCAGAATTTCCTTTTCTACTGCCAACTTGCGGATCAAGTCAAAAACCATGTCATGGTTAGGTATTTGGCATGGATATTTCTTTAATATAATGAGGCATGATGCCAAAACTTCAAAAAGATTGCTGCTGAAATACAGGGTTATTATTTGGAGAGCCCAAATTTCTGTTGCTGCTGCTGCTACGTCGCTTCAGTCGTGTCCGACTCTGTGTGACCCCATAGATGGCAACCTACCAGGCTCTCCCGTCCTTGGGATTCTCCAGGCAAGATCACTGGAGTGGGTTGCCATTTCCTTCTCCAATGCATGAAAGTGAAAAGTGAAAATGAAGTCGCTCAGCTGTGTCCAACTCTTAGCAATCCCATGGACTGCAGCCTACCAGGCTCCTCCATCCATGGGATTTTCCAGGCCAGAGTACTGGAGTGGGGTGCCTTTGCCTTCCCCGGCCCAAACTGCTACATAAATTCAAATATAATAATAAAAAGGAATGTTTATGAGACAAAAGAAGAGCTTTAAAAATGCAATGTGATAATCTACTGATCAAACACATAGCCTACTTACCTGATAAAATGTGAAACAAAACCATGTGGAAATCTAGAATCTCAAGTACAAAAAGTTCCTTAAAGGTAAGCTATTTTATCCACCTTTTTGGTGTTTGAATCCATCCCCTTTATTTAGATCCTTTAAATTTATAAGTTCAATATTCAGTTTTAATGTCTAAACACACACATAAACACACACACACGCAACCCACATGCACATACCTGATCTTTATCCTCTAATGTTGAACATTAGTTGTACTAATAATTGAACACCAATTGATGTTCATCGATTGCCCTCTCCTAAGTGAGAGTGAAAGAAAATCTTAATTTTGGTAAAATAGCACTAAAAATGCCCGGAAGGGATGAAACTACAAAACAAGCACTCTTCAGTAATAACTGATATAATTTTAGTTTTCAGATCCACAGCCTAACTCTTAAATCCCAGTTTACCTATGTATGTATGGCTTTTGGAAAACAAGAGTAGGTGGGAAGTTAAATAAAGATATAAATGTGTGAACAAATCAATCAATAAATTTAAAATACTTGCTATTCTGTTTTATCTTCTCCACAGCCCTTGTCAGCATTACAAATTAATTTATTTACTGGGCTTTTTTGTGCTTGCTGTATCTAGTCT
This sequence comes from Neotragus pygmaeus, assembly GCA_006410875.1. Classification (NCBI taxonomy): domain Eukaryota; kingdom Metazoa; phylum Chordata; class Mammalia; order Artiodactyla; family Bovidae; genus Neotragus; species Neotragus pygmaeus. Next base: position 464,679 of record SJYV01052979.1, on the reverse strand, counting down.
GGAACTGATCACTGGAGTTTTCCTTTGTTCTGAGCTCTAGTCTCTATCCCACGTGGTAACTTGACTTTTGTCTTGGTCCTTCTAACTGAGCCCCTCCGTTGGGAGCCTACTTGAAAGGCCCCTCCTTAATGGGCTAGGCTGCCTTGCTCCTGCCAAATCCCTCCCAAGGAACCAGACCTGTGGCTGTAGCCCTGCTCCTCGACTTGAATGCCAAGTTGCCTGCTGCCTGCATTCCCCAGACTGAGAGGCTGCTCACTCAGTCTTCTGCTTCTGTGTTCCACCTGCCTGTGTGGAGGCTCCTGTATGCCATGCTGGCCCCATATGCCTCTGGGTACCAGTGGGATGTCCCATTTCTACGGTCTCTGCTATCCTCTTCCTGACTAAAGACAACTGAGCTATGACTTCTATGATCCAGAGACCAGACAGCCATGGCTGAGTTTCTGACATCTCTGCCCTACCTGTCCTGCTGGTCTCCACTGGTCACAGTGCCTAAATACCAGTATAAGCAAGTGGCTTTTCAGAAAGAAGAAGCAGCAGAAAGTTTGACCAAGTTTGTAAACTGTGTTTCCCAGGGTATCAACCAAAGTAACAACAACAACAAAAACCTAAAAGAGTTTTCTCATGCCATCTACAAATTAAAACAACCAAGTTGAAGATAACTGCCCTCGGCTGCTGGGTTTTGACTTAACTCATTCACCTAAACTGCCTCTTCACTTTGATAAATCACTTGATCTCTGTAGGCTCTGTGTGTGTGTGTGTGCACGCGCGTGCACACGCACGCGCGTGCACACACTCAATCACTCCATCAGGTCTGACTCTCTATGACCCGATGGACTGTAGCCTGCCAGGATCCTCCGTCCATGGAACTTTTCAGGCAAATATACTGGAGCTGCCATTTCCTATTCTAGGAGATCTTTCTGATCCAGGGATCGAACCTACATCTCCTGTGTCTCCTGCATTGGACAGCAGATTCTTTACCACTAGCACCACCTGGGAAGCCCAGGGTATATCCAAGGTCTCCATAAAACAGGAATAACACTATTTGCCATGCCAATCTTACATGAATGATAAGGCACTCAAAATCTTAAGCAGAAGATATTGTGGAATAAACATATATATGCAATCCTACTTTTTAAAAAAAAATCAGAAAACACAAACACACCATTGGAACCCAATGTACAAAGCAACATCTTTAAACTTTTATTCAAACAAATTANAACAGCATACTTACACATATATATGGAATTTAGAATGATAGTAAAGATGACCCTGTATGTGTGACAGCAATCCTACTTTTTAAAAAAAATCAGAAAACACAAACACACCATTGGAACCCAATGTACAAAGCAACATCTTTAAACTTTTATTCAAACAAATTATAAACTGCAAACATATGTTTATAATAGAAACACTACCATATCCGCAACTATAGTAGTACAGGGAAAAACCACAAAATGCCATGGTAGCATTTATTACCAAATGTGCACATAGTTAACTCTAAATGAGAGAGGAAAGGTTTAAAAAAAAGAGAGAGAGAGATCTGTGTAAATGAACAAATGGAGATTGTGTAGCCACAGCTAGGGTTCAGTTGAGAAGAGAACATTCTTAGAAATGGCCTGCCTTATACATTACACATTTGAAGGTAAAATGATGATTACATCATATTTATTTATCTGAAAAAAAAAACAACTGTATCAAAGACAAATAGATTTCGTCTTGAATAGATGTAAAGAACTCACAATAAGTCTTTGGTATTTATGACTGATCTACAGAGCTTTACGGTTACTATTACTTTGTATTGTATTCTATCATGTTATAATTAGCCAAGGTAAGCTAAAAACCAATGATGTGAAATGTCATTGTAAAGCTGGGTACAAATTTAGTTCTTTAGTTGTAAATTATATATTTGTAAGATGTAAGAATTTTTCAGAATTGATCTAGGTTCGGATTATTTCTAAAGAGTAGATTTTATTCAGTGAATCTCCCTTTTTGCAAAGGAGGGCTTGAAATGTTGACAAATATACCTCTGAGAAGTAAAACAGCTCTTTGAAACTGAAACAAATAAAATAAAAATTTTAAAAATGAAACAAAGCTGGATGGCCTATGTAGCAGTTCAAGCTTTTTAAACCCATCTCTAATAAAATGAAACCCTCCCCAGCATCATCCTTTCTTATCTTAAACTGAAATGACTTATTGGACTTAATGGAGTTCTCCAGTTCTTGGTGATGCTTCAAAAGCTGTAGAAATCTAATTCAGATTTTACCAAAAATAGAACAAGGTGCCAGGCTTATCAACACAGTATTATGAAAAATAAAACACACTGCTTCCTATCAGGTGAAAATCTAAAACCTTTTTGACAAACAGAAGCTTAGCAAACTTCATGCAGTTTAGCAGCAATACAGGCAGAAAGCACAAGGTTGCTTCAAACCAACCTACTCTGGTCCTTTTCTAAGTTACATTTTGCTAAGAAATCTGCATTTGACCCATACTCTCATGCTGATCCTGAAGCTTTAGATAGGAGAAGGAACACAAAGTAGATTACCTGAATTATCATGAAATTTGATCCTGGATAGCCATATTCAACTTTGAAACAAAACATTAATGATGCTTCACCTAGACAAACATCTTGACTAAGCATTTATGTTTGCTTCAGGCAAAAGTTTCCAGTCACAGGTACTATTCTGAAATAACTTACAAAAATATTAAGACTGAAAAATAAAATTGATAATGAATATTCAGGGGGAACCTGCTTCTGGTGATGGTAAATTAGATCATGTGGGCCAATTATCCCACTGAGAATAACTAGAAAAATATATATATACAAAAAATCACCTCTTTGAAGGTATAGGGAAGCTAACAAGACAGTAGTTACCAGGTCAAGATACAGGGGACAAGGGAGGTCCAGGAAAGTGAGTCCTGAATTTGTGGCTGCTTTTCCCTCTGAGGTCTTTAGTTACCTGGCCTAACATGTAGTGCTGGGTCCTTCAATTACTCACCACTTCAGGTGATGACTTATGCTTGCTAAGGTATTTCCTTGTAGGAGGCAGCAAGGGTCATGAAAGTTAGAAGTCTGAAGACCTAGGCTAAACCTTTCTTTATAAGCTGTATGTCTCCAGGAAAGTTATTTTAGGTCTCAGCGTCTCAGTTTTCTCATCAGTTAAACAAATCAGAAAAGTAATTTTCTTTGCCAGGCACTTTTAGACTTAACGAGACATGTTTATCAATCATGGGGAGGCTTCCCAAGTGGTGTCAGTGGTAAAGAACTCATCTGCCAAAGAAGGAGAAACAAGAGATGTGGTTCAATCCCTAGGTCAGGAAAATCCCCTGAAGTAGGAAATGGCAACCTGCTCCAGTATTCTTGCCTGAAAAATTCGAAGGACAGAGGAGCCTGGTAGGCTATAGTTCATGGGGCCACAGAGAATCAGGCACGACTGGATGAATAAGCACTGGCACCATTTATCAATTGTAGTTATTTAATTATTTAATTTCATGTTATTATTCTTACTTCTGGAAATACTCTCTAAAAGTTGATCTTGTGAATAATAATGACACTAGAAATAATAACAAAAAAAGTAACAGCTGTTTAGGATCTCTTATGTACTAGAAAGTATGCTAAGAAATTTATAAACATTATTTGTACTAATAAATATTTATCCCATGAAGTTGGTGCTGTAACTTCCAACTAAGGTGCTAGATGTAAAGTAGCTTAAAGTAAAAAAGTTTATCATAAATAACACAATTATTAAAAGTAATAACTGTAATGGGATCCAGGACTGCATGGCTCTAAATCCCATGTTCTTGGCTACTTGGCGAGAACTTTTTTTCCCATTTCATCATGTGTGTCTTTCAGTCTATTGTCATCAAGTCACTTTAGGCAGAAAATATCATATGAGGTCTTCCCCTAGAAAATTTATGGTCACAAAATTTGTATCAGCTTCTTTACCCAAATAAATAATCTGTGTATAATTAAATAAGATTTTAATGCACAATCAAAAAGCACTATGATTTGTGCCAGTTTGTATGGGTCAAACTTTTAGAAGAGTCTACCAAAGTCTACCTCTTACCTGCCTAGACTACTATAACTGACATGTAGGAACTGCCTTGGGACACCACATCCCCTGAAAACATAACAATGGTCAAACTTGACTTTGATTGAGTCTGAGTTATTGATGCTCAATCCAGGGACTCATTATTGAGAATACTTGGAGAGGACATTTCTATTTTGGAATCAAAAGACACATGAGGTCACAGACTCCCCAAATATCCCTATATCTGACAAAGTCCGAGAAAAATCTTATTGAAGTTAGGGCAAGAGAAGAACCGTGTGAATAAACTGAAGGAGTCAACTTCTCCCTAATACACTATATTCTTAAACTCAAAGAATAAGAAATAACCAAACTCAAGGGGAAAAGTCCCCAAATACATGAAACCACTGATTTAAGTGTAAAGCATTTTTCTCTAGAATTCTTTTCTTTTTGTTTTTCTTTCTTCCCTTTAATTAGTTTGGTTTTTAGGACCACTCCACCCAGAAGCTTCACTATTTTAAGATTTGCTTACCTACTTCTTTCTTGATCAAAGCCACCAGTGGATCTGAGATAGCTATAGGAAAGTCCACCTACTAGAATTCTGTTTCTATTTTCTTTCAAATAGAATTGAAATTTGAAGAAAAAAGTATAGAGAATGGGATCTGAAGTGATTGGCTGTATATGATTTAATGTTTGTGTCATTTTTCACAGCAATCAAGCTAAGGTAACAGTAACATAGGGGGCTCCTCAGGTGGCTCAGTGGTAAAAGTATTCACCTGCCAATATAGGAGATGCAGGTTCCACCCCTGGGCTGGAAAGATCTCCTGGAGGAGGAAACTGCAACCCACTCCAATATTCTTGCCTGGAGAATCCCATGGACAGAGGAGCCTGATGAGCTGGTTGCAAAGAGTCAGATATGACTGAGCTTGAGTGACTGATCACACACAGTAGTAACATAGTAGTAGAGACCTCAAATTGCAATTATTTATGAGATGGTATGCTAATCCCTAATTAGTGTGATCCTAATTTCAAATGTTTTGTCCATTTAATACAGCACTAGTTTAAGTCCATATAGCCATTTATTTATTTTAAAAATATTTATTTAGAGTCCACTGATATAAGACGTTATACCAAACATTATGAAGTTAAAAAAAAAAGGTGAATCAGATATGGATCCTACCCTCAAGTGACAATTAAGAATGTATACAAAAATATACTGATGAAGAAAATGAAATGTGTTTAGAGAGAGGTACAGATAATGTGCTTTAAGAATGCTTTTCTTTTAGCCCCCTTCCTAGAATGATATCAAGAATTATCTGTCAGCAATAAAATTTAAGACAGGAAGATCTCTGTATACATCATGAGATACCACCCAATCTATCAGTTTTGTGCAAAAATCAATGATATTGTTGAGTTCATATTAGTGCTATGGGAAGTGAACAAGTGGACTAAATTTGTCAGCATTTTCTAGTACAGAATGCAGAGGAGGTACACATAATACAAAATAAAAATTTTATTATCCTTGTTTAAGTAGTCATATTGAAGAATAAAACTTCAGTATGATCACCGGGTCAAAAGTTCACCCACTGAATCAGGTTTCATTTTTGAGAGCCTCCTCAGTGTGGGTTCAAATTTCGCCTCTGCTATTTTCCAGCTATATGACCTTGGGCATGTTTCCTCATTTATAAATAAAAAGTAATAGTCATGAAGCAAGGATGTGGGTGCCAGTAGTATATCTGACAGCTGGCCAAAAGGTGTCAGTGGGAAGTGAGAAGGAGAAGGTGGAGAAGGCAATAAACTGCTGGCTGTGAACAGGTACAGCCTTAGGTAGCTGGCGCTGTCCTCCTGGACTACCACTCTGGGAGGTGGTGTGGAACATATCTTGGACTTTCCCAATCGGAGGGATGAGGGAGCTGGGGTATTAATCTACCAACCCCATTAGTCATTGACCAAGCACGGTGGCTCCACAGGCTCTGCCAAACAGGGAGATTCCTCAGTCAGAAAAACTGCAGGTGCCCAGCAGGTAGAAGCTTTCAGGAACAGCAGAAGGTAAAGATATATGAATGGAGTATGAACTGCATCTGTTATAGCCCCCTACTTCAAAGGGACAGAGTGAGGATTAAGTAGGTAGAGTCCTTGGCCAATGCATAGTATAAAATAATGCTTAATAAAAGTTCATTTTCTTACATTTTTTTTTTAATTTGAGGAGTCAGGCCTATCTCTTCTGTGTATGATTGTATATGTGTTATATATTTAATTTCTCTCCTTTTTTTCGCTACAAAACAGGGATGTCTTCTAATTAGGGAAGTTTGAACTGTGGTCTTGGAGAAGACTCTTGAGAGTCCCTTGGACTGCAAGGAGATCCAACCAGTCCATTCTAAAGGAAATCAGTCCTGGGTGTTCATTGGAAGGACTGATGCTGAAGCTGAAACTCCAATACTTTGGCCACCTCATGCAAAGAGTTGACTCATTGGAAAAGACCCTGATGCTGGGAGGGATTGGGGGCAGGAGGAGAAGGGGATGACAGAGGATGAGATGGCTGGATGGCATCACCGACTCGATGGATGTGAGTTTGAGTAAACTTCGGGAGTTGGTAATGGACAGGGA
>SJYV01052979.1:423925-452123 GCA_006410875.1 Neotragus pygmaeus | reverse complement strand
GTAAGTGTCTTTTAATTTCATGGCTGCAGTGACCGTCTGCAGTGATTTTGGAGCCCCCCAAAATAAAGTCTGACACTGTTTCCACTGTTTCCCCATCTATTTCCCATGAAGTGATGGGACTGGATGCCATGATCTTCGTTTTCTGAATGTTGAGCTTTAAGCCAACTTTTTCACTCTCCACTTTCATCAAGAAGCTTTTGAATTCCTCTTCACTTTCTGCCATAAGGGTGGTGTCATCTGCATACCTGAGGTTATTGATATTTCTTCCAGCAATCTTAATTCCAGCTTGTGTTTCTTCCAGTCCAGCGTTTCTCACGACGTACTCTGCATATAGGTTAAGTAAGCAGGGTGACAATATACAGCCTCGACGTACTCCTTTTCCTATTTGGAACCAGTCTGTTGTTCCATGTCCAGTTCTAACTGTTGCTTCCTGCCCTGCATACAGATTTCTCAAGAGGCAGGTCAGGTGGTCTGGTATTCCCATCTCTTTCAGAATTTTCCACAGTTTATTGGTGCCCAAATGTTGGATTAGTTTTACGGCCCACATTTTCCTAGAGCACTCTCTGGAAAGAAATATCAGAAATAGCTGTGTGTGTCTATTTCACTACATGTCTCTTAGTAGTATTTGTTACCAAATTTGGCTAAATTAATAGAGGTGAAGTGTATTTATCTAATAGTTGTTTACACTTACATATATTCAACACTGATGAAACTGAAAATTTTTATGTTCCTTCAATTAAAAAAGAAAAATTTTATGTTAACTGATTTGAATTAAAGGATATATCAATAAATATATATGTCAATATTTATGTGTGGTGGTCTGGTTCAATGTACCCATATCTTTTACCATCTGTACAGGAAAGATCAAGTTTTTTCTTACAGAACCCCCCTAAATTTGAGGTTGCTTGCAAAGAAAGGGGGTCATACAAAATGGGAATAGATTGCTTCCTTTAAAAAAAAAAACCAACTTTCAAAAAGCTACACAGTTGTTGGAGGACAACACATAATTGTGTAAAACATTATGAAAGTAAATGAGGTATCAATCCCCAGAAACTTATATCCAACTATATGATTAATTTAAGCTTTAATTCTGTGAAGAAACAAAAGAATCTGTCCTTATATTCATTAGAATACTAGACAAGCACACAGACAGTTTTAGAGTATACAGTGAGAACTCAACTATGTCATACCCCCAAAGGAAATTCACAAGAGAATGAAAGCCAGAATAAATAGGGAGGAAACAAAAATTGATCTGCCTCTTAGAGTGGATAGAAGGGTAAAGAAAGGACACTATTTTAGGTGAAGAAAGAAAGCTCTATTAGCCCTGGCTTGATGGAAAGAAGTTGTGTAGCCATGGAAAGTCAGTGTTCCCAGAACGAAGTAGGGAAGCTGAGGAGTTGCATAAAAAGAGTTTTCGAAAGAAGATAAAGTGGAGCCAAGTGACGGAAAATCCTGAATATTTGGCACTGGAATCCAAACTCAGCCAGGGGCAAAGAGAGCCATGGAAAGTGTGTAAGCAGGTGTGTGACAGAAGAGCACGGGGCTGAGTCTTGCAGAGATGTGCAGGGCACACCAACGCAGAAACAGGGAAGAAAGGCTGCTTCAAATGCCGCTGCACAAAGCCAGGTAGAATGGCAAGGATGCAGGCCAAGGGGCAGTTCTCAGAGACACTTCCAAAGGAACAACAACAGTCACAACAGGGTGGCCGACCAAACCCAGAGGGCAGCTCTACACGCGGTTACAGCACAGCGGGAACCCCCATTTTAGAGGAAAGAGTCACTGATTTTCATGGGTACATTTCCAAAAGAAGGCAATGTCCCAGAAATGGAAAAATCAACTCTTTGTAATTAGTACACTCAAGTTGGGTAAAGATATATACATATTTTTTAGTATTCTAAGGGCTTCCTAGGTGGCAAAGTGGTAAAGAATCTGCCTGCCAATGCAGGAGATGCAAGAGACGCAGGTTCGATCCCCAGGTTGGGAAGATCTTCTGGAGTAAGAAATGGCAACCCACTCCAGTATTCTCGCCTGGAAAATTTCATGGACAGAGAAGCTTGGTGGGCTACAGTCCATGGGATCACAAAGAGTCAGACACGACTGAGCACACACACACACACACACACACATATTTAAAGTAAATTAAACTAATGTGACTACACTTCCAGCGGGAACCAAATTGGTAAGTATTATGAGGATGGTGATGATCATTACTGTCCTCATTGTGGTAGTAGGATTTTTACTTATTTTAAGTATTTGTATTTAAATATTGTATTTAAAATGAGGGCTTCCCTCAAAGTTCAGTTAGTAAAGAATCTGCCTGCAATGCAGGAGACCCTGGTTCAGTTCCTGGGAAAATCTGCTGGAGAAGGAAAAGGCTAACCACTCCAGTATTCTGGCCTGGAGAATTCCATGGACTATAAAGTCCATGGGTTTGCAAAGAGTCGGACACGATTGAGCCATTTTCACTTTCTTATTTAATTCACACCTTATTTCACAAAGGATTTGAAGTGGCATACAGTGAAAGTGGAGCTTCAGATAATTTTTTGTTTACTTACTTGGTCTGCATATTCTTAAATGCATGAATAATGTTAAATGTGTCCATGAAAGCATTGTTTCATATTTGATATACACAAGGAAAGATTAAAAAAATTATACATCACTATTTGTAAATGTATTCTCCTTGTCTCCTAATCTGATGTATTTCAACTATTTCAATTTTTAAAACAGCAGAAAAGCTCTAAGATACATTATATTCAACTCTAAGGATGTCAGCATAACACCATTACATAACACCAGTTGCATCTGACTAGTAACATGGCAGAGTATGCAGCCATTATGAACACAAAACTAATTCTTTCATGTTTATCTTGCTGGCTAAGATCATGGGAATTAGCAAAATATTTACTTTCTGCACTATGTTCCCATAGACAGTTATACTTGGGATGATACTTGAGCAGTCATAAAGGCCGGCTTGATACTGACACCAGACTTCCTCCTTTTGTTTGCCTTTTAAGAAGGGGTCATTAATAATAGTAATGATTAGCCATCGCAGTCATCACTCAATCCAGACAGGAGGGACAATGGCCCTTACATCAAATCTGACCTGTGACGTAGAAGTCTTCAGGCCTTGTAAGTAAGTCTTGATAAGTCCCTCTGCACAATAGGATTTCCTATTATAAACATCTGTTTTCTCACATGAACCATGTTGAAAATGTTAAAAATAAGTTTCTCTTTCCATATCAGTTTGTACCAGGAATAATCAATCAAAAAGTAAGGCTCAAGGTCCAAATCTCCTTCCTTGACTGATGTAAATTTCCATCTTAACTTTCCCAGGGGATTTCAAACATCAGTACTAGGGACGGTAACTATTAAGCCCTAAAGAACACAATAAAGCTTTTCTTTTTCAAATAGTAGATAACATCTACTACAGATATTAACAGCACTTTGAAAGTAAAGAAAGTGTCAGGAGAGATGCTATGCAATATGCCAATATTCCTTCCATTTTTAGGACTGTACACAATCAGGTCCCCAAACCAGTGCTCTGTTGCTCTTTTCATTAGAGTTTCTTCTGGAATCAGGTGGAACACAGGAACATGTAGAGTAGAAGTATGAGACAGCCATCTGAAATGTGCTGCTCCTTCTTGTTTTCCTGCCATCTGCTGGACTTCATCTTACAAAATCTTAGTCATCTAAGCTGTTTACTAGGAAAATGAGAAGCAGATTTATACAGAGATTAGGAAGGGCAAAAAGGATTCACCCACATACCAACTCCAAGTGATGGTAACTACCTGTGCGTATATTCAGTTACTCAGTCGTGTCTGACACTTTGCAGCCCTTAGGACTACAGCCTGCCAGGTTCCTTTGTCTATCGGGTTTTTCAGGCAAGAATACTGGAATGGGTTGCCATGTTCCCCTCCAGGGGATCTTCCAGACTCAGGGATTGAACCTGTGTCTCCTGCATTGCAGGCAGATTCTCTGCTGGCTGCGCCATTGGGGAAGATCATTACCTAGAATACTGTGTTTAAAAAATTCTGAATCCAGGTGTCAACTCAACAGGAAAGAGTTCATGATGATTATGACATCTATCAAGACCATATGAAGGGGGTGTGGCAGCCCTTGTAGCAGATTCTTGCCTCTTCATTGTGCAAATGCACACATCTCCCCAGACAATTCTTGTTCCTAGAATACCTGGTTACTGCGCATATGACCAGGTTGATCCCATAACACCAGAAATAAGGGCTGCTAAGCAAACACCACAGCATAACATATGTCAGTGGTCTACCCTGCTTTCACCAATTTGTTAAAATGTGCTGAAGTTCTTAACTCAACTGACCCTTTCTCTCTTAATTTCTCTCTTAATGACTGATAGTGCCATGCAACAGAAACCTCTGCCATGATGGAGATGTTCTATATCTACACTCTCCAGTGTTATAGCCACTCACCACATGTGGCTACTGAGAAATTGAAATACAGCTAGTGTGATTGAGAAACTGACATTTTAATTTCATTATAATTTACTTAAATTTCAATTTAAATAGCTACATATGATAAGTGGCTATCATGTTAGATAGCCAATGGCTGCACAGGGCTAGAATATGCTTCCTTGTAGTGCTGAAGTAAATCCACAAAGGATGGGTACTAAGTCTATTTGGTTTCTTGAGGCAAGCTCAGTGGCTAGGACAGTACCTGAAGCACAGCAGGTCTCAGTAACTATTCATTGAATGAATAAATGGATAATAAGTGGACTGGATATAAGACTTTTCCTCTTAAACCAATCCTGAGGTATGTCCAATTTTTCAACTTTTGGCTTCTAAGCAGCATCATGGGAGGGAAATGCATGTAATATCACAATTAAACACTCTCTTAGCCTCAAAGCAATACCACATTGACCTAAATAAAGATTGTATTTTCCATAGAGTTTCAAGTAGGCAGAGTGTCGGTAGAAGATTTAAATTTAATTTGAGAATTCAAATATTCTGAAATATCTTCAGAAAAGTAAGAAAATAAATCATGTTAGAATTTCCCTAATAGGTACTCTGATAGAACATTATTTTAGGCAAAACTTCTCCATCATCACAGGACGACAGAAGGGATAATACCATGTTATCCAGTCCACAGACGGAACTGAATTTAAGAGCTCTTTTTGGAGACATCAAATAGAACATTTACAGTTTTGATTTTTTTAAGATATAGGGAGTATCCCTACAAAAACACCTTTGGCATATATAACTTTCAGCACCTTAAAAAATCATGTTTAATAGTCTGCAACACCAGCATTTATTTGCCCCCCAAAAGTATTGAGAAGTGGAAAAAATGGGTAAGTATTAAAAAAGAGACAGATCATAGAAAACAAAGATTAATTCTCTTCAAAAACGGATGATATTTTTAAATATTGATAATATAGTGCAAATAACATTATTTTTCATTAGAAAGAATGATTCTAAATATTTTTGCTTTGTGAATCTGAGGCTATTAAGAAGAAAATATTCCAGAGCTGACTATGGCATTTGGCCTGCCTTGTGACACATGCCGTCTAAAGAACAATACAACAAACCAGCACGCAGTGCTATCTGAACTGTGAATAAAACATCTCCTGAGCACTGTCTCCTACCTCTCCCACACTGTGGGGACATCTGACCTTGAACTGAGAGGCTCTACTGAAAATGCTGCCCACATGTCTAAAGTTCTCCCCCTCATACATGTACTCTGCCCTCCAACCTCAACCAAACCGTCTAAATTGCATTCAGATTTTTGTGGTATCATAATAACTTCAATATGGGATATATTTTCAACTTGCTGGTCAGAGACTCCTTTCTTCCCCACCTCACCCTCCTTCCAAGTTATTTCAGTTTGCACATTTCATTTTCACATCTCAGCAGGATACCCATCACATAACATTTATTTGTGAGGTCCAAAGGCATAACATGGGGGATTGTGAACTAGCATGTCAAAACCACATACGGCCTGCGTACGTCTTAAAGAATGAAAAAGGATTCCTTTTTTTCTCGAGATATGTAAGCTGTCTCAACAGTGTAAGTCCAAAGTGAATACCACAGCCTAATTAAAGACGAAGAACATAACAAGCAGTACTAAACTGTCTTTTTTGATTTATTCTTCTCCAAGTTATGTTTTTATCAAATGTCTTGTCTCATTAATGACTTCAACAGACATAACCAGTATACACACCTAATCTCACCAAATACAGAAGAAAGTTGAAGTAATGTTTTGGGAGGTATGACAGCAGAGAATACAGAGACAGGGTAGAAAGTGGCTTTGAGAAGTCCACCTGCCTCTGAGCATATTTACATACGCCCAATAAATGCTGTGTTTAAAAATCTCTAGAGTCAGAAATACTACAGTCTCTCTCAAGACTCAATTCCTAAATTTGAGAATGTTTATTTCTAGGGAATTCTTCCTGGCCTAAGAGCCAGCTTCAGGAACATGCAAACTGTATAACTGCATAGGGCCTCACATTCAGTTTATTGCTTTGTTGCCACCAAATTCTGAATAGTTTTATCTTTGAATTTGTGTTTTGTAAGTGACGTCTGATGAGACAATGAAGTGTGTGTGAGAAGGGAGGATGTGTGTAATGTGCATGCGTCCTTCCTCCTTTCCTCACTTCACGTGCAGCCCTCTAGCTCAGAATCCCCGTGGCCCCAGGATGAGTGGGAGTTCACGGAGACTCAAGCTAAGCAGGAGGAAGGCCTGTTCCATCTAGGCTGATTAAATGAAGGAACTGACAGCCCTGAGAGGCTTTTCATTTGAACCAGAACTTGCATGGAATGAAAAAGAGGCAATAGATTCAAAGAAACAGAACGGACTAAGGAAACCCACTAGACTCCTGTTACTTCCCTATATTATTGAATCACTGACACTGAAATTGATAACACAGAAAGAAGGGACAGTAGAGTGACACAGAGCTCTTTTTCCTTCAGTCCTTCCTTACTCACAGGAAGCTGAAGGTAGGGAATATTGGAAGATGTGCATAGGTTAAGAAGGGAAATAAAGAAGCTTGAGTTTTGTGCAGTGATTCTGTGGTTCTATAAAAGCAAAATACACATGCATACAAAAGCTACAAAATACAAATTGTATAATTGTGGTGATTCTTTAAATTTTTCTTTGTTCGGGACAACATAAGTAATTAACAAGCAACAAATACCATGAGGAGAGAGAGAATGCAGAAAGAGAGAATGCATGTTTTTAGTACCTGTTTAAACAGCACTTTAGCTTTTTTCCCTACTTTCTTGAACAATGGATCTGCATTTTCATTTTACACTTAGCCCCGTACATTATGCAGCTGGCCTGGCCCTGCTTCAGATTCGATCCACTGCATCTGTTCTGCCAAGTCACTCTTGTTAGTTTCACCCTCATCTCCATTCACTCACCTAACAAATATTGACTGCACTATGGTCAAGCATTGTGCCAGGCACTACGAACAGAAAAAATAAGTAAGATATAATTCCTTCCCTCAAGTGTAGTTGAAGAGACAAATCACCATGAAAGGGTAGTAATATCTACCTTGCCTGGTTTTAGTGAGGACTATAAATAATATGCTTAAAGTAGACAAGCCACTTCCAATAATGATGAGCACTCTATCCAACTATCTTATTTAATTCTTATCACAACTTACTGGTCAGGTAACATAGTTGTTTCCATCTTAAAGCTATAGAAGCAGAGATTTAGATCAGTTAAGAAACTTGACTGGAAGGACTGTGCTGTTAAGTGGTAGAACCAGGATCTGAGGTCACTCAAGTCTTTTTGACTACTAAATCTGAGTTCATAAGTGATAGTGAGGGCTTTTCTGGTGGCTAAGTAGTAAACAATCCACCTGCCAATGCAGGAAATACAGATTTAATCCCTAGTCCAGGAAGATCCCACATGCCAAGCAACAACTAAGCTTGTACGCTACAACTACTGAGCCTGTGTTCTAGGAACCACAACTTGAGCCCACACTGTGCAACTACTGATCCCTAGAAGCTGTAGAGCCTGTGCTCCGCAACAAGAGAAGCCACCACAATGAGAAGCCCGCACACTGCAACTAGAGAGTGGCCCCTGCTCCCCACAACTAGAGAAAGGTCATGCAGCAACAAAGACCCAGCACAGCCAAAAATTAAAAAATAAATATTTTTAAAGTGATAGCTATTATTTTATTAATATAATGCTAACCATTCTATTTTTTTACTTTCTACTATTACTATTATAGCTCCTCAAAGGCCTATTTTAGATGTAATTTTATCAACCTAAAAAAATGGGAACGCTAATTTTTTTTTCTAATTTATTTCTACTACTTTGTTTAGAATATAAAATGTAACTTGATTTTTTTTTTTTCACTCTGACAATCCTTTGACCCAACTGGAGAAAATCAGACTCAACTGGCAAAGCTTGAGATTTTCAAAATCATGTTCATGACTTTGCTAAAATACAATACATAAGTTAAAAACATGTCTTTGGAAGCAGAGAGACTTTGATATAAACTCCACTATCCTCTAGCATCAGAAAGCCTAAATTTTCCCGTATGTAAAATGGCAATGAAAACAATACCTTAACTATATTGTAGGTCCAAGTTTAAGATTAAATGAGATAATCCTTGTAAATACTTAAAACAAAATGTGGGACCAAAATTTTACTTTTAGCACTATTATCTTTAGTACCATGTTTTCACATGAGTTTAAAAATGGATATGAAATGACTTTTTTCTTGAAATGGTTTCCTCCATTTCAAAATACGAAAAAATAAGTTCAAGGGTCTCTAATTTTCAAGAAGTATGTTATTTCATTGTAAATAAAAGCATGAAATAATGACATCTGGTGGTCATGTACCTCAATGGTCCAAGGCAACTAAGATATTCTACTTATATTATCCTTCTCCAAAAACTCCAAATACATATGCCAATTGTCCCCCTTTTTGTTCTAAACTGCCTATTCACAGGATCAAGAATAAGAGAGTTTATAAATTACATATAAAGAACTACATATTTAAGAAAAGAACTTTATAAATGTAACACAGTATCCCTGTCATTCAGCAAGGCTATCTTGGTTCTCTCTAACCCTTAAAGTGACACTTACATTTAAGAACATAGAGCAAATTAAAATGGCTGAACTGTTTTCTCTGGCGGAAAAGGAAAGGATTAGCTAATCTGAAGGTTTACTGCCATCCCTCTGGTGGTCAAATGACTATTTCCCTGGCTCCTAAGTGACTGAAGAACTTATTAAAAAAAAAAAAAAAAAAAAAGACTGGATACCACATAAAAATGGACCATATACCTATTTTTTAAACAGCTCTAGGAAAAAAAGAAGGCCTTTACTTGACATTTCTATTATGATTTGAAGAAAAGGAAAACAAGATTTGGATAAAAACAAAACAAAACAAAACCAAGCTTTCATTTGATACCTTAAAAAACATGATAGGCACGTGATCTCTTTCTAAAACCACAATCTTTCCAACAGTGCTGGCTGTTACCACGGCAGGCATGTGGGTCCTTACCAGTTCCTGAGTGTCCTGCTGCAGTGGCAGAAATGCCGCTTCCAGAATAGCAATCTGGTCTGCGCTGAGCTTCTGCCACAGCCCGATCAGCAGAATCACCAAATGGGTGGCACTTTTCAGCCTGGTGAATGACTGGAACAGATTGTCTTGGTTTTCCTCTACTGCATCTGCTAGAGCAATTACCTGCAGAAATGACAAACTTCAGTTAGGGATAATTTCACAATTCTTGAGCCCTCAACAAATTACATTTGGCACACTCTTATTTTTCTTTAAAACAACTTGATGAACTTTGTCTTCCACAAACACAAGGTATGTTGAGTAATAAAAGTTATCATTCATCTTTCGCTTCCTTCTTTTAAAAAAGTACCCAAAGTAATTCCAAATCCATATGGCCAAGAGATGAAAACATCCATGAAATCATCTTAATGGGGACATTGTTCAGTGTCTACCTCAACATCAATTTACTTTCTACAGTGTATGATAATAGTACATGATAATATAAGAAGCCCCTAATACAGTTATTACAGTGTTTATTACTAGTGACTAAGACTGATCAATTTTAAAAATTCTTATCGGAGGAGCTGCATTTACCTTGGGATTTAAAATAATAACTTCATTTTACCCTTTTCAGAAAGTAACTGTCCTTCCTCTATTATTTTTTATATGTTACATGCTGTTGGAATAGCCAATATTTCTTGATTACATTTAAAAAGTAGACAATTTTCAAACATTTGACCAGTTAAGCAATGTCATTTTTAACATAAATGTCAGGTACCAGCCCACAGGGACCTGAAAAAAAAAAAAAAAAAAAAGTGTGTTCGAGGTGTGTTAGCTTTACAATGCCAAATCTACTTAGGATAAAATTGGCAGGAGTGGGTAGAATTGGCTTTTTTTTCCTTCATCCCCTTGAATAATCCTGTGGAAAAAAGAACTAAAGTAACAATTGGATAGAACACTGAAGACTGCCCACTGGTGTTTTATTTTGTTTTAATGTCTTGGTGAATTTTGTGCTCATTAAAAGTAATGAACTGACTGGCCCAGAGGCTCGAGTAGTCTGACAGCCCCCAGAACAGGAATAGCAAAAGCCAGGGTATCGTAAGCTCCTTTCTACAAGTTCCCGTCAGCTCAAGGGACTAGAGCTCAGATGAGTTTCAGAAGTCTAATGTAGATGACCCATTTGGTGATATTTCATGGCTTCCTGACACTGGCCCAAAGGGCCTATTTTTTAAAAAAATCATCATTCAGACAAACACAGTCAGCAGCTGTGTGGTCTCCCAAATTCCATGTAGGAGAAAGGCTAGAGGAGGACAGTCCTTAGAGCATCTGTGAGGCCCTGGAAAAGAGATGTAGGTTAGAGAAAGACAAAGCACCCCGAAGGCCCTTGCCTGACAAAGCCAGACAAACCAGGATTCTTTGCTACTTGGTGGAGGGCTTGCAGGAGTTATGAAAGGCAGTCACACATCACATTCGGCTCTCTAGAGAGCCCTGGGAGTTTGGACCAAGGTCAGCACTAACAATAAAGCACACTGCTTACTGGGTGCCTACTACTGTGCTACTTTTCATTGCCTTTTGAAAGTACATGATATTCTATAACCCATGAGGATCTTATAATTTGTTGGACAGAAAACATACATACACAACCAATTAGTGGAAAGAAGCATTCCGGCAATAACGTCCTAATTGTGCAGAACAGAAAGTAAGTGCGAAAGAAGCTAGCTAAGGGACAAATTACTGTGGGCTAGAGTTAATATCCCTGGGGACTCTTTAATTCAAACGAGGCTTGGAACTCATCCCTTCCCCATTACTTCAAGAAGTCCCTGCAAAGAGATGGAGAGGCCACTTTCCTTAAACCAAAACACCTGGAGTCATCTGCTTCCCCCACCTTCACCATGATTACAATGAACTTCTGTCAGAGTCTAATTTCTTTTTCTTCTTGTGAAGGTGAAGTCGCTCAGTCGTGTCCAACTCTGCGACCCCGTGGGCTGTAGCCTACCAGGCTCCTCCATCCATGGAATTCTCCAGGCAAGAATACTGGAGTGGGTTGCCCTTTCCTTCTCCAGGGGATCTTCCCGATCCAGGGATCAAACCCAGGTCTCCCGCATTGGAGGCAGACACTTTAACCTCTGAGCCACCAGGAATGGCACTAATGAAGCTTCACTGTGGGCACCATCATATCAATATTAGGATACAGATGCTGTCAACAAGTCCAAATCACACAAACACCTCCTGAGTGCCAGGCATGTGCAAGAATCTGCAGGAAGTGCTACAGGGAATTCAAAGGCAACAGATAGAACTCCACCTTCAAAGAGTTTATAATGGAGAAAGGAAATTAAATCAGATCAAGGAGGCAAACACTGACAACATAGGGAAGGCCCGGTAGACTATTAAGGAGGAGAATGCCACTAATGTTATGATTATTACATTAACAACAATCCCTCCAATTAATTTAGCATGAGCTGTATGCCAAGCAACCTGCTCTATGCCACACAGGTTTCAGTGCCTTCAATCCTCACGTCTCCACTGAGACTTAGTTGGCAAGATCTCCATTTTGTGGATGAGGCCCCTGAAGCTTGGAAGATGTAAGGAATGTGCACAGTACTGAACAAAGAGTGTGCCTACTGCGCCTGTGCTTAGAAGGGCTCCATGCTTGGTTTAAGTCCCTGCTGTCTCTGTCTTAAAATTCTTAACCATTTTATTCTTGAATTTGTTCTTTGTAAGTGAAGTCCATAGGATAATGGAGCATGCACATGATCAGAGGAGATATGCTCACTGACTCAGAGAGTTAAATGCTCTTATGTTTGCATTTTAAACTACCATCACACAATATACAGATTCCTCGTAAAATTCATGCTAACAATTAAAATTTTTAATTTTTTACTTACTTGGAATGACATTAAATAGAAACTCAAAACACCACCAGAAGGTGTGGGAGACGACTGAAGAAAGATGTTTATATCTTAGAAGCTATTTTAACAGCACTTTCTTCTAGCTTTTAACAAGGGCTCTGCATTTTCATTTTGCACTGAAAAGTGCAATTTAAGTAGCCAGTTTGACCATTACGTAGTAAATGAGAGACCTGCATTCAAAGTTGGAGACTCTAAAGTCTGCACCAGATATGAAGCACCTTATAGGTAGGGAGAAGTGCTTAACTACCAGTGAATGTGGACGGCCTTGAGAAGCGAAAGACAGAAGAATCAGGCACCACTGGACTGGGCTCAGCCAGCTCCTATAGATTCAGGAGAAAGGACTGATTATTCAATTTTCAGGAATTTTGTGAGCCAGGTGTTAAACATGGCCATTACTAAAAATTAAATTATAGAAACTTTAGTAAGTTACAGGAAAACAAAAGTAATAGTCAAAATGCATTACTTTCTAATTATTTTACTATTATCTAGGCCCTTGAGATTATTTAAGTCGACTACAATTGTATGTTGGAAACACTCAGCAATGGCAGGGGGTGGGGATTAATGCCCATTTCTTCCCCACTCCACATTCAGTGACCTCACACTAGAAGCTTGAAATCAGCCTTGGTGGAAGTATTTGCAACATGCAAATCAACAAATGTTATAAAGTTAGGCTTCCCGCCCACCCTGCTCCTCGCAGACATCCAGTCGTTAAATAGTTACTGGCATACTACTGAGAAGACGTGCCTGAAATTTGTCCTCAAGAACAGATATTGGATAAAAGTAAAGGAAACAACCTGAGTAAATGCATTAAAACACAAATGTGGAGGCTGTTGGTTAAGCAAGGAACAAATACTCCAGTTTGGGAAGAGCATTTGATGAGATAAAAAAGATCATCTGGGCAACAGTCGCAGAGGAAGCAAAATGTCAAGGTGAAGAGTACTTCCCAGGTACTGGGAAGCCACAGAGTATTCTGAGTGTGGGCATTATCTCACGAGACAGTGCTCTAAGTAGCCACTGGAACATAGCAGACATTCAGGGCATTTGCTGGGACTTAAGTGAGGCTTTTATGCACGTTCCTTACTATCAAGGGAAAATTCTTACTAAGTGTAACAGCATGTCAGTTCGTGGACCCACCCAACTTGCTAAACACAGCTGTGGTGGAAGAATGACTTCTCAGTGAGACAGCAGCCCAAGCCACAGGATCTTTCCTGAGCAAGACCCAAAATACATCAATCCCAGAGAAGCATCGTTTCTCTACATTTCAGTCTCACTGGATATATTTCTGTGCCATTGTGGAAAGAGTCTGCTATCCCCAAATGGTCACAGAAATTGGAAAGAAATGGGATAAACAATTCCTTATGTCAATTACCCCCAAGGAAAATCTTCCTGACCTGCTGGCCAGCATGAAATACTAAACAGATCTCCATGTTCTCAATTTAGCCTTACACATAACAGCCAAGTTTACTTTGTGCTCCACAAGAGCCAAATGAATTTAGCAGAATTAACATAGTAAAGGGGGATGGAAAAACTAGACCCACCAAGATTTAGATCTGTCTGATCAGGGCCTAGAGGATCTTGCAGCTCACCTGGAACTGAGAAATGAGGCCAACCAGCTGCTGGGGCTTACATTTGAGGGAGAGTGATTTTTCAGGACCCATCACTGGCTGTACAAGATGTGTGTTCCCTGGTGTTCGACAGAACTACAGAAAGGAAGGGGTTTAGGAAACAATGAACGCGAATGATTTCAAGTACAAGTGTTGATGGCCTTTGTTTTGCTTTTTCAAATTGACGGATTCCAAATAAAATGGAGACCCCAAAGGACATCTCTGTCCAACTGCCATATCAGTTGATGCCAAAGTAACGAGGCAGAGGTCCAGGGAGCTGCTTGCAGGAAAATGCTCAACTCATAAAGTGAGTGTGAAATTAATCCCAAATACTGTTAGCTGCCAAGATAGGCTCTAAAATTGGTTACAGGAAAGCAGCAGCAGCAACAGCAGAGTAGACATGAATCATACTATGTGAACACAGACTTGTCCAATTTCTTCACCTAAACTTACCATCAAATCTGCCTCCAAATCTCATGTGTGGCATATAGAACCCCACTACACTGCTGTTTAGCTGTCATTTACTGAACCTCAACTGTGGCTCAGGCTAGTGCTATTATACTCAGGTTATCATTTGGTCCTCGTAACTACCCTCTGAGATCAAAATCATCGATGCCATCCCAGATGAGGAAACAGAAGCTTAGAGCTCTGATGAACTTAATACTGTGGTCATGAACTAGGGCAGGAAAGGCAGGGATATTAATCCTATCTTTGGATTCCCCATTGGATGACCTTTTTTATGCACTAGTACACAAATGTATACAGTTGGCTTCACAAAATAATCCACTGGGTTCTTATCCCGATATCAAATAAAGACATGAGGAAAAATACTACTAATACATTGAAGCAGTAACAGTATATGTGGGCTTCCCAGGTAGCACTAGTGGTAAAGAATTCACTTGCCCATGCAGGAGGCACAGGTTCAATCCCTGGGTCAAGAAGATGCCCTGGAGAAGGGCATGGCAATGCACTCCAGTATTCTTGCCGGGAGAATCCCATGGACAGAGGAGCCTGGCAGGCTATAGTTCATAGGGTTGCAAAGAGTCAGACACAACTAAAGTGACTTAGCATACACATATGTACTTTAGTTAGGATTTCCCATTATTGGGGCTTTTAATATAGGTTGAAATTTCCAGGTTGCCTTCTGCCCAAAGTTATAGTATAAAGGAAATCAGTTCACACAAGTGTAAAGGATGGGAAGTTAACACAGTACACTTTTTTCTCTTAACAAAGGAAATTTAATCATATTCCATATAACTCAAATTATGAAGACTTTAGAAAACAGCTATTTTCTAGGCCTGTTCCTTTAGGGAAGTTATTTTTAAAAAGGAATGACAGATTGATTTTCTATAAATCATATAGTACAATGTTTTCAGTAGTCTGAGCAAGTTGATGGTATGTAATAATAATTGTCAACATTGATTGAGGGTCTTCAGGAGCCAGGCACTGGCTAAATCTCTTTACAGGGACTCTCTCATTTCACTCTCAGAACAATTCTGTAAGGTAGATACTAATACTGCATGTGTGTGTGCTAAGTTGCTGCAGTCATGTCCGACTCCGTGTGACCCTATGGACTTGTAGCCTGCCAGTCTCCTCTGTCCACGGGATTCTCCAGGCAAGAATATTGGAATAGATTGCCATGCCCTTCTTCAGGGAATCTTCCTGACTCAGGGATTGAACTTGCCCGTCTTAAGTCTGCTGGATTGGCAGGCAGGTCTTTTTTTTTTTTTTTCTTTTTTTACCACTAGCACTACCTATCCTCATTTAAAAAACTAAGAAGACAGAATTACAGAAAGGGTCAAGCAGTTATTAAGTGAGGGAGCCAGAATTCACACCCAAGCAATCTGACCCAAGAAACATCACCAAGTAACATTGCCTGCATTAATTTTCTGCCTGCACATCAGTTGCATCATAGGCAATATGTGGAACAAATTCTATCAGAAGTTTCCCAATGGGAGGTTTCAGCTTTGCTGGCCCTTCAATAACCTATACGAATTAAGACAGGCTTATTTTAATAAGAGGTCAGCATGGATGAACGAGTTAGGAGAACAGAGTTCCTATGATATGGATGAGTTTAAACATTCCCCAGGGCAGAATGTAATAGGCTGTGCTGGAATAGGCAATGGCCTGGGAGCCAAGAAGACAGGGCTTCTAGTCCTGGCTTCCCTACTAAACAGCTTAGGTCAGGGTTCAATGTACTTCCCTTTCTGGGGCTCTAGTTTCATCACTTTTAAAATGTAGGGGTGGGAAATATGATCTCTCACATCCATTACAGCTGTGTCAGATGCAAAAACTTTTAAATCACTTTTGGATAATTTATTTTGAAGTATCCATGTTTCTGTCCCATTTATTGATTCACATTCTGAGCTTCTCATTGAATGGTTGTTGATTTGCAGCTTTTATGTATAAAATGGAGTAGGAAATGGCAACCCACTCCAGTATTCTTGACCGGAAAATTATATGGTCAGAGGAGCCTGGCCATGGGACCGCAAAGAGCTGGACATGACTGAGCAAAGTACACACACATCTATAAAATATCAGTAAGAATATTTTTCTTTGACTAATTCATAGGATTATAAGAATTAAATGAGAGAAGTAAAAAGATGAGCAATACCGAGCATTGGCAAGGATGTGGAAAAATGGGAACCTCATATCTTACTAGTGGGAATATGATACAATCACCCTGGAAAGCAATTAGCAGTTCCTCAAAAATTAAACACTAAGTTACTCTATGACCTAGTAATGCCACTTCCAGGTTTATGCCCAAAAGAGCTGAAAATATATGTCCACTAAAAACTTGTTCACAAATATTTGTAGAAGCATTATTTATAATAGCCCAAAGAAAGGAACAAACCAGATGTCCATCAACTGATAAGTAAATTAAATGTGGCATATCAGTATAATGGATTATTATTCAGGCATAAAAAGAAAAGGAGTATTTATACATGCTACTATATGGATAAATCTTAAAAATATGCTGAGTTTAAAAAGCCAGTCTTTTTTGTGTGTGACGATCTTACACTATTCGTGTTGTATTATTCCACTTATATGAAATATCCAGAATGAGCAAATTTATAAACATAGTCAGCAGGTTGGTCATTGCTTAGGGCTGGGGGGTAGGAGGTAGACAAGAGGAAATGGCAAGTAACTGCTAATTGGTGAGGAGTTTCTTTTAGGGAGGATGAAAATGTTCTAAACAGACTGTGGTGACAGCTGTGTAACCCCTTGAATATGCTAAAAATCATTAAGCTGCACATTTTAACTGGGCGAATTGTATATATGTAAAGTATATCTCAATAAACCTATTAAAAATAATGAGTTAAAAGTACTATGAAAGCATAATTCATAACAGGTATAAATTAACAAAAATAAAGGCATTTATTTAAGAAACAATTTTGATAGATTAATGGATATAGTTTAATATATAAAGGATATTTATTAATATACTCGATATATTAATGATATATTAACATAACAATTTTGATATATTAATGCAACTAGGGCTTAACAATATTCTAGGTGACAGATGATCATATGAATTTGGAGTCTATTAGAACTAAGCCTGAACGCTGGTAATGCTTACTTACTAGCTATACAACCTCAGGCTAGTTACTTTAACTCTCTCAGACTTAGTTTGCTCACTATAAAATAACACTCCTGGTTACTATTTCTTAACATTTCATACTGTTAAGGGCTTCTCTCAGTTTAATAACACCTGGTAAATTCTACTTTTACTGTTAGATTAACAATGACATTGAGAAAGGAAGAACTCTCTCCTGGTACTTGAGGTCTGCTCCCAACTGCCGCCACCTAAAGTGACGGGGCAGTTGGTCCCTCTGCAGTGTTCCCTGGGCCCTCTCTGTATGTCACTCAATGGGACGGTGCTCATTCAGTGGCCAAGTTTAATCAAGTTTCACAATAAAACGTCACAAGACCCTGTTTCAATATATTACTACTAGCTACGTAAGTTACATGTATTAGATTCCCTTTTTGATTTCCAGAGCAATTCTATTAAAATACACACACACAGACACTCAACTTTGCCTGATAATGACTTGTTCTCTAGAAATCCTCTGAGGCTTGTTAATCAGAGAGCTAAACATTGCTTGATTTTCCTTTGTATCTTACTGGAAATGCTAGAAAATTTGGTGATTTGAATAAAATGTTTATGAAGTTACACTATGAGAAGGCAAAGAGAAAACAAAACTTAGATTTGGCCCAGAAAATTCCAGTATAAAAAAGAGCAAATGATAAATCTCCAACTTGCCTTCAGTTTTCCAATACTCAGTAGGCAGTGGGTGTCCTGTAAACGCTGGCTGAACTGATGAACCTCAAAATCAGTCCACCTAAAAATCCAGCACAACTAGGAGCCACACTAAACTACCTCTTAAGTCCTAGACACACTCAGTCAGGCACTGTCAGGCTCCCAACTTGAACAGAACTCAAGTGATGTCACAAGGAAACAACAAACTTATCTCAATATATCTGTCATCTGCTTAAAAACATCTCTCCAGTTCACCTTAGCCACAGCTGCCTAATGCCAAGCTACAGGCAGCGTTAATGGCTGCTGAAATGAATTTATTCCTCACATGGCTGCCCTCTGGTTAGAAAGACATGCTAAATCTAGGAGAGACTTGGAAGCAGTCAAGAAATAGGGCATGCTTCCTACTCAACTGTTACTCATGGTGGCATTTGCTGCGGACTCCAACATGGCAGAGGCAGTAAGGAAGAAGAAAAAGTTTACCAGGTCTAAACTTATACTTTGGCTGAAAAGATCCAATTTGTATCCAAAAAGAATTATTCTTTTACCAAAAACAATGAAACAAGGTTCAAAATGAAGAGATGATTTAAATGCTAGACAAGCATACAGAAGTGTATGTGCTAAACCTTTAACTAGATAAAAGAGAACTCTGGGTTTTTACTTTAGAGGCATAGCAAGAATCTAAAGCTTAGCTACTTTTGCTACTATGTTATTTTGTATAAATAGGATGGGGGACTGGATTACATTCTATTGTACCTCACATGAAATAAAAACCTACGATTTCCCTATAATATGCATTTAGCTGTAACTTCTAAACCACGTCCAGGATTAGAATACATTTATAACTATGCTACCATTTTGGATAGCTATTAAAACAACGGAGAAAGTATATCCATTCAGTACAAAAACTTCAGTTGCACAAGTTATTTATTTTAATAAAAAGAGGCCTGTTAATTTCCTACATCACCTATGCTTTGGAACAGCAAGATATGATCTTTGTGACTCTTTGAAGCCATGATGGTTTTTCTGGTTTAGGATTATAATGTTCCTTCACACCAATCTACACTTGAAAATGCCTTGAGAATTCATATAAAACTGGTTTTAGAAAAGCAAATTCTTCCTGAGAAATTTCTTTATACTATGTACTGTAGAACCACTCCTCCCCCCCCCTCCTTTTTTTTTCTTTTTTAATGATCTGCCCAGAAGTATAAAAGGTAGACAGTGCTAGAATATAGACTTTGGCTGGGACTTTTAAAATACATACCACTGATACATAAAAATGTTAAATAAAAGAGACAATAAATCATTTATAAGTGACATAGAGACAAATTTTGCCATTTATGCAAAGTTTTTTCAGCTAATAGACATGTAACTTAATCAGCTGAAGGGAAACTAATTCTAATGCTTGGCTTATATAATGCTAAAACTACAACTGATGTCAAACTTGATTACCATTTGTACCACCTCCCTCTCTACCAGGTGACCAAATTTTTACCCCTTTCCATAAAATTATCTACTTATAGCCAAGTGAAACCTCAATTTGAAAAATAATAATGAACTCAAGTTGTAAAAGAATGAATGCTCTCCAGACCACTCATTGAACAGATTGCTGTTAAACCTGGAATCTATGGCTGGCAATGTCAGAGCTCATTTTACAAACTCTGAAGAATGCCACAGTTATCACTGTCCAAAAACAACATCCAGAGGTCTGATCTGAATAGTTTCTAAGTTTAGAATGTTTCAGGCCACATTCTTACATGCAGACATGTCAGTAATTACGTAGCCACCCACACGGCCTTGAGTATCATCTCCAATGAGGGGAAATGATGGATAGATGAACAGTTGGCAGGTGTTGTAAGAGCATTCCTTAGGAAATGCTAGGACACATTAGTAAGTGTGATCAGTTAAGACATGCTGATGATCCACCCAAAGGCAAAAAGAAAGACTGGAGACCCCAACAGTGCCAATGATGCTACTGATCATTTCCTTGGTTCCAGAATTTGAGAAGTGAACATACATGTTCACTATAAAGTGAAACTATTGAGCTTTTCCTATGAATCTTCTTTTAAAACATCTGCTTTTTCAAAGAGTCTATTTCTTTTGAACACCTGTGGATTTTAATTATTTTTTCTTTTTTTAGATAAAATACACAGTTATACCACTACTATCTAGTAGTACTTTAACAAGACATACAGATGTCTAGATGGCTCAAACAACATGGAAATAAGACCAAAGGCAATGAAAGGAGCTGCCTGGTTTCATATGAAGTGAAACTAAGGTAAACTGTGGGCATGACTACAATCATAGGCTATGGGGACATTAGAATTGCAAGTGGCCTTGCTGAAGATATGTTGTGCCTGACATCTACTGTTCTGTAAACTCCTTCAGATCAGAGACTATTTTATGGTTTGCTGTACCCTTCCCAAGAGGGTCTCTCTGGTTCATAGCAGGCACTCAATGCATGTTGGTTATACTGAAGTAAATGTAAATGCCCAATATCTCGGTCACACGAGAGTGTCCATTAAGATGGTAATTTACAGGAATACTACCTTGGCAATGAAAGTCCATCCCTATGTAGGTGAAAAAAGAAACAAAACTTACCATTTAAAAAAAGTTTTTATAGGCTTTGTTATTTACTGGGTCTACCACAGGTAATAAATAACTAGGCTCTGAATTCATGCCTTCTACACATTAGTGTTAATGTTATATTACAATAAATTACTAAATTCATTCAAGTCTTTACTGCTCAATTTATGTAGTGAGTGTTATAAAGTCTGTAATTTAACTTTAAAATACAGCATCATAGACACGGTCATGGGATGAGAGCATGTGAATCAGCTTAAGCTACACTCTAGAGCAGTTTCTCAACCTCCTCACTAATGATATTTGGGGCCAGATGATTCTTTGATACAGGGAGCTGTCCTGGACACTGCTAGAAATTTAGTAGCATCCATGGAGTCTACACATTAGATGTCAATAGCACGCTTCCTCTAGTTGTAACAAGCAAGTATGTCTCCAGACATTGCCAAATGTCACCCTGATTGAGAACCGTGGCTCAAGAGTCTGGATTTGGACTCAAAATAATCATCTCAATCAGAACCAAAGCCCACAAGTCAGGGGGGTCTACCATGAACATTTAGGTTACTGGTGTCTCTAGAAACACGGCAGGCTTTTAACTAACGTAAATGAGTGTCAGAAATGAGTTTTGATTAGTGCAATCAAAGGTTTGATAATCAGCATTATGGATGCTAAATTAGATACGTTGACAAAATGAATAGTATTTAAGACAAGTAAATTAGCTGAATATTTTTACACTCATACTCTTCTTTCAGAAAAGGCAACGGCAACCCACTCCAGTATTCTTGCCTGGAAAATCCCATGGATGGAGGAGACTGTTTGGCTGCAGTCAAGGGGGTCGCTACGAGTCAGACACAACTGAGCAACTTCACTTTCACTTTTCACTTTCACGCATTAGAGAAGGAAATGGCAACCCACTCCAGTGTTCTTGCCTGGAGAATCACAGGGACAGTGGAGCCTGGTGGGCTGCTGTCTATGGGGTCGCACAGAGTCAGACACGACTGAAGCGACCTAGCAGCAGCAGCAGCATACTCTTCTTTGCTTGATCAGAATATAGGAATCCAGGAAGACCCTGAAGGCATATGGTCCAAAGTCTTGAGCCTAAATGATCCTGTGTCTTGCCTTTGAAGCAGATTTCTAGCTGTCTGGTGCCCATTGTGAGGATAAATGGATCCTGCTTTGGATTACTGTCTTATCTGCCTCAAGTGAACCTTTTCAGGAAGGTGATACTCTACTATCTAAAAGATACAAAGATGAGCCTTCCTCAAACCTGCAGAATGAATGAATTATTCCATGCATTTAAAAGTTTATTTAATAAATATATTCTTATGTGGTAAAATTTTATATGAGCTTACTTTCAGTATAACGAGGAAGAAAGGTTGTAGGGAAATAGCTCATTCTTGTTCATCTCAAGTATTTTGATGGCTCTAATTACTTACTGAAAAGAATTTAAGAGTTGCGCATGACCAAATTGGCAAAGGCATTGTGCAGTGTCAAGTCTGTGCTAGGTGATTGGGATATATAGTATAAGATTTAAGAGCTGCCTGCAAAGAACTAACAGTCCAGCAATAAAAATAAATATATTAATAAAAACAACAGCTGCTACTTACTGTGTGTTCAGTATGTTCCAGGCACAAACCTGAGAACTCTATGTATATTATTCCTAAATCTTTCATAACTCTTCTAGGTAATTATTATCTTTGACTGATGAAGGAAACAAGGTTCAGAGAAGTTAAATAACTTGTTCAAAGTCACAGAGCAGTTCCTATATTCAACCAGGACTGTCTAAAACGTCCAAAGCCCAAGTATTTCTCAGCATATCACATCCTTAGACATGCATACATGCACACACACACACCATTCTATGCTAGATGTGTATTAGTTGCTCAGTCGTTTTCAACTCTCCGATGTCATGGACTGTAGCTTGCCACCAGGGATGATTATCAGGTTAATATGAGAAAAATCTATAAACGAGCTCCCCCTAAACAAGAGAGATGACTTTCTGAGGGTGAAGAGTCCACAGATTCCTTTGTCCTTCTTTTAAACAAATCCACATTTGAATGTTTGAATGTCTTTTGGCTCAGAAAAGCACTCATGATTCCTGAACATCACTCCTTACTGTCTTCCATCTACATCTGTTACCTGCTTAACCCTGTACTCATCTGAGTTTGTGATCCCTGCAATAATCATGAACTTTAAAAAACAAACAAACAAACACTACAACAGGTATGGCAAAGTAGAAGTCAGCTGCACTACAAATGACTGAATGTAGGCTCTAGTCCTGTCCCATCCCTCACCATAGTTTGACCTTAAGAACATCCCTTAATCTCGTTACACTTCAGTTTTCTCCTCTGTGAAAAAGAGGCACTTGCTGTAGAGAACAAATGAGATAACATAAATGTGTTTGTCATACACCGAGCACACAGTAAGCACTCAACAGAGCTGAAGTAGCAATATTATTATTATTTGGTGTTCCCTGACTAAACATCTGACCAACATATTTTTTTATTAAAACAAAACAAATAGAGGTCCCTCTAAGTTCAACACATACTTTTTGTTTCTTCTAAGTAGTTGAAATAGACTATACAAGGAAGATATTATCTGCCAAGACAGGTATGGGTTACAAGCTAGTTTTAAAGCATAACTCCTTTCTAGTTATTTAACTAAACAAAACAAGTGTCAGAGTTTAAGTCAGAGTCCCTCAAGTAGAATCCATTTACTGGAAATCTGAACCCATTTTCAGAGAATAACAAGAGAAAAAGATTATCATCACACCAGTAACTGATGTTCACAGACACTTTTTGTCTAAATTTTTGGAATTAATATTCAAAAATGTGATAATGAGATGATTATAGGTTAAATAACAGATATCACACCAAGTCATCCAGCCAAGAAATTTTTAATCTGGGCATGGAATGCCATCTTGGCACTTTAAAGGCATGCATGAGTGATGGGAGAGATTACAGTTTAGCTTGAGAACCCGAGGGAAATAGCTCTTTGTTTCAGTTCTCTATTGTTCTATCCAACAGCCATCATTTTAAGTCTACTAAGGACACTAAAGAAAAGTTAAATTTAGCAATCTTTAGAAAAATTATAATTTGATGATTAAAAATAATTTTATAAAAGATTATATACATTATTGGGAAACTTCTCACCATCAAACTTCTAGGATGATAGAAATCCATTCTGGAAGGAATCTGAGAATGAGAAGTTTACCAGACACATTTTATTTTACCTATATGCAGAATAGTTAAGATTATTTCTCTGGTTTTATGATAGTTTTTGCTTGAACAGAGATAGGAACAATGGCAAAGTCTTGGTCATCAACAGTACCTTGATCAGGAAGTAAATAATCAAGTTTTCCTTCTACTTACTGAAAAAAAAAAAATCTGAAAGTCAATTTCAGCAACAAAGAGTTAAGAGTCAGATTCTTTAAAAAAAAAAAAAAAAGAGGGGTGTGGGATGGGGCCAAAGCTCTAAACTGGTCTTATACTAGTTGACTCTTCTCTCAGTCAAATTTAATTCCTTTCAAGAAGGAAAAGCTTATCTAGGAATATCCACAAGGTCTTCCATGATGTTCTAGACCAAAGGTTTTTCAACAGTTTATCGTTATGGGAATTTTAATTGTATTTATTGTATTGATCTAAAGACGTTTATCCTGAATGTTATAAGGTATCTCGGATACACTTACCACTCACATATATTATCAATCAGTACCGACTCTTTGCAACTCCAAGGACTGTAGCCCACCAGGCTCTTCCAACCATGGGATTCTCCANGTGGGATGGGGCCAAAGCTCTAAACTGGTCTTATACTAGTTGACTCTTCTCTCAGTCAAATTTAATTCCTTTCAAGAAGGAAAAGCTTATCTAGGAATATCCACAAGGTCTTCCATGATGTTCTAGACCAAAGGTTTTTCAACAGTTTATCGTTATGGGAATTTTAATTGTATTTATTGTATTGATCTAAAGACGTTTATCCTGAATGTTATAAGGTATCTCGGATACACTTACCACTCACATATATTATCAATCAGTACCGACTCTTTGCAACTCCAAGGACTGTAGCCCACCAGGCTCTTCCAACCATGGGATTCTCCAGGCAAGGATACTGGAGTGGGTTGCCATTTCCTTCTCCAGGGGAACTTCCCGACCCAGGAATCGAACCCAGGTCTCCCGCATTGCGGGCAGGCGCTTTACCCTCTGAGCCATCAGGGAAGCCCCAGTAATGTTCTGTGAAAAACCAAGCAAACTCCATTCCAAAATATGAAACTACTTATCTAGAGGTCAGATAAATTCCTTTCCTATAATGAGAAATAAATCCTAAAATTAATAAGACCAATAGTAGAAGAATTTAGCAATTATAGAATCAAAATTGTGGCCTAGATCATAAGACCACAAAGTTCATTTGAGTTTTGCTCAAATGAACTTTTTGGCCAGCCCAATATGTCACACAACAGTGATTTATTTACACATCTCCATATCCTAGATTATACGTTCTTCAAGAACAAAGACAATATTCTTATTCAAAGTTCATGACGCTGTAAATATTCAATACATTCATCTGAATTCAACTGAATCGAATTTGAAAAGGCCTTCAAAATCATCTAGTTTAAGCCCCTTATTTTATATATTATATATAAAGTGCTAAGGCCAGAGAGGTTCAGTGAGTTGACTAAAACCACACAGAAGGTCAGTATTACAACCAGGGCACACTCATATCTTGCTTTTAAGGACTTTATCTACACTGTCTCATTAACTATTCACAACAGTCTCCCAAGTAAAGTAGGGCAAGCACCTATAAAAATGCAAAATGCCAAGGTCACATGGCAGGTTGAAAAGTGTGTTAAACTCAGAACTCTAAGCCTTAGCTTTTATTCTGAAGGCACAGAGGATTTAAAACATGCCACTATTAACTTGCAAGGAACAAGTTAGGAAGGGGAAGTGAACTTGGTCCAAGCTCTCAAGAAGACGGGATGGCACAAAAGAGAGAAACATAGATGCTGCATAACCAGAAATTGATATAAAGGCCACAGGTGGAGGAAGGAGGAAATGTTGAAGTTGGTAGTGGTAGGTCTCTCCATGAAACAGAATTATAGTCTGGCTTTGTTTGGATTTTCTATTTTCTCAGAAATTTAGTCATTTTCCTCACAGTCACAGTTTTATAACTTGTACTTCTGACTTCATGTATAGTTCACAGTCTATCACATCTCTGAAACTGATGATTATTTTCCCTGTGATCACCAGGCAGTGATATTGGGACATTAAGGGGAGATGTTATCCTTATAGTAGAACCTGAGCCTCAACCCTAACCCTTTCTCACGTTGGGCATAAGGTGTCTCCTAATATGAATTGAGAACAAACCAATTCATAAAAGGCAGAGACCAAGACACAACACCTGGCTGTTCTGGCCAGAGTTACTGGAATGAAGGGGATAAAACTGTGGGCATGGGACACAAAAGAAAGGGAAATGCCCCAGACCACTTCTTTCAGCAGCAAAAATCTGTCTAAATATTGCTTGATGTGGAAGAAAAAAGACAGGCCTTTGACTTAACAGTTTGGATCCCAGTTTTGCTGTTTAGTTCAAGGAAGTCATTCTATTTTTCTCAGCAATTCTCATTTTCCTAGTGTAAAAGTAGCAAAGTAATATAGTAACTTTCCTCACAGAGTTATTATAGAGGCCAATTAAAATAATGTACGTACAAATTTTTAGTAAACAGTGAGATAAAATATAAATATTACCCATCATTATACTAGAAGAATAAGGAACTTAACATCTCCAAATGTAGTTAATTAATATTCTCCAAACTAAGGCCTACTATTCAACTAATTTACAAGGAATGAATATAAAATCAGTAGCTTATCTGGGAAAAAAATTAGTATCTGGAACAGATTACTGTTTAAGAAATGCAGATACCAATTAATTACAGTGAATCCTTGTCATCTGGTCTTAAAAAATACTATTTAAGAGTAAAGATTTGCCAGATTATACAGGAGTAGAGGAGACACTCAGTAGTCACAAGGTGAGGATCAAAGGATTTTCAATAGCAAAAAATTGTATAAAAGGTATATTTTCTTTTTGTTCAGTTCAGTTCAGCCACTCAGTCATGTCCAACTCTGCGATCCCATGAATCACAGCACGCCAGGCCTCCCTGTTCATCACCAACTCCCGGAGTTCACTCAGACTCACGTCCATCGAGTCAGTGAAGCCATCCAGCCATCTCATCTTCTGTCGTCCCCTTCTCCTACTGCCCCTAATCCCTCCCAGCATCAAAGTCTTTTCCAATGAGTCAACTCTTCGCATGAGGTGGCCAAAGTACTGGAGTTTCAGCTTCAGCATCATTCCTTCCAAAGAANAAAAGGGTTTAGTAAAATCATCGACACACAGTATTGGTAACCACTGTCATCCTTGGGACTGAAACAGCAAATGGAAAGAACCATCATCCAAACCTATGACACACTCCGGCTTTTTGAAGAGCCTTGCAGCCAGCCCAGAATGACCTGGCAATGCAGAGGTGAGAGGAGCCCACACCCTACCCTGCCCACTTCCTGCCCCTGATTTTCCGCAGGGGCTGCCTGTAAGCTACGCCAGTGGGAAACCAGAGTGCAGAGGAAGCTGTCGGTGCCATCTTGGTGCAGAGCCAGGGGAGAGTGAGGCAGGAGGGCATAGGGAAGCAATCTCAGATAAGTACCTTTCTCTCTCCACTTTTTGCTACTAGAGACAGGCATCCCTTCCCCTTGAACTTTCTTTTCCCTCTACAAGAAATCAGTTGCATGGAATTTTTTTTTAATGTGAACCATTTTTTAAAAGTCTTTATTGAACTTGTTACAATATTGCTTCGGTTTTATGGATCTTAGCGCCCCAACCAGGGTTAGAAAAAGCACTCCTTGCATTGGAAGGCAGCGTCTTAATCACTGGACTGCCAGAGAAGTCCTTCATGAAACTCTTTTAAAGAAACAATTCTAAATAGCAAACTTGGTCCTATTAATTCTGTTAATATACCTCAAAGAGTTCTATACCTCTCTTCTATACCTGAAGAAAGATCACTGTACCTTCTTCACCTGCTGCTGAGTAGAAAGTAATTAATTAATGTGGTCATTTCACTCAGCAAATATTTACTGAGTACTAAGCAAGTGCACAACAGCCCACCCCATGAGAACCATAGACGACCCAAAGTCAGGTGAGGACCCATCACCAGCACATCTCTGGATCCCTGGCATCCATTTCTGCTTTCTCCTCCAGCACATACTCAGGCACAAGTTGTTAACTATGACCCAGGCCTTCTATCAGCACATTCTTGTCTTCTACTCTGTGTAACAGTCTCAGGACAGATCAGCTACTGAAGATAGACCAGTAAGAGTCTTGTC